>OZ024918.1:58858439-59005910 GCA_964017125.1 Flabesymbios commensalis
TTTCATCCTATTCGTCTCACCTTCGCCAGGAGGTTCTCTGGGCCCAGTTTAGTTTACATGTGTACAAATTCCAAAGTGGTGTCAAGCCCTATACATTCTTTTATTCTTCTTTTTTTGCTCATTCATTCTTTCTTTTGTCATTCACCTATCCATTCATATATTTTTTTTTCATTCATTCATTTATTCTGCGTCATTTATTATTTAATGATTTACTTGATCTCATTCATTCATTCATTCATTGATTCATTCATTGATTCATTGATTCATTGATTCATTCATTCATTCATTCATTCATTCATTCATTCATTCATTCATTCATTCATTCATTCATTCATTCATTTAATCATTTGTTTATTAATCCATACATCCTTTCATTTTTATTTATTCATGCATTCATTATGTGTAATTCATTCCTTCGCTGATCAATTTATTCATTTCCAAATTATGAAAATGCGAGTCCCGTGCCTGGAGGGCAGTTTCATCTAACTATCGCCGGGAGGTCCACTTGGCCCAGTTTAGCCTGTATGCGCAGATATAAAGCTGCATTTACTCACTCACTCACTCACTCACTCACTCACTCACTCACTCACTCACTCACTCACTCACTCACTCACTCACTCACTCACTCACTCACACACTCACTCACTCACTCACTCACTCACTCACTCACTCACTCACTCACTCACTCACTCACTCCACTAACTCACTAACTCACTCACTCACTCACTCCACTAACTCACTAACTCACTAACTCACTCACTCACTCACTCACTCACTCACTCACTCACTCACTCACTCACTCACTCACTCACTCACTCACTCACTCACTCACTCACTCACTCACTCACTCACTCACTCACTCACTCACCATGACTAAACCTAGATATGTAATTGTGCATGCAACTGTTAACTGGATTTTTTCGTGGAATTATTAGTACAGGTTCAGGGTTCGTATTATGGTTTGTATTATCCTATATAGGCTATTAGTGATATCTTATCTGAATAATTTTGACCTTTTACGATAAAGTTTAAAATCAAGGTCTAAGTGGGTGAAAATTTTCAATATTTGTCCCCGACCAAATATTTTCAAACCTTGATGTTTCAACAATCACTTCATTCCCCAACATAGTGATTTAATTGGCTAATAAAACAAATTAAAAACAATTATAGTCGTACTTAAAGACCATCTTTCTTACCATTATTAGCATTATTTTAGCCATAGTGTGCAATTGATGTATCAAATGAAGAAAGCAAACTCTCTTTCATACCCGAAATACACAGTTTTTTCGACACTGTACTGAGTAATAGGTTTATTATTGTTATTTATTACTTATATTAGTTGTCTGTACCACAATACGGAGATATAATTACCATGATTTCAATTTTGTTATCAATTTTTCCAATATTGATTTACAGCTCTTTTCATTACGAAAATGACAAATAGATCCGTCCCTGCATTGATTAAAAGGGCTAACATCATTAACCCTTTGACTTCCAGGCCGGGGTGTATGCAAGGATCCAGATATACTGGTGTAGGAGTTCTATTTCTCGTCATTTGAAGCTGGAATTGCTAACGCAATTTCCAGCTTCCAATGACGAAAAATACATAAATGTAGTATATATTTGACGAAAATTTGTGTCATTTTATGGTTACGTTCATTGACGAATGACGACGGAAATTTCCGTCATGTATGGTAGTGAAAAGGTTAAGAAACATTTCTTAGATATTTTTGGTTAAACATAGTTTTAATATTTTCAACATACATGTATGTTTAATAATTACTCGATTTTTTAAAATGAGGGGGGGGGGGTGAAAATGCCCTAAACGAAGCCCTTGCGCTACAGCTACTATACAAGGTAGTTCCGCTCCCGATATGGATTAGTATACCTTTGTGTAGCTCTGTACCAAATGTTCTGTTTTATTATATTATAAACGATTTTACCTAATTTAGGGCATTTATTGTACATAATAATTTGTAAAAAAAGAGGGCGTGGATCCCTAAATCCCAATGGACCAGCCCTTGATTTGTTTTATTAAACTACAAACATTAATTATAAACAGTTTTGTAGTCGTATTTTGTGAAAAACAAAATTTGACTACCAATTACTAGATTTTTTTGAAAAAAAAGGGGGGGTTGAAAATGCCCCCCAAAAAGCCCTTACACTACAGCTGCACGGTGGTTTCCCTTCCGTTATGGATCAGTATACTCTAGAGCATTTTTGTACCATTTTTTGTGATTTTAGCACAATGTGAACGATTCTCCCAAATTAGGTGAAAAAAAATGACTACTAATTACTTTGATTTTTT
Source organism: Flabesymbios commensalis (assembly GCA_964017125.1). Lineage (NCBI taxonomy): Eukaryota > Metazoa > Annelida > Polychaeta > Terebellida > Flabelligeridae > Flabesymbios > Flabesymbios commensalis. The sequence continues at coordinate 58,860,748 of OZ024918.1, forward strand.
TTTGAAAAAAAGAAAGGGGTCTTCCCCGAAAAAGCCCTTACACTACGCCTGCTCATTTAAATTTGTATATATTAATGTATTTTCAGATAATTAATTGACGCTATAAGCTTGAAAATAGCGGAATATAAGCAGATAGACTGATAAAGATTCATATGACAATGAATAAATAATAATAATAATTAATTTGGTAAATCAGTTTTTGGGGGTATTTGGGGGGTATTTTGGAAAAAATATTTGTATTTCTTTTTTTACTCATACGTTTCAAATACTGGTATTACTAAAACAAAAAAAAAACATTCTTTAGATGTGTCCTTTGTCGTTTAGGTCCAGCTCGTCATAATTTACTTGAATGACCCCCCCCCCCCGCCTGTCATTAATGCCCTGTAAGTTTCTTATACATGTAGATACAGATGCACACCCGGGCTTAAATGATCCCAAGATGCCACCCTTTCAGAAAATATAAGGTGTCGTCTGTTGGCGGGGGGTGCAACTCGACCACTTTTTGGTGACACTGGCTCCCAGCCTAAATATTAAACAAATAAAAATAGTCACGTGGGAACCCATCTTCCCACGCAAGGCTCGCTGCTCCTGAGATCGCAGAGTTGGCCTCGCGGTGTCCGCTTTGCTATCGGGAAGATGGTGAGAAGCCATGAAAGTGTTTTGTAATCTGGCATTGTAATTTATTCGATCACACTCGCCAGATGGCGCTAGTTTCCAGCAAGACTCAGACTGCATTGAAACAATGCTTAGTGGTGTGGACTGCTGTCTGCGACGCCGGCATGTTCTGACCCATGGTAAAATATCTGATGGCATCCTAGCTAACGCAATACATTGACCCAATGTGGATCTAACGTTGGACCACCGTCTACGATAAGGGGCGGATCCAGAATGTTGAAAAAGGGAGGGGTCAAAAAATGGATGACAATCAATGATTTCTTAGTCATCTTAACTATATATGGGGGGCTTGACACCCAAAATGTACTAGGGTAGTGCCTAGTGTCTCAACTTGATATTATATATGGATATGAGGTACTGCCCTAGCCCGGTGCCGAATATTTTGGGTTTTTTCACTCAATTATTACCACATTTAGTACCGCCTTTTAAGCATGTTGCAGCCATAATGTGACACCAATCAGCACGATTTAAAAAGAGTTGACCTCCACTTTGTCAAGTCTGAATAATTTTCACTCACTGGAAGTTGTGGATCGCGTCCGCGAGACACAACTTCAAGTGGGTAAAAATTCCAATTAAATAATTTGGCGGTTAAAGGGTTAGTAAAGTTGTGTATCAAATACCGATATTTTGGCATTTTTAAACTATGATGTAAAATTAGTTTTGGAAAAGTGGGGTATTGACCCCCTTCTGGATCCACCACTGCACGACGCTGGCCTAAATTTAAATCAAAATTGCTTTGGCCCTCTGTCTACGACGTTGGCCTAGCATTAAACCATCATTGTTTCAACGCAAACATGATAAATTGAACCAATGCTGTTCAGCAATGTTAGTTTAGTGTTGGCCCAGCGTCGTAGACGGCAGAAGAACGTTAAACAAGCATTGATTCAACTTTGCATGCGGCCGGTTTAGTCTGGGATTAAACCAAGTTAACACGCAACAGTGATCGAATGTTGGTTCGACGTTGAGCCAACATTAACAGACTTTGACTTGAGGGGAAGTATCACACACAAGTCATTGACCCAATGATGATTTTATTTTAGACCATAATATACGACGCTGGCCCAACATTAAATCATTGACATTGTTGTGGCGATGTTGGTTTTAAGAGACGATGGACTAACATTGGGTCAATGTTTTGCGTTTGCTTAGGTTTAATACTGGGATGTTTTCATTTATTAGGAAAAGTTGTTGCACGGCTAGGTTTGAGCACACTATTAACATATTTATTCAGTCACATGCGAGACTGTAAAATAACGTCGCATTGATTTATATTCTACCGCACGTATTTAATTTGTCACATGCGAGACAAGATATTCAACGACAAGATATATAACGAACGGCGACGGAAACGGGCGAATCAATGATAAATAATAACAAACACAATGCAAGTAATATTTTATGTTTTATAGAAAAATGAGTTTATATACTGGTATATATTGTATATATAAGGTATGAGATGATGATGTGAGCGCTCACAATGATATAATGAATTATGATGACACCAGACTAACGTAGGCTCGTTAAAGTCTATAAATTAATATACTGCTCCTCCCAGTAAATAGGAAACACTGGGCCAATGTTGTCTTAATAGTGGTCCAGCGTCTGCGACGCTGGCCCATTATTAAAACAACATTGGGCCAATATCTCTCATTTGCAGGGTCACTCGTTTTGTTTTACCCACTTGGTGGCTAAAACCAGTTCATATTTTCTCGGAACACATGGCAGTATCCGCTGGTTGGTACGTCCCTCCACGACCAGGATATCTCGTTGTCATGACGATAAGTGGCGAGAGTCCAGCTGCAGCACTTGTCTCGAATGGCATCAGGACAAATCCACACAAACACCAGCTGCCTTCATCTCGGAGCTGAGTCCACTAAACACAGTTCACTTAACTAACATACTCACAAAGTTCTCACTTCTTGGCAGCCGCCTTCTTAGCCTTTGGCTTGGCAGCTTTTTTAGCCTTGGGCTTGCTGGCCTTCTTGGGAGACTTGGGCTTGGTGGCCTTCTTGGGTTTAGCAGCCTTCTTTGGCTTGGCGGCCTTCTTTGGTGACTTTGCTTTCTTGGCTGCTGGCTTCTTTGCTTTCTTGGCAGCTGGCTTCTTGGCTGTCTTTGGCTTATCAGACTTTGGCTTCTTGGCCTTGGCTGCCTTCTTTGGCTTCTTCTCGACTGTGCCCAGTTTGAAGCTACCACTGGCACCGCTTCCCTTGGATTGCTTCAGGCTGCCATTCTTAACACCAGCACGCAGAGCCAGCTTCAGATGGGTGTTGGCGGTCTTCTCATTTCCCACCTTGAAGTTCTTAATGATGTACTTGAGGATAGCTTGTCTGCTGCTACCTCCACGTTCCTTAAGGGCGCTCACCGCCTGCTTCACCATCTCATTGTATTTAGGATGGGCAGCTGGCACCTTTGGCTTGCTGCTCTTCTTCTTGGGAGTCTTGGGTTTGGCAGGAGCCTTGGCTGGAGCCGGAGCAGGTGCTGCGTCGTCAGACATGGTAAAGTTTGTAGTTGTGAGATTCAAACAAAGAATAACTTAGTCAGAGTCAGGCTGTATAAGCTGTGTGCTGCGCGGTCAGAGGAGGGTCTACCTATAACCGAGGCGCCTACCTCATAGTAAGCCACAACAGAAAACAGCCTCTGCGGCCAATTTTAACAGCGCTGGGTGCTTGATTGTGTTTCCTAACCTTGTTTTATGCGATAATTGGGACTTTATGTCAATCTAACCCCTCACAATGTATATATCGGTAGAAAGCTGAGACATTTGGCTTTAATTTGATATCTTTACCATTCCTGTAGCTTCACAATTAAGAGAGTTATTGTCTATCAAATAAGATCACTCTTCAGACGTTTGCAGTGTGTTTGTCTAATTTCTTTAATTTTTTACAAAATTAGCTGAAAGTTGTGAAAAATGTGAATGTAAAGTATAAAGAACAGACATTTAGCTTTGGGCTTACAATATAACCAACTCGATATCAAGTAGCATGTTGGGATGGGAAGCATTTCACTCGGAGGTTACAAACACAAAATTCACAAATCCTCCATTTTGCAGGGCCAAAAATATCACCAACCAAACTGAATGGCCGTAATTTATATTGTTATTATGTCGTTAATAATTCGAATATCGCCATTAAAGTCATCATGAAGTAGCATCGAGAGTCATAGAATACAATACTTTTGTTAAAAAAATGATACATGTAACTGTTTTCACATAATATACAGCCATTCTATGTCAATGCGTTTTGCCTTAGTATTGCAATTCGTTCACACAAACATGGCCTCTCACTACCTATTCCCTAATCGTTTCTCCAATGAAAGCAATATTTGCTACTTTATATGTCAATTTTATTTAAAAAAAAAAATTACGTGTAGTCACTTATAATATGTTCTTAATAAAGTATATTGAGAAACATGTAGTGTATTTTAATGTTGTTTAAACTGTAAGCCGTCGCAGTCGTCAGAACTTATCGTGGTTGGCAGAAATACACAGGATTTAGGATGACGCAGAACGCTGCAGAACGGACTGAGAACTAATACATTGTAATATGTATACAAACTATAAATAATTACGTAAATATTTAAGAAGATAAAACAGAAATGCTTAAGCAACACTGTATCAATGGAATTTGAATTTTCAACCTATTTTAAAAACGTTTGATTATGGGGGTTATGGTGTAATATGCAATAACTTATAAGGAGAGTATTAGATCTACGTGTGGAGCTTTAAAAATACGGCGAATATGAAAACAAAGTTTGCTTTGCTACATGTTTTTAGTGTTAAGTGATAATTGCTATTATATTATATATATGGTCGATTCCCACGAAGGGGATGCATATCTGCAAAAAAACGACTTTGTTGCACAGTCCTGATTTCTTCAGTTTATATCGCAGACATATGGAACTTTCACAAAAAATATATGCGAGCTCTTATTATATGATAGTTGCAACATGAATGGAGTTCATGCTCATTATTGAACATCAGAGTAACCCTACGAATGCATATTATGTAATATGTAAATTCCATTATGTAACTAAAACTTTGGTCGCAAAGAGTACAGCAGTTCAAGTGGTAACAATTAGGTGGTAATGTTTAGAACAGTTTAATAACAGTTGCGAAAATTTGATACTGCACATAATGATTTGTAGCCAACTTCTACTCTGCTACAAATAATAAATATTCAGAAAATATATAAAAAAAGACATGTCAAACATAACATTTCTTTCAATTCAAGGCTTAGAGTGGAAATAGCAGTTGAATATTAAAATGTAAATGGAACATCTTGTTTAAAATCATGATTTCATATCATTTGTTCATCTAAACGTTTTTCTTATAGGTTTTAAAGGTGTATTCGTAGGGTTACAAATTTATATTTTATTGAAAAATAAGGCTATTAATTAACCTAATTGTTGTGTTATAAACGATTTGTATCGATAACTAACATTACTTTGACAGCCACATTGATAAACAAGCAGAGAAGGATGGAATAAATAGTTTTTAGCAACAAGGTGCGCGAGAATCACGACAATAATTTATTTATTGTTTGTCACTGAATTAATAGTCAACCTAAAAAATATACATACATATATACATATATCATTCACTTGTGAAAGGTATTTGACAGATAGAGCTACAATGCACAAAAAAGGGTAAAACTGGTTGCTCTACGTCGATTCAAAATGCTTATAACAGCTTTGTTTGTAGGGTTACGCTGTCATTTGTAGGGTTACTCAATCTAGGTGGGCTATGAAAAATCATCACAATACTGCAATTTTGACGGCTCATTATAATATTTAAACACATGTGTGTTCTTCCGTATGATACTGCTCAATATCCAATAAATTTACCACGCTATAATTAACTTCACATAGACCATTGAACAAAATTTCTAATTTGTCAAATAATTTTATGTATTTCCAACTGGTGAAGTCAGGCAGTGATTATGTCGCTATTGTATCACACACGTTTTAAAATACCACTTGTTTAGGCTTGCTTGTATATATTGTTTTTGAAAAATATCGTGTTTTTAGATAAAGGTCTCGCAATGCCATTTAAACACGTATTGTGTTATACAACATAGAAGCTATTTGTGAAATTGGTAACCCTACGAATACACACAGTGGTGAACTCTTTTAGATGCTAGATATGCTTAAATTAATATTTCCAATATTTGTAATACACATAAGAATACACGTTAGATATATTTTTGATATGATGTATAACAAAGTATATTAACAGTAAATAAGCCTTTGCATTGGTAAGTTAAAATAATTTTATAACGTTTTAAAAACGTGTATTTTATTTTGTGGATATAAATATGTATTAGCTTGTTGAGTTTTACACCTTATAAGTGCTCACTATGATGTTAGCTTTATTCTTGGCCTGTTTTGGAATGAAAACAATATATATTTTTTAATCATTTAACGTTTTTCTCTTGTAGATAGTAACCCTACGAATACCTAACATTTGTGTAACCCTACGAATGACAATATCATCAGTCTCTGGTGACTCTTCTATTACATAAGAATATTTTAAATGATATTGTCCACATATTGTCATGTCATTACATGATAATGCATCATAGATATTCAATTAGCTCCTGTATTCTCCACACCTACACAGTGAAATACAGCACTGTGATAATTTGTAGGATATTTTAAAAATTCAAACATTGCTAACGTTTTAAGATATTTATTTTAACCACTAAAATCTGACTGTCACGTACACTGTACCTTGGTTATCCTGTTAGACAAGGTGGTAAACCCCATGTCCTTTCATAGAATTCCACAGCTGCCGTTTCTTTATTTAAAATTCGTAGGGTTACACATAATAAAAAACCCTGTAGTGTTCAATAGAAGAAATTAAAAAAATGGTATAATTTTCCGATACGTTACCTAGCCCATATTATACATTGGTACCACAAGTGTATTCGGAGAAAAGAGCTTGTGTTAATCTGTAGTAGTATTTGTTTTATAGACCATGGAAGCGCATTTGTATGGTTACAAAAACGCACTTTAAATTATTGCACCTATTTTGCTATTACCAACATTATTTTGTGGACATGCTCCACAATGAATTCGGTTCAGCAAATAAACAGCAAGCACAGCTCAGGTCATAGATATAATGTGTAAAATATTTATATTGTGCATTATTGATTTACTCAGATATCATAACACAAGCTGTGTTCGTAGGGTTACACGAGTTTTAAATTTTCAAAAAATTTGAATTAAAAAAATTCAAATTTACAAAAGCAAAAAAGTGTTGGCTATTGACTAGGTGCAGGTGCCGCGCTCCAGAATGCGTAATATAAAGGCGCTGTTTATTTTGAATATTGAGAAAATGAACTTTTTCAGAATAAGGTCCAAATGCATCACTTTCGTGGGAATCGACCATATATACGTGAAATAATGTGTTTGTAAAAATGATATTAAATATGTTTCAAGTGTTTTTTGTATAGTTATTATTTAGAATAGTATTTAAATTTCAATTTGTTTAATGATTTGTCAGTTGCAATGTGTTAGCCCTAATCCTGCTAAATTATATAATTTAAATTATCAGCCACTTGAAGTTGTGTCTCGCTATCGCGCCCCACAACTTCAAGTGGCTGAAAATTACTCATATTTGTTTAATTTGAGCACAGATATTTGTAAATCTTGATGTTTAGACACTTTTCATTCCCCATAACAGTGATGTAATAAAACAGATCAAAAATGACCATAATCGTGATCAGTGCTGCTGTCCGTTAGAAGGATTAAGAATATGAACTGTTTTTTTGTTATGGTTGTAACTGTCTTATATAAATTAAATACATGTTCTTAGTCTTTAGTGTTACGTGATAATTGCTATAATATTATACATATACGTGAAATAATGTATCAGTAAAAATGATTTTAAATACGTTTCAAGTGTTTTTGCATAGTTATTATTAAGAATGGTATTTAAATTTAAATTTGCTTAGTGATTTGTCAGTTGGTATTGTGTTAAGAATGTAAACTGTTTTTGTTATGGTTGTAACTGTTTTGTATGATACAATTAGGCAAATTAAAGACACGTATCGTACGCCATGTAATGAGCCATAACTGGCTGTAACTGTCTTCGTATGATACAAATAACCCTTACAGCGAGGGAATCGACTTTAGTCGTCAGAATCTGACGTCTGTAGACGTCAGATTCTGACGACTAAAGTCGCTCCCTGCACAGCAGGACTAAAAATATTTATAATGGCCGTAGACCCATAACATAGGGATTCAAATGAATCAGAAAGAACTAACGAAGACATTTATGATGATTTCAATGTGAAAAAAACCCCTTTGGTTGCGATGTTTTTTTTCACAAATTAATTCAGCGCTTTAAGGTGCAGCAAATTAAATACACGTATGCTACGTCATGTAGGCCTAATGGGCCATATTAACCCTTTGCCTCCTGATCACGACAATAGTCGTTTTCAATCCGTTTTTTGCTGAGTAAACCACTTTTATTGGGAGCAAAATGATTGTTTAAACATCACGATTTGTAAATATTTGGTCTCAAATTAAGCAGATATCTGTAATTTTCAGCCACTTGAGGTTGTAGATCGCGGCAGCGAGACACAACCGCAAGTGGTTGAAAATTTAAATAATAATAAATTAATTTAGCAGGATAAGCCTTAATATATAGATAGATATTTATTGACGACGAGATGTCTGGAAAAATGAACAGTACATTATATCATACAGTGCATATTATGATAAAATAGAAAATGACCCCACATCTGGACCCCCCGTGGCGGATAAGGGTGAGGAGGTGAGAAGGAAGCCCGCAGTCTGGACAGTGTCCTACTCTTATCGAATGACTTCAAGGACTATATTGCACAGTGCACAGTACCATAGACATCACTGCACACTCCAGTCATTTGAAAATTTAGAGCACTGTATAGGCCTATGCTATATACGGCAAGCAATCTTATTATAGATCTTGTTTTCAAAATTTTAAACATAATATCAATAAAAACTTGGTCAACTATAAGTAGCATAATAAATACAAAGAAGCATACTGATATCTGAGATTTTTTCACGTGGAACAATAAAACCCCATCTCTGGACCCCCCTGACCCTACCTCTGGACCCCCTGACCCCACCTCTGGACCCCCTTATCCCACCTCTGGACCCCCCTGACCCCACCTCTGGACCCCCTGACCCCACCTCTGGACCCCTGACCCCATCTCTGGACCCCCTGACACCACATCTGGACCCCCTGACCTTACCTCTGGACCCCTGACCCCCCCTCTGGACCCCCTGACCCCACCTCCAGACCCCCCTGACCCCACCTCTGGACCCCCTGAACCCACACCTGGACCCCCTGACCACACCTCTGGACCCCCTGACTCCACCTCAGGACCCCCCTGACCCCACCTCTGGACCCCCTGAACCTACCTCTGGACCCCCTGACCCCACCTCTGGACCCCCTGACCCCACCTCTGGACCCCCTGACCCCACCTTTGGACCCCCTGACCCCACCTCTGGACCCCCTGACCCTACCTCTGGACCCCCTGATCCCACCTCTGGACCCCCTGACCCCATCTTTGGACCCCCTGACCCCCTATGGACTCCCTGACCACACCTCTGGACCCCCTGACCTCACATCTGGACCCCCTGACCCCACCTCTGGACCCCCCCTGACCCCACCTCTAGACCCTCCGACCCCACCTCATAAAAATGTTTTAAAAATTGATAGTTTTTGTAATTGAAAGATTGGCCGATAAATCAGTGGTACATGTGTTGAATACTATTAAAGTAGTATGGTCCTGACTGACCCTTCTTTCCCACAACTAAATCGCCTCAACATGGATCAAAAGTGATAAAATATTGGTATTTATTTGACACTCTAAATTTACCAGGGTAGTGCCTCAAGTTGAGGCACTACCCTAGTAAATTTAGAGTATAAAACCCCATATATCATATTTTTTCTCAATCGGACCCCCCTTTTTTCAAATTCTAGATGCGCCCTTGGAGACGATGTCAGTTTAGTGGTGGGCCAACAACGTAGACGGCGCTGAACGTCTCGTGGCTGCTCAGTACAATTAAGTGATTGATTTTGTTGACCTTTCGGTGCACTATATCTGCCATTCATGCCATTTAGTTTGCATGCTGCAATCAATTAACACTTTTAAAACTAGAGTGGATCTTTCAAAACAGTCAGCTACCGCAATAGGCGGGCGGGGGCCCTAGGGTAGTGGATAGCACCGCTGCCTTTCACGCCAGAGTTCGGGGTTCGGTTCCCGGTCTCGGCGGTTTGAAAGAAACAAAAATGTTTCTTCCCCATGTGAAAGTCAGTATTGTGGGGAGCCTTCGTGACCGAAAGGTAGCGTGCTCGGCCTCAGACCGCCAAGGCTCGAATTTCGAATCCTGTGTCTGGAGGACAGTGTCATCTCAATCATCTCACCATCCTCAGGAGGTTTTCCTGGCCCAGTTTAGCCTATATGTGCACGAAGGTGGCCTAAAGCCCGATTCATTTCATTTCATTACCGCAATAGGCCTAAACTCATAGCAAACAAAAATACACAATTACATATGATAAAATACGCAAGTATTTATGTACTATGTATACAGTCTCCTGATAGTCAATGTGTCCTGATAGTCAATGTGTCGTGACCGTCAATGTGTCCTAATAGTCAATGTGTGTTATGTGACGTAATCTACCAAGAAAAGCGATAACCAGTAACTGTTACTTGAAAAGTAAGCAGTTACTGCTTTTTGACTCTTGAGAGCAGTAATGATGAAATATATGAGTTTACCCTTTCAACGCTGAAATATTTTTGTGCAAACCATGGAGACCAAAGGGTTTTTAAAATCACCATAAATGTCTTAGTTAGCTCTTTCCGCTTCTTTTGTATTCCCATGTCATGGGTCTACGGCCATTAATATTTTTTCATTGTTTCATTGCGGGGATCGACTTTAGACGTTGCGGGGATCGACTTTAGACGTCAGAATCTGACGTCTGACTTTAGACGTCAGAATCTGACGTCTACAGACGTCAGAATCTGACGTCTAAAGTCGATCCCCGCACTGAAAGGGTTGATCTATTAATGGAGATCGTCATTTAGGAATCAAATTCCACGAAATCCCCAACAACAAATACCCAACATGAGATTTCCAAGAAATGTATTGTTCTCTGGCAGGTAACCTTTGTCGTGTATGTATCAAGAATCCTGTATAAATATAATGGGATAATAACGTTGATTGGTTAAACCAGAGAAACAGAGCAAAGTGTCCCTGAAATTGACAAAATGAGTCGACGGCCATTCTATTTTACTCTTTCAGTGCGGGGATTGACTTCAGACGTCAGAATCTAATTTGATTTTGGGAGATGTCTTTTTATCATAAATGGAAGTATTTGTCGTCATCAGGTCATTTGAAGCTGAAAATTGTGTTAGCAATTCCAGCTTCAAATGAATGAAAACAGCTAAACATCAATTTAGCAGAATAATAGTTAAATCTTCAACCGCATATACATATAATCAGAAATGTGTAAGAGACTCTTTTATGCATTTGTGATAAAATTAATACTATACACTTGTATTTAGGGGTCTTGTCAAGTTAAAACAAATACAAAAATCCGAGAAATCCGAGTTCGGGGCTTGACCCACCCACCCACTGCCGAGTTTTACTCGGATTTTTGGATTTTTTTTAACTTGACAAAACCCCTTAGTAATGCTGGTCGGATCAAAATGAGGAGCTGTTGTTCAACATGAAAAGGATAGGCACTCACTCTCACGGCTGCTCACAGTCAGAGGTTTTTAGAAATATCTGCCTCCGCTTTTGACTGAAAGCCCTCTCACGCACATGGACAGATGACACTGCTGAAGGAATGTAACTCCGATTTTGATAATAGACAGGTCCAGAGACAGAGTTGTTTTGATAATAGACAGGTCCAGAGACAGAGTTGATGCTCCACTGTCTTCTCCGTTAACCCTCTCAGTGTGGGCCGATTTCAGACGCCTGATTGTGACGTCTATAGACATATAGACGTCAGATTTTGACGTCTAAGGAGTAAAATATATAACATATAGGTGTCCAAATAAAACGGAAAGAGCGAACTAAGATATTTATGATGATTTCAAATTGAAAAAAATACCCTTCGTATTCAAAAATATTTCAGCGTTGTGAAGGTTGATGTCTGCGACGTTAAGCCAGAATTAACCCGTTAGCCCTTTCAATCCTGAATTTACCGTTGTCATCTTCATCCACTACAAGCCGCGAATTGCTGTCGCAATTCTCGACTTGTAGTGGATGAAGATGATTTGAAGTGGGTGGCAAGTGGAAAAAAAGTATTGCTTTTATTTAAAAAATTCTATGAAATTTTCGTTCTGAAACACCTAGCTGTGGGAAATTAAGTCACTTTTCAGAGATGAAAAATGATGTATTAACCCTTTCATCCACTGCAAGCCGCGAATTGCTGTCACAATTCTCGACTTGTAGTGGATGAAGATGATTTGACGTGGTTTGAAAATTAAAGAAAATCGCCATGTAATGGTGAACCAGTTTTATGAAAATTTTCGTTCTGAAACCCTTTATTATAGGAAAATTAGGTGTGTTTTCAGGGATGTAAAATGATGCTTCAATGCATCGTGAGGACTTAAAGGGTTAAACTCCATATATTTTGCAATAAATTTCATTGAATAAGGAACAGCATATACACTGCTTGCACGAGTTTGCGGGTGAACAGTTTGTCTGATTAAAACAGTTCGGCGTTGCTCACTGTGGGGCGTGTTGTCATTGAACAGTGTGTGACAGTTGTCTGATTAAAACAGTTCGGCGTTGCTCACTGTGTGGCGTGTTGTTATTGAGAAAGGTGTATTATCCATTACAGATGATGTGAACTTTCGATTGAGGTATTCATCCTATTATATAGATTCACTTCAGTTTATTCAGTGTACTAGATACAATATTAATAACATACATCAAATTTTCAAACATAAGGCGCTTTAAGTTGGATATAAAAGCAGAGTAATTAATAATCATTTACATCAACATCATAACTGCCATATAAACACTTCAAAAAAACAAACAATATTAGTATATTGACGACGTATAGTTAAAAGGAGAATGTTCGTCATTAGTAGTAATATTCTACCTCAGCATAATTGAAAACATATCGGGTTATTGACCTCTGAATTTTCTATATATTTTTTTTAATATTTTTACGATTAGTGCCACTCGATGGCATAGTACAATATTCCAGTAATAGTACAATATTCCAGTATTATAATGGGCGGACTAGTGAACAGTACACTAGATATTTAGTTTGAAAAGATGCATGTCATCCTAATGTACGCTTGATAAAACCACTTATCCGAGTTGCTTTACTTTTACTGTTGTCTATGGACTATTCCAAGAAAGTGAACTGATTATTATAACGCTCAAGTCGCGTATCTTATCTACTCTTTGTAAGGGTATACCATTCATAATATAATTGAATAAAATAGGATTTTTTGACTCAGGGGTGTATGACCTCGATTTGACCTGAAAACGGGGTGTAAAACACACGGGACGTTGACCCAATGCTGGCTTAATGTTGGGCCATCGTCTTCGACGCTGGCCAAGCATTAAGCCACCATTGTTTCATCGTCCATTGTTTGCTGGGGTACGCCCCTCTATACAGACCTGTTATCCATGCAGTGTTCCCGTCCATTCTGTATTTGACGCGCGCGCGGCACTTTGATTTGGCGCGCGGCACTTTGTGAATCTGCTGCCTCCAGAGCAGTTGCCCGCAAAGATACAGATAATGTGATCTTCCCGCCAAATTAAAGGGACTGGCCCAGGCTAAGATTTTATTTCGGGTTCTTAATATGACCATATGATGTAAACATGTACATAGACTAGAACTGCAAATTTTTATAATTTTTGTGCTGCGCATTCACCAGTTAGGCTAGATATAGAGACGAAATTCCTGATTTGTAATTATTGACAACCATGTCAAAAATAAGAAATGCGGGAATTTCGTCTCTATATCTAGTCTAACTGGTAAGTGCGCAGCACAAAAATTATAAAAATTTGCAGTTCTAGTCTATGTACATGTTTACATCATATGGTCATATTAAGAACCCGAAATAAAATCACCGATTTTTTGATGATTTTAGCCTGGGCCAGTCCCTTTAATGACAACAGGTGATGTCAGAATTAAAGGGATATATCAGAGAACTATAGACAGATTCACAATAACCGTGCATTTGATGGCATTTTGCTGATTTTTCAGTCAATTCTCAACCAATTTTTATAAATTTCACAAACACTATTTATTTTATAGTCATGCTGTGACTACTCTGAAAAGTTTGACATGTAATAAAATTCTGAGACAGTTAATGAGTTGAGGGATAACGCCATTTACTACATGGTAAATAGACAAACTTTGAAACTATACAATATTTTTCAATACAATTTTCAGGATAGTCGCCGCATCACTAGAACATAGCACTTGAAAATGAAAATTGGCGAATTGATTTGAGAAATCAGTGAAATTCATTCATTTTCAGCGCGGAGACCTTCTTTATTCTGTGAAACTCAGTAGCCTTGACCTCCATTGTTGTCACCGAGCTAGCTAATGCAATGAAGTATGGGGGAGAGGGTCTTATATAACTTTGTTTTCACCGAGTTCCCGTTCAAAACGGTTTCCGGTGACGTCACTGCGTTTCACAGAATACGTCAGAATATGACGTCTGTAGACGTCAGATTCTGACGTATAAAGACGGTTCCCGCACTGAAAGAATTACAATATTTCTAATGGCCGTGGACATATAACATAGGTATTCAAATGAACCGGAACGAACTAACTAAGACATTTTTGATGATTTCAAATTGAAAAAACCCTTCATTCTCCATGGTTTATTCAAAAATAATTCAGCGTTGTAAAGGTTGATTTGAATTCGAGTTTACAGGGATATATTAGAATTGGGCGTATAACTGGGCGCATGATATATATTTTCATGTTGATTCACTCATAAAAAATAACACAGACTTGTCCTTTTTATCTATAATCAAGTATTGCATTTAAACAGCCATGTCAAACTTCAAAATGCAAAATGAGTCGTCATTAGGTTACAAAAATGAGTCTATTATTTCATCAGATTAGGAACTAATAAAAGCTATTAGGGATGATATGACATCAAATTCGGAACATTTCTGTATTTAGAGTGTGCAAGATGAAAAATGGGTTTTAGGTCATCTTTGTGCACACATAGGCTTATAGACCTATGTATACTGAAATATTTGTCATTGAGATATTTTTGACAATATTATGGACATGCGCCATTGAAAAACTGCGCATTTCGTCTTTGAAGTTACAATGACACATATATACATGTTTTACACGTATCCCTTCTATTTAAAGTATACGTGGAAGAATGAATGATGTTTTCATTCATTCATTCATTCATTCATTCATTCATTCATTCATTCATTCATTCATTCATTTATTCATTCATTCATTCATTCTTTCTTCATTCATTCATTCATTCATTCATTCATTCATTCATTCATTCATTTATTCATTCATTCATTCATTCTTTCTTCATTCATTCATTCATTCATTCATTCATTCATTCATTCATTCATTCATTCATTCATTCATTCATTCATTCATTCATTCATTCATTCTTTCTTCATTCATTCATTCATTTATTCATTCATTCATTCATTCTTTCTTCATTCATTCATTCATTCATTCATTCATTCATTCATTCATTCATTCATTCATTTATTCATTCATTCATTCATTTATTCATTCATTCATTCATTCATGCATTTATTCATGCATCAATCAATCAATCAATCAATCAATCAATCAATCAATCAATCAATCAATCAATCAATCAATCAATCAATCAATCAATCAATCAATCAATCAATCAATCAATCAATCAATCAATCAATCAATCAATCAATCAATCAATCAATCAAATAACAAATCAATCAATCAATCAATCAATCAATCAATCAATCAATCAATCAATCAATCAATCAATCAATCAATCAATCAATCAATCAATCAATCAATCAATCAATCAATCAATCAATCAATCAATCAATCAATCCATCAATCAATCAATCAATCAATTAATCAATCAATCAATCAATCAATCAAAAAAGTTTGTGACAAATATAATCACTATCTTTCAAGACATTTATCTGGGTGAGTGCCAGTGAGTGAGCAAATGAAAGACTATCATGCTTCCCGGGTATGTACGTAGCATCAAGAATATATAACCATATATATTCTTGATAGCATGTAGAATATGAGGTTGGTATTTAACTTTAAGGCCAGAGTGGGGTTCGAGCCTGTGATTTCCGACTTTCCAAGCAGGCAGTTTTAACCACTGCACCAGGGCCCCGCTATTTAAGTGGAACAGTGCAATTTGTTTCAATTCAGCAGCATATTATACTAGAACATCAAGTCAATACATGGAACATACGCAGTTCCTGGCTTTACTGGTTGAGATTATTGCAATTTTGTTCCTGCTTTAACCGCATAAAACACACCAAAGCGAACACGCGAGCGTATATGTGGGCGACGAAAGGCGTGACGACAGACGCGAAATTAGCCTGTCTGTCCACACACCAACGTCAAAACCATGGCTAAATGTGAAGCGTTTCTCCTTGTTCCAAGGTCAGATTGTAGGACTTCATTTGCTTGGATTACCCATAGTCAGAGGCCATTTTTGAAATTTCTGACTTGTTAAGGCATTTTTTAGTAGAATTTGGCATACAGTTGTTTTTACACAATTTGAGTACGGTGCTTTGCCCCATGCCAAGCTCTATTGCGGCTTTTTCATACTCAAAATTCAAAAACAAAATGGCCGCCAAAATTTGTGAAAATGTCACAACTGTACATCACGGCTTGGCTCACAATGAACACAAAAACATCATTTCGGTGTCTAAAATAACATTTTTGGGGTCAGGGCAGTGATCAACAGTCATAAAATATTTTTGTCAGTAATCTAAACATTCTTACAAAATGCCTCTTACGTTGGTTCCCCTCGGCTTCTGAAAGTGAAATTTTTTTTTACACTGGACTACAATGTGTCGTTTTTCTGGCGCAACTTCTGTGTTGTTCCACATGAAATATTGATAATAGATGTTATCACAGCTCTGAATTGTTTTCTTAGGTGTGAGAAACCTGTATGTAGAAACCAAAACACATTTCTACGTTATTTGGAAGCAAAGTTATGGCACATTACGTTGCAGTGTCGGCCATTCTGGATTTAACCCTTTAGCGGCCACTGTTTAATAATAATGGTAGCTATATGACCTTCGGAAACATCATAACTGAATTCCCTTAACTCCAATTGTTTTATTTTAGACACCGAAATGATGTTTTTGTGTTCATTGTGAGCCAAGCCGTGATGCACAGTTTTGACATTTTCACAAATTTTGGCGGCCATTTTGTTTTTGAATTTTATGTAGAAAAAGGACAAAATAGAGCTTGGCATGGGGCATATTTGGAATCAGCATAATGCGAATTGTGTAAAAACAACTGCATGACAGATTCTACCGGCATGATAGATGGTGCGAAAACCGGCGGGACCTTCTCGCTCGCCTTCACTCACTCAACACCCGAATTCGCTCTGGTATGGCAAGGATACTAGAACCAGTGAGTGTTGTAGTATCCTTGGGTATGGTTTGCACGCAGCTGTGCGCGTTATTATGGTGTGGCCAACAAACAGGAAACATTCACCCAATGCCTGCCTAATGCTGGGCCAGCGTCTACGACTCTGGCCCAAAATTAATCAAGCATCAGTTTAGGCTCTGTGAAGCTATTGATATCCGATCAGACACACGTATACTGTACTGGCTTAATGTTGGCTCAGCGTCGTGGACGTTGGCCCAACTTTAGTCTAACATTTTTGTCAACGTCTCGTGATTGATGAGATGTTCGTGCAGATACACAAAGATGAACACCAGACCTTGGTCCAATGTTGGTGTAATGTTGGGCCAGTGTCGGCCAGTTAATATAATACGTTGATGTCGGTTTAATGTTGTACCACCATCTTTACACAAACACCCGCAGATATATTATTGTATTCATTGTACTGTGTATGTCACTAAAATAAATAATGATATATATTTACATTATTCCAGCATTGGTCGGGTTAGCTGGTATCCCATGGCAAACACGAAGCGTTGCCCCAATGTTGTTTCAATGCCGGCCCACCCCCCACAGCGGTGGCGCAACATTGAAACAACATTGGGTCAACTGGTAGAAGAGACGTTGACCCAATGCTGGTTCAGAGTCGGTCCATCGTCTGCGACGCTGGACTAACATTGAACCAGCAGTGGGTCAATGTGTCTTGTTTGCTGGGAGTTCATGGCCAGTAGGCTGAAATCTATTGGTCTGTCAAAAGGTACACCGGGCTCTTCCAAAATTACTTTGTCTGAAGGAAAAGAAATTATATTTGAAAATTTTAAAGTTGCAAATATTTTTAACAACTTTTTTACTTCAGTGGCAGAAAAAACTGGTTAACAAACTACCTAAAAGACCTATTCATTTCGCCAAACAATTTTAAAAAAACCAGAAAAAAGGTGTTGTAGAAAATTATTTTCATTTTTCGATCGTCAGCGAAAAAGAAATTGAAAATCCATTGAATGGACTCACAGCAAGCAAAGCCACTGGGATGGACAGTTTACCTACAAGGTTTTTTAAAGATGGTGCAGAAGCCATTGCTTGTCTATTGTCCCATATCATAAATTTATCTTTACACTCTAGTCAAATCCGGAAGACATGAAAAATGCAAGGGTGGTACAACTCTATAAAAAACAAATAAAACTGAGCCTGGAAACTATAGACCTGTTTCCATGCTCAGTGTTACTTCCAAAATTCTTGAGAGAATAGTGTACAACCAGCTGGAACACTACTTAAAAGAACAAAATTTGTTATATAAATTGCAATCAGGTTTTGAACCATCTTTTTCCACTGTTACTTGTCTTACTTTTCTTATGGATTATATACGTTCAGAAATGATTTTTGGAAATTATATCGGCATGGTGATGATTGACCTGCAGAAAGCATTTGACACCGTGGACCATTCTATTCTTTAAAATAAACTAAAAGCTATAGGCCCCGATGGAAATTCAATACCTTGGTTTGATGCCTACCTGACAAATAGGATGCAGGTTAGTAATGTAAGTGGATTTTTTTTCTGACTCTAGGGTTGTTCCTTGTGGGGTACCACAGGGATCAATCCTGGGGCCTCTTCTTTTTTTGATATACGTAAATGATATGGAAACATCTGTCTCCTGCGAACTAATACTCTATGCTGACGACTCTGCCCTGTTAGTATCAGGAAAACACATAAAACTATTGAAAACGTTTTGGGGGACAATTTGTTGTCTCTCAGCAATTGGCTGATAGACAACAAGTTGTCTCTCCACCTAGGTGAAACAGAATCTATTCTATTTGGAACCAAACATATGCTGTCAAAGCATTCCAAATTAGCTATTTCTTGTGGAAAAAATGTGATTACATCAAAGACTGTCATAAGGTATCTCGGGGTAGATCTAGAGCAAACACTTAGCGGCACAGCTATTGTTGAAAATATTTTGAAAAAGGGAAATTCGCGTCTGAAATTTTTGTACAGACAGGCAAAATATTTGAACACCAGATCTAGAAAATTGTTAACATCAGCCCCAATTCTTTGCCATTTCGACTATGCATGTTCAGCCTGGTATAGCGGCCTCCAAAAAACTATGAAACATAAGCTCCAAATTTTACAAAACAAAACAATACGGTTTGATCTTGAGTTATCCCCCCCGGACACATCTAGACATCACACATTTTCTAAAGATGCAATGGCTTCCAGTGGATGTCAGAGTAGAACAATTAAATCTCAATATCATGCACAGGATTGTCCATGGCGGAGCATCATGTTATCTTACTGAGAGTTTTGGTATGGTTAGTCAGGTGTATGATGTTGAGACAAGACATAGAACGTTGTCTGTCTCCTTGCCATCCACTGAGAGAAACGGATCTAAGGCTTTTAAATTAAATGACATTAAATCGTGGAATAAAATGCCTTTGAAAATAAAGAAACTAAACTCATTTGCATCTTTTAAACAAGCTGTGAGACTTTACCTAATAGATAGACTAGTTAGCGAATACAACTCAGACTTTCTATATTACTAGTTTGTCTGAGCTGTAATTAATTTTTCCAATAATTATATATATATATTAAAGCTTAGTCTAGTCATTTATGTGATAATGTTATGACTAAATGTGTATGTTGTGGTCATGGAAAAATATTTCTTATTTATAATTTATTTTATATAAACTTTTTACACGTATTTTCAATTTAATTTTTTTGTAAACCTTTCCAGTCGCCATCTGGTCTACTTTTTGGGGACCACTATGGAAATAAGGGTCACCAGACCCTTCATAGTGTCTTTCATCCCGGGTGACCAGTATGGTGGCCCCGATTGTTTTTTTATAATCATGCTTACATGTACTTTTTACCGAAATAAACCAAATCAAATCAAATACACCAGAGAGTGCGAGCCACTGGATCTGGTGGCTTGTTTGATTCGGACCAGCATTTCTCCATCTGATCATGGAGATACATAGTACTATCCCCATGATCTGATGAAATGACAACCTATGGGCACTACACAGTCCTTGCTATCTTGCAACAGGAACCACACTGCCCTTCCATGGCATAAGGGCGTATCTCCAAATGTTAAAATGCAGTAAGTGCATTGCCAAAAGGCAATGCACTTACTGCTTTTTAACATTTTCACTTACAATTTTGTTGTAGAAAACCTCCAAGGTGTATTTGGAGGAAGATAAAGCAATGATGAATGTCACAGTGTCAGAAAAGCAGTAGGTGTATTGCATTTTGGCAATGCACTTACTACTTTTCTGACATCTTGAAATACGTCATTTTGCCATGGAAGGGCAGCACTGTGGAAATAAGATTTTGTCGCTGGACTTCTTTCAGTGTTTTTATCCCTGGTGGCAAGTATGGTGGCTCCCTGTATTTATTATATGATGATGTTATCCCAGCAAACACGAGACGTTGAACAAATGCTGGTTTAATGTTGGGCCAGCGTCACAGACGTTGGTCCAGCATTCAACCAGCATTGGTTCAACGTCGCGTTTTCACTGTACTTTTTTCATTGAATCTATCTATCAGTAACTGATTAGCAATCACTTCTTCTAAAAAGTCCCTGCTATTTGTGGGATTCCTAAACTCCATAAAGTTTATCTTATTTCAACGGAAATCAGCACACTGTGGGAAACATTACATCTCACCTCAGCCCACAACTTCCCGCTGCAGCCGTGTATATATACTATGTATGACCTCGTTCTCAGGTCAACCAAGAAGGCATTCCTTTCATTCCCCCAGTGACCATTCTGACTTCAGAAATTATGTCAGAAAACAATAACATAAACCTTCTCATAGCAGCGCGTAGGTAGAGAAAGTAATCCCTTGATGTTTTTCTATTTCTCTGTGAATAGGAAACTCATAAGTGGCGGAGTAGTGGTCTTTTATATTTTCCATATATATCTAGGACACACAAGCGTGTTTATAAGCTTACAGTTGGTATAACAACAAAACTGCTCGAAATGAGCAGTTTCTGCTAAAACATGGCGCCTGCTGCGTTTACTTGAGCGACATCTATGTGTGGAGAATGCCAAGTGACCTCTAATATTTAAAAACAACACTGACAAATATCCTAACTGTGAATTCTCCGGAGCTAATTACTCAGTGAACACACGACGCCAACCCGATGGGTAGATGTTAACCCTGTTATTTATTTTATTTTTATTTCTAATTTAATATGAACTGCTGATTTTTTTCATCACTCACTCACTCACTCACTCACTCACTCACTCACTCACTCACTCACTCACTCACTCACTCACTCACTCACTCACTCACTCACTCACTCACTCACTCACTCACTCACTCACTCACTCACTCACTCACTCACTCACTCACTCACTCACTCACTCACTCACTCACTCACTCACTCACTCACTCACTCACTCACTCATTCACTCACTCACTCACTCACTCACTCATTCACTCACTCACTCACTCACTCACTCACTCACTCACTCACTCACTCACTCACTGTTATGAGTGTATGGCCTGCTCTTGCGCTTTTTGTTGGTAGAAGGTCAACAAGGTAAACCCATTGATCAGTGTCTGGTGGCCACAATGGTGTAAGAGGAATGGCGCCAAAAACACAGGTGATCGTGTGATCTGACCCAATTAAATTAGCCTAATTTATGCGCGCAGGTGCACAAGCCGCATGTCTTTTCAGGAAAATAATAGCACGCTGCGCGCACGAGGCGCTCCATTCAATCACAGAGGCGATCCAGAGGGTTTTTCATCGTATGCTGCTCTGGAAAGTCAAAAGGCTGTATCTGCTTACTTGTGAAGTAAGCAGATACTTCCTTTTGACTTTGCATCTGCTTACTTGCTTACTTTGCATCTGCTTACTCTGCTTACTTGTAAAGTAAGCACATATTGCCTTTTGACTTTGCACGGCAGTTTGCTGACAACACACGAGAACATGACTCATTTTTTTTTTGCTATTTTCAAAATTTTCGAGAATATCTGATTGAAACTAGATCCTTAGAGCTGAGACTGAGGGAAATAAATAATAAAATAAAGTAAATAATAATAAAGTAAGCAGATATATACTGTTTTTTAATTTGCACGGCAATATGTTGGAAAGCAGTTTCTAAAAAAACACCAGACTTTTCCTATTTTTCTGATTTTTGTAATTTTTGCACCAGCTTCAAATCAAACGAAATTTCACCATCCAATTTAAAAATGAATACCGGTTTTGTCAGTATTGACTGTTGTTTAAGGTTTCTTAAATGTTTGTGTTGTAATTGCCGTTTATCATAATCATATTATAAAGGGCTAGTGGAATTTGAAACATGTTGGGTGGGAACTACTAGCAAAGGCTCCAATAGATCCTGTTTAGCTTCTCTCCCAGGTGTACATTTACTATTTTATATTCCAGTGACATTATTACTTATAATATGTACTTCGTGTATATATGTTCATGTTATTTGATGTACGTTACCAAACTGTTATTAATATTGTATCTAGTACACTGAATAAACTGAATTGAATTTGAATTGAATCACTGAAATCGGCAAAGTAGGTGATCAGTTAATCAAATAATAATTCACTTTTGTAGAAATCTTTAAGGGATCTCCGGGACCCGTATTCTCGTACAAGTTACGATATATCATAGCCTTCGGATTGGTCGAGATGGCCATCTCGACCAATCCGAAGGCTATGATATATCGTAACTTGTACGAGAATACGGGGTCTCGACCAATCCGAAGCCTATGATATATCCTAACTTGTACGAGAATACGGGACCTGGCTGGTAATCACCGTGTGCCAATTGAACAGAAAAACCAACACAGCACAATTTGGGCGTATGTCTCCATTGCATTGACATCAGTGATTAATACCACAACCTCTTATGTTGCCAATTATTTAAAGATCAGCGTAAAAAATACTTAATGACAAATTCTGAAAAAGACCTTCGATTTTTCAATTGTAAAAAACTATTCAAGCAAAATAATTATAATATATAAAAATAGGCGTGTTAGAAAAACGTATTATTTCAAAGTTTAAAAAAACAACATAATTATAATGTCCTATTGATTGCATAAACCAGTTAAAATAAATTTAAATGTGTGGTGTATTTGTAAATATTAGTATAATAAATCTAAGCAGAATATTTTTTTATATTTTGTGGAATCTGCCATCCACTGATGATTTTTTAATTTGCCTATATTTTGTGACATATTTATATTTTTGTCCCAAAGTGCATTATTATTTTTAAAATAAAACATTTTAAATGATTCGTTGTGGTTGAGTTTTTCGGAGCAGATGACTTTGTTACACAAGCGTGTTTAACCCTTTCAACGACTTTGGACGTCAGAATCTGACGTCCATAGACGTCAGATTCTGAGGTCTAAATTTGATCCCGCACAGAGAATAAAATATAATATAATGGCCGTAGATTCATAACATTGATATTCAAGTGAAGCGGAAAGAGCGAACTAAGATATTTGTGATGATTTCAAATTAAAAAAACCCTTTGCTCTCTAAGGTTTTTATAAAAATATTTCAGCGATTTAAGGATTAAAAATGGGCTATCACTTTATACAACATCACACGTATTTTTCACATCCCAGCGTTATGCATCGGAGGGGTGGGTGGGTATTCTGAACCATTTTACTAAATACTATACGTTTGCTTGAAGAGTGAGAGCCTCTTGAATTGTGCCCCTAAATAAGACTACCTGGCTTGAAAACAGTAGAGAGGAGTTCTTTTTTTCAAAATTTTATTCCATTCATTAACAAAGTGTTACTATATTCTATCTATTTGGTTATCAGCACAGAAAGTGTCATCTCTTTTCTTGTGTTGATCATTTTAAACTTGATGTCAAGTGATGCGTTGTACACTTTTTGAACGTATTATTAGTTGTTAGCAAAGTGTCAAGCAAATAACGTGTGAAATTCTATAATGCCGATTTTAAAATTCAAAATTTGTATTACCCCCATTCACCCCTTGAACCGTTTTCCAGTCAAATTATTTTATTTACATCTTCACCCACTTGAAGTTGTGTTTCGCGATCGCGACCCACAACTTCAAATGGATAAAAAATACTTATTGTTGTTTAATTTGACACCCATAAAATGCAAATGTAAATATTTAAACGATCATTTAATTCCCAATAACAGTGATTCAGCATGTTAACAAAACAGATTCAAAAAAATTATATAATTTAAAATCTTCACCAAAATCCGACATATTATGTATTGTTTATTGAAATAATTTAAAAGCAGATAATACAATTTTCTCTTATCATTCGAAGCAGCACTGTAACCATGGTAACAAAGCTTACGTGTGTCTGTGTATGTTTCGATGGATGTGTTCACATTATACTACACCAATTCTATCTATAATTGGTTATTGTAATACATATAAATATATGTGCGGGCAAACAACATATGTCAGTGGCAGATCCAAGAGGGGGCAGGGGGGGTCGTGACCCCCCTTTTTTCAAAATAATTTTGCCTCAACATCGATCAAAATGCCAAAATATTGGTATTTGATACACTGAATTTACTAGGGTATTGCCTCAAATTGAGGCAATACCCTAGTAAATTTAGAATGTCAACCCCCATATATTAGCTGAGAATTTCAATCTCCCCCTTTTTTCGAGATTCTGGATCCGCCGTGCATGTCACGTGTCATCAATCAGAATATCTCCATTCGCATAACAAATATAATAATATCATCGTCAACAGGGAATAATTAAATAATAATCACTCAATAACGATAGTCACCTTTACAACAACTGTATATTGTATCTCTAATGTAAACACCTTACAGTGCGGGGATCAGCTTCAGACGTCAGATTATGACGTCGAAAGTCGATCCCCGCACTGTAAGAGTAAAATATGTTTTGTGGCCGTGTACTTTACAAAATGACATATACACCTTTTCACATCCAATGTTTGTTTACATGGAATTAATGTCACGCACCATAAAGAAATCTTTAAAAAAAATATTATAAATTTATGATCAGATAAAGAACAAATATCGCCATTTCAACAAATGGCCTAAATGCACTTGAATGCAACGCTGATTAAATTGTGTAGATCATTATTTATTGGCAATTAAATAATGAAAATGATTTTACTACAAAATTGCCTATGGTCAATAACAAATAATGAATACAGTGTTGATTATTTCTTTTTTCATAAAACAAAACATGTCTTTAACAAGGAAGTATATGTGTATATGATTGCGTTCAATTCAGAAACCCTGTAACCCAGGGTGAGTTATCTGTACAAATCCGCCACTGAGACTAGTAAACACGAGTAAACATCCTCACTACATGACTCAGAGGATGAGATAACACAAAATGATAAATATCCAGGGGCGCATCCAGAATTACAAAATGGGGGGGGGGTCCGATTTAAAATATATGGGGACTTGGAACTCTAAATTTACTAGGGTAGTGCCCTACAAGTTGAGGCACTACCCTAGTAATTAAGAGTGACAAATACCCATATTATGGAAATTTTAAAAGATGTAGCCTACCCCCCTGACCCCCCCCCCCCTCTGGATCCGCCACTGAACATCGTCAACAAATCACCCTATCTGGGTACGTTTTCTCTCTTAATACAGGTCTCTCAGGAGCTTTCGGGAATAGTTTCTTCGTGAATCTTGCAATTTAAAAGCCGCCCCTATTATCGCCTTCTTCTTGTTGTAGTTAGGCAGTTGTTCGCTAGGTTGTGCCTTATTTCTTGCCAAAGTAGGTGGAGTAGAGTTCGTACTCTTCTGGTGTCACCATCCCATCATCTATTCTGAGGAAAGAGCACATGCATAGAGACCACTTTAGCATATATCATCTGATTTTATTAACGAGAATCTCGAAGCATTGCAATGTAGTTCTAGAACAAGTACATTTGACGTCTAAAGTCGCTCTCCGCGCTGAAAGGATTAACCTATATAAAGAACCAAGCTAATCGATTTAAATTTTCAGTTGTAATTGTTAGATGGGATGAATGAATGAATGGGGGCTCGACCACATTTGTGCACATATAGGCTAAACTGGGCCAGGAGAACCTCCTAAGAATGGTGATATAAATGAGATGACACTGCCTTCCAGACACAGGATTCAAAATTCGAAATCGGATTTTCCAAGCAGGCAGCTTTAACCATTGCACCGGGGCAGACGGGACAAAGTTAAAGCTTAGCTAAATGAGCTGATTAATATCCATGGCATTATCTAGTTACTCACTATTCAATAGGAATGACAAACCCTTCCATCACTAGGGTCTAATTTATTCAGAATATCACTGACATTTAAATAATAGTTTGTTTGTACAGTTAACCCATAACACGCTGGAATATTTTTTTTAACCCTTTCAAGCCTGAATTTACCATAGTCATCTTCATCCACTACAAGTCGCGAATTGCTGCCGGAATTCTAGACTTGTAGTGAATGAAGATGATTTGATGTGGGTGAAAAAGTACAGAAAATTGCCATGTATTGGTAAACCAGTTTCATGGAAATTTTCATTCTAAAACCCTTGATTGTAGGAAAATTAAGTCTGTTTTCAGGGATGTGAAATGATGCTTTAATGCATCGTGAGTGTTTAAAGGGTTAAACCATGGAGACCAAAGGGATTTTTAGTAAGCTCTTTACGCTTCATTTGAATAGCTATGTTATGGGTCTATATAAGTATTTAATTATTTTAATGCCGGGATTTTAGACGTCAGAATCTGACGTATATATAGTCTCAAGTCGGTGCCCGCGCTGAATGGTATTACACTGTAAACAATATAGGTTCTTTAAAAAGAACCCTTCAGTACAATCACCATGCAACCCCAGGAGAACCCTGCAAGGGTTCTTCTGGGGTTGCATGGTGATTGTACTGAAGTGTTCTTTCTAAAGAATCTATATTGCTTAGAATGTATTTTGGTCGTTTTAAGCTTAAAATTGTACAAGAAGATGCATTGGAGTTTAAAAAAAATACTTTATACTTTTAAATTAATACTAATGCAGTCAAGCCTTAAACAGACGACATTTGGTTACCTTCGCCCCGCCCTCTTCGGTTGATCACTGTGATTACTGTAAATAATTTAATCGCATATCATTAAATTTGTCTTTGTATTGCAGTTATGTAGGTCTACACATCACAGAGACGCAAAGACTTCACAGTTCATTTTATATTTCTCTCGATTTCAATATGACTGATAATATTGGTAGCCCTCCAATACGGATATTTTCTCATAATATTGGTAACGTTAGCTCCACAATACGGATATATTATCGTCGGATGTCTCACGTAAAAATCGAGTTGGCACATTTATTTTTGATAAAACCAAATTGTATGATTTATTAGTATGAAAAGATATATAAGGCCTATATTTTTAAAATTTAGGTTTTCTTCTCCCACGTTTCAGCTTCAAATGGAAGAAAAATGTGTAGAACATTTCAGGGCTTAAATGTTGTCCCGATTTGACAGTATATAAGTTGTCAAGCAAACCAAATGCCACTAAAATTATTATTTACAAAGAGTAATATTTTTCTTTGTTTGAAGCTGAAAATAGCGTTAGCAATTCCAGCTTATATGAATGAAGAAATAGAAACAAACAATTCAGCAGCTCACGCTATGAAATAGGGACCCGGGGTTCGATATTTTGTTTGGCCACAACGATCAAGTTTAGATGTCGAGCAATAATTACTTATACCCGCCGTCAGATTAACTTGTATCGCATGTTTTTTGCCGATTTATCAGTCAATTCTCAACCGATTTTCATGAAATTTTGTATGGACTATTTGCAAGTCACTCGGAAATTTTCATCGTAAAATAAGGTTTAGCTAAAAAGTTAGACCATCTGGCATGTAATGCAATTCAGGGCTAAAAACAAACTTTAATTTAACCAGTTTAATGGGTTTATATAGGGACGGCGTAATTTCAAATTTACTACATGTCAAATGGTCTAACTTTTGAACTACATAATATTTCGAAAATAGTCCTTGCAAAATTTCATCAAAATCGGTTGAGAATTGACTGA
Organism: Flabesymbios commensalis; assembly: GCA_964017125.1. NCBI lineage: Eukaryota > Metazoa > Annelida > Polychaeta > Terebellida > Flabelligeridae > Flabesymbios > Flabesymbios commensalis. Next base: position 58,889,022 of record OZ024918.1, read on the forward strand.
GAAATCGGCGAAAAACATGCGATACAAGTTAATCTGACGGGGACTTGAGGCACATCTTTAGTGGTAAATATCTATGTTTAAAAGTGATCTATCACCCCTCATATGGTATTAATAATTATGTCCTTATATGGAGTGATTGGCTATCATGTGACCCTCTCAGAGGGTCACATGATAGCCAATCACCCCATATATGCGGGTGATTGGCTATCATGTGACCCTCTCAGAGGGTCACATGATAGCCAATCACCCCATATAAGGAAACACTTGTGCCCCGTCTTGTGGCAACTTTGATTTATTTGTCACAAATTTATTCATACTATATAAGGGGTGAATTATCACCTTTAAATTGATATTTAGGTGGATCATATTAACCCTTCAAACCCTCAAGATGCATCAAAGCATCATTTCGCATCTCTGAAGAATGACTTAATTTCCTGAAACCCAATGGTTTTAGAACGAAAATTTTCATGGAACTGTTTTAAAATTAACAGTATATTTTTTCATTTGCCACCCACTTAAAGTCATTTTCATTCACTACAAGTCTGGAATTGCGATAGCAATTCACGACTTGTAGCGGATGAAAATGATAATGGTAAATTCAGGCGTCAAAGGGTTACAACGCTGAAATATTTGTTTATAATAGCCCAAAGGGTTATTTTCAATTTCAAATCATCATAAATATCTTAGCTCTTCCCGCTTCATTTGAATACCTCTATTAGCTGATAACTATCATTCTTTTACACCTAAAATTGAAAGAAAAATTGCGGGAGGTCAACACAAAATTCAATTTAAACCCCCTTTCTGTGATCTCTGGTATGGAGCCGCAACTGTAGCGTAACACCTGACTTCAATTCTGTGAAACTCGATCAGCCTTGATCTCCAATGTTTTCATCGAGCTAGCTAATACAATGAAGTATGGGGGAGGGGTCTTATATAACATTTTTTTCACCGAGAAGCCATTTAAAAGGGTTACCGGTGACGTCACTGCGTTTTACAGAATTTATACATCAGCACAGCCACTCTTCAACTTCTTAAACAGTGCGGAACTCGGGGCCTTCTGTGAGGACACCTGGTGATAATGCGCTACGTGCACTGAATATGTGAGGCACCTCAGTGCTCAGTGATACCACCTAGCGAGTGCGAAATAGCAACTAGTTTCTGGTTGTTGCTGGACTTCATAATGGATGCTCTTCCATTAGATTATTATCCTAGCAACAAAGACACTGGCTCTATGTCGTTATGATGTTGGACCAAGATCACAAATGTTCTTTTCAAATGCGTAAAGTTAAGATAATTTTTATTTGACCATTTTTAGTAAAAATGTGTCGAAAAAATCACCTGAAAACGTGATCATCCCAAATCGGGCAGTCGCAATTTTTAACTTTAATATAAGTTTAATTTCGAGTTCAGTTTTCCATGCTCATAGTAGGTTTGACCCGGCCCAACTCACAGGTTCGTGTGAAGTTTAAAGCCGTTGTGAAACTATTCCAACTAAATCACAACGTAAGCAACCACATGTGTTTTAACCCTCTCACTGCGGGGACTGAAAATAGACGTTTACCCTTTAACCGCCGGTGTCGCATATATTCGGTTTTTCATTTTTATTAGCACATTAAGTACAGCATTTTAAACATGCTAAAGATAAAATATGACATCAATCAGCAATATTTGAAAACAGTTGACCGCCATTTTGTCAAATCTGAATAATTTTCAGTCACTTGAAGTTGTGGATCGCGTCAGCGAGACACAACTTCAAGTGGGTGAAAATTCAGATTGAATAATTTGGCGGTTAAAGGGTTAAAGGCGATCCCCGCACTGAAAGAGTAAATTAGGTAGACCGTAGACCGATAACAGAGGTATTCTAATGAAGCGGAAAGAGCTAACTAAGACATTTATGATGATTTCAAATTAAAAAAAAATTGGTCTCCTGGTTTGTATAAAGATATTTCAGAGTTGTGAAGGTTGATAAACGAAATGTAAATGACTGTTTCACAAATACTTCTTATCTTACTAATAGCTAATTAGTTATGTGCTTACCGTTTGTCTTACCGTTTAAATCCATATCACTAAAACTGCCTGAGGGAAATCCCCTTTTCATCACAGCCCGTCTCATAACGCTACGCCCAAATCTACAAGAAACAAAACAATGTTTACCGCACATGTTCTCAATCAGACTGATATACGGCGTGATGTGAAGATCAGGGGATTACCCTGTTCTTCACATCACGTCTCATAATTACGCTCATAAGCTGCAACACATAGTGTACAAACATCGGGATTATTGCTGGTTTAATATCGCACAAGCATAAAAATACAAGTTTCCGGAAATTACTTGGATCCTAAATGTTCGGTCTAAACCAACCGACCAACTCCTCGTCGGTCCGCCTAGCTTCTGTTGACCGACTTGCATTGGCCTGAAATATTACTCCTGATCATGATGAGGATTTGTACACTCGGTCTTCTGATGATTTAGGTGCTATAAAATTCTTATTGCTTGATTGATTGATGAACAATATTTCAAATTTGAAACAAGTCTACTAGAGCATTAAATGAGTCGAAGAAAAACACTGAAGTGACTGATTTGCTCACATAATGTTTTACCTAATTTAAAGTTAGAAGTAAATGTAACGTCTGCAAATACTTAGGGGGGTACTCTCTTCTGTCGTAGAAAGGCGAAGTAAAATATAAGCAGTTATTTCCATTGGAGAATCTGCATAATTTTTTTATTATTATGATAAAATTTTAACTCTATTATAATGATTGGTTTGTTAACATTTAAAATATCTGGCATATTTCATCAATGGCTGCAGTTTTCCGTCATTGCAACATTGAGAAATCCGAAGGCAGTACCTTATTATCTGATGAATTAACACTTTTACGACAAAGTCATTTATTTTCATTTAATTAAAATCACTTTGAGATATGAGCGTCTGTCGCAAATTCGGTCTCAAAGTGATAACGTAGAAAATGACCTTGTTAGCTCTGCGCTATTCACTTGAAGTTGTGTCTCGCTAACGCGATACACAACTTCAAGTGACTGAAAATTGCTCATATTTATAAAATTAAGTCAAATCAAGTTTTATCAGTTTTGCAGATAAAAACCCTTTCAGCGCAGGGACCGTCTTTATTCGCCAGAATCTGATGACTGTATAGTTTCAGATACCTGAAGTTGTGGGTCGCTGTAAACTTCAAGTGGCTAAAATTATACAGACGTCAGATTGTGACGTCTAAAGACGGTCCCCGCACTGAAAGAATTAAACAAATTACAATGAAGCGGAAAAAGGTAACTAAGACATTTATGATGATTTCAAACTGAACAAACCTTTTTGGTCTCCATATACAAAACTATTGCAGCGCTGTATATAAATGAAGACATTTTTATTTTGAGAAACATGGTTACATAAGTGTGCCTAAATTCACAGACACACTTCCAATTGAAGTCTCATCAGTTATTATTTCAATGGATTAGGCCTATACCATTTTTTATTGACAGAAGATCTCAAGATCTAAGACTATCTCAGGTGAGACAATTATCTCTGTCTCAGTCTCACTTCTGAGACTGAGACCGCTTCCAGCAACCCGGCCCCAACGTCAGATTATGACGTATAAAAACGTTCCCCGTGCTGAAAGCAGGGTTGGGGTCGATTATAATCATAATCGTCGATTAACATTTTTAATCGATTACATTGTAATCATAGTCATAATGGTAATTATATTTTTTAAAATTTTGTTATCATGATTATAATCGTAATCGATAAAGAAATATGACCTTTAATCGTAATCATAATCGTAATCGATATTCGAAAATCACTCTAATCAGGATTATATTAATTCGTAATCATGATTTTTTTGAGTATATATCACAATAAATAATATATCATTTGAAGGAGTTTTAATAATTAAAAAAAAAATAATCCAACTACTTAGAACAGTTTGGTAAATTTCGCTTTGTACAAACATATATAGGCATATGTGTGTGTGTTTCGCTCAGGCCCATGCGTAAATGCATACATATTTATAAATGTGGATTATCAGCAAGCGCAAGACATACAGCTTGTGTTGGTTTTATGTGGGTACAACGTCGTGGTTGCCATGGTAACCGACATCCATTTTGAATATGCTAATTGGGTGGTCAAATTTTCCGAAATTTTGTTTAAAAATGGTAAACACGGGGATTCAGGAGTACAACATTATATCTATTCACATAAAATATATTAAAATACATGACAGATGGTTCGAAGAAGCATTCAATAGGTCTATATACACAAATTAATAGGGTAAATAAGTTATTACTATGTGATTTAGTATTCTTTCTAAATTCCCTGAAGGGCATACCATATTTCATATTTTGAGGTGAACCAAGTCACTAATTTGCTCAGATAATGTTTTGCCTAATTTAAAGTTAGAAGTAAATGTAACGTCTGCAAGGATATTTCCTTAAAAACCCCACATAGGATCAGCGGGGTTCGAATCCGAGACGTAAGCATGACTGGCGAGGCAATCAGGCGCTCTACCCATTGCGCAACGAATATCCTTCTCCACAAGTATTCAGGGCTGTATCCAGACTAAAACGCATGGGGGGTTACAGGTCTATCAGCCGGTAATTGGGGGCAGGAAATTTAAAAATGAGGCTTTTTCGGGATAATCAGGGGGGGGGGGAGGGGGTTACAGACACCCCAAAAAAATCCCTGATACGGCCCTGATAGTATTCTACACCCTAATTTAAATGACAACTGAATACCGGCGGTGATTGGCTGAGACTCATTCATTGGTCGGGGGCGGGGGGGGGAGGTAGAATACCATACTTGGTTCACATAGAGTTGAAGATGTAATTGTTAACTCACCTGGGTCTACCTACTATGGCGAAGTATTCATTTAGAGCTTTAAGGTAATCTCTGAGCTCCCCTGGACTCCTGAACACGGCTGGACGCTCAGGGGGGCCATCCTGACCACTGGCCAGAACCGCCATCATTACCATGGCAACCAGCAACAGCGCCACCAAGCGAAGGTAGTGTGAACTGATCATATCTGAAAAAAAGGGGGAAAGTGATGATTAGCAGAACACGCATAACACCTTCACAATCACCTGTAAAAAATTAATACTTTAGATCTGGTAATATTCGCGAGGTTTTATTTTTCGCGAATTTCGCGAGGGAGGACAAATTCGTGAATTCAAGAATCTCGCGAAAAATATTAATATAACCAAAGAAAAATAAGAAATTCGCGAGAATTTAAACACCCGGAAATTACCAGATCTACAGTATAACCAGCATTTTGTGTATTTGGGATAGACAGTGTTTAACCCTTTCAAGCCTGACTTTACATTGTCATCTTCATCCACTACAAGCCGCCAATTGCTGTCGCAATTCTCGACTTGCAGTGGCTGAAGATGATTTGAAGTGGGTGAAAAATTAAAGAAAATTACCATGTATTCGTGAACCAGTTTAATGGAAATTTTCATTCTAAAACCCCCTATTTTTAGGGAAATTAGGTCTGTTTTCAGGGATGTCAGATGATGCTTCAATGCATCGTGAGGGCTTAAAGGGTTAAATATATTTTAGTTGAATGGCTGAGTTGATCTTCCGCTTAATATAACACATAGACAACCAGTTGGTAACACCAGGATAATAATGTAAAGGTAAAGGTGCAGGTTTATAGTCTGATGTCAAGTCTGAATCATCATCCGACTTTACATTTTACCCCCCGGTCACTGGACCTGTTCATTCTTGTGCCATTACAACTCCACGAGAGCATACAGTCCTGCAGCCGTTTCGGCGCATTGAACTTATTGTACACATTACTACATCTGTCCTACCAGGTATAGGCTACTCATTTGCCATCTCTGTCCTACCCGGTACTCATTTGTATATTTGAACCCTTTCACCACTATAAGCACGACTATTATATAGCTCTTTTTAATCCATTTTATCAGCCGCTCAACACTGTTATTAGAAACGATTTTTAAACATCAAGATTTGCAAATGTCTGGTCGAAAATTAAACAAAAGTGAGCAATTTTCACCCACTTCAAGTGAGTCGCGGTAGCGATACACAACTTCAAGGGGGTGAAAAATTAGTTTTTTATGAAGCGGTTTTAGGGTTAATAGTCAATTGCTTGTACCAAAGTACTAAATTACATTATACAATTAAAACTTTCACCCGATTGAAACAGAGTGTAACTTTGTAAAAATGAAATTAATGATATTAATTCGGATCCTGGCTTAATACAAATATGTGCAATTTGAATCGTAATCCGGATCTTGGGTCCGGATCGTCATCTGCATCATCCCCAAAATCTAATCGATTGTACTTTGGCCCGAGGCACACCTCTTGTAAAAGTTTCATGCTAATGCGTTTATTATTTTTTAAGTAATCTTACGGACGCACAGGCAAACAAAAAACAAACACGACAGGACCAAACACCTTCCTGGAGTATGTATGGACACTTATTTCAGCTTTTAATTGTATTCTTTTTGTATTTGACTGTGACGTGGGAATTGTATAATTTTTACTGACAGTGACGTGGGAATTATGTGATTTTCACTGACTGTGACGTGGGAATTATGTGATTTCCACTGACTGTGACGTGGGAATTGTGTGATTTTCACTGACTGTGACGTGGGAATTGTGTGATTTTCACTGACGGTGACGTGGGAATTGTATAATTTTCACTGACAGTGACGTGGGAATTATGTGATTTTAACTGACTGTGACGCGGGAATTGTGTGATTTTCACTTGCTGTGACGTGGCAATTGTGTGATTTTCACTGACTGTGACGTGGGACTTGTGTGATTTTCACTGACAGTGACGTGGGAATTATGTGATTTTCACTGACTGTGGCGTAGGAATTGTGTGATTTTTACTGACAGTGACGTGGAAATCGTGTGATCTTCACTAATTGTGACGTGAGAATTGTGTGATTTTTACTGACAGTGCGTGGAAATTGTGTTATTTTCACTGAGTGTGACGTGAGAATTATGTTATTCTCACTGACTGTGACGTAGGAATTATGTTATTTTCACTGACTGTGACGTGGGAATTGTATGATTTTCACTGACTGTGGTGTAGGAATTGTGTGATTTCCACTGACTGTGACGTAGGAATTGTGTGATTTTTACTGACTGTGACGTGTTGCGCCATTTCTAGTTAAAAGATAATTAAAAATGAGATTTAATTTTATACGTCGATGTCCAAAACAAGAAATACAGAAATAACATTAAATCACATTCTTCTTTCCATTTTAACTGGTAAATGCGCAACCCAAATTTGAAAGAATTTCGCAATTCTAGTCTATAGACATTTTGAAAATTTAGGAACATAGCAAGGAGCCAAAATAAAAATGATCACTTGGGCCTGATTGTGTCGTTACCCCAGCAAACACAAAACATTTGTATAACATTTGTAAAATTCTGGACCACGTTGGGCCGACGTTCTACATATGTTATACGCATGTTTTGTGTTTGCTGGGTTAAGGCACAAATGGTGTTTATAATCGTGTGTTTAATTTGATAATAAAATAAAACTTCCCGAAATTGTATTTTTTTTATTTGATCCCCCAGCTGCCTTCCATCAATTTTCAAAAAATGGTTTTCAGCGGCAAATTTAAACTTTGAGAGTATGTAAATCCTCAGGACTGAAAAGTTCAGGAAACTGCCATTCCTGACTACAAACAGCCCCTCCTTGAAATGGTCATTGTACTTTATTTGCCAGTTCACCGGAATAACAGTTTGCAATTCCTCCATATTTCTTTGGCCGTACCCGCGATCCAGGAACCCCCACCCCCTCCCGACCTCCTATTTCCAAAAATAAGTTGCCTCGACATCGATCAAAATTGCAAAAATATCGGTATTTGAGACTCTAAATTCACTAGGGTAGTGCCTCACGTTGAGGCACTACCCTAGTAAATTTAGCGTGTCAAACCCCCATATAATTAGATGAGAAAGACGCCTACTTTTTAAATCGGATCCCTTTTTCAAAATTGTGGATCTGCCCCTGACCCGACCTTAGGAACGGCATAACCATTGCTGAGAAACTTAACTAATTTTGATTTAACTTCTAGCTCCAAATGATGAAAATTAATTATATATATGCAAAAATATACACGTGACATTTGCCTATACCATACTACAGTCTATGACACAATTATCCGAAGCGCATGTTTTTCGTCGATTTCTCCGTCAATTCTGATCCGATTTCCTTGAAAGTTTTCACAAGACATTCCCTAGTGATGTCCTAACATCGGTAAAAATTTCATAAAGTTATAATTATGCAGAATTGTAAAAGTTAGACCATTTGACATGTATTAAATTGAAAATATGACGTCCCTCTATAAACCCATTACGCTAATTCTGGAATTGTATTACATGTCAAATGGGATAACTCTTGAAATATTGAATATAATTTTGCGATGTTAGGACATGACTTGGAAATGTCCTGTGCAAAATTTCTAGGAAATCGGTTCAGAATTGACGGAGAAATCGACGAAAAGCATGCGCTCCAGATAATTGTGTCATAGACTTTAGTATCAAAAGCTGTATCCATGACATTAACCCTTGTCCTGCTGAATCGTTTGCTTCTATTTGTCGTTCTAATTTGCTTGATCATTTTGAGCTTCAAATAAAGAAAAATTGTTATTTTTATGAAAAATAGACGTCTTCAAAATGTAAATATTAGATTACCTAAGCATCTACCACAAAACATTTTAGCAATTTGAGTTGAATTTATTTGGTCCGCAATTTGCTTGAAAACATATATACGGTTCCGGCATGAGAAGGGTTCAGAATTAAAAGAAGACACAATCTGAAGAAAAATGAATGACCATTAAATTTGCTAGATTTTCTCATGTTTTGATTCAAATTCGTCAAATGTAAGTAATTTTCAGCAACTTGAAGTTGTGGGTCGCGGTAGCTAGACCCACAGCTTCAAATGGCTGAAAATTTAAATAGGATTACTTAGCGTGTACAGGGTTAAAAGGTTAAACCACCATGACAGTCGGTAAAACATTATAATGATATTGTTATAATGTTGCATGCTTTTAAATATTGCTCCACTTGTAGTTGTTTTATAAGTTTCTACGCTTTCCAGAGTTTTTTTTTTGCTACTTTCATACTATTATGTAATTATTTTATCTCTGGTTTTAGCGCGGGAAACAAAAATTATGTATAATATATTTTTCTTTAATTTTACTTTTAAGTGTAATTTTAAATGTAATTACCATGTATATAAATTGTATCCTGGATGTCGAACTTAGTTAGGGTGCTGGTCACCTGTATTCGACATCCTGATGTACACAATTTTATTTACAATTGCATATTTGTACGATTATTGTATATATTTGTGTATATAAAGCCTAATAAATAAATAAATAAATAAAGATAATCATGTCGTGATTACTGGGCAGTTGTGTCATTCCATGATAGCAAAGAAAACATTGACGACAAACATTGTAGATGATAATTCAGGAAACATTGCAGGTAATGACGTGACCCTTAACCCTTTGGACCCGAGCCTCCTGGGGATAACTGCCTCTCCCACCGAGCCTCTTGGAGCAGTAGACCCTATTGGTGATATTATTATTGACCATATTTTACCTTTCAAAGGCTCTATACAATTATCTTGACGGAATTCACAAAGTAACACTCCAGTATGGTTATTAAAATGCTGTGGCTTGTTCAGACAGTAAATTAATAATAAAAAAAAATGTATTTATATTTTGTGTTCTATGGTGTTTTTTAATTTGGTTCATTACATAATATTTAGACCTGAAATAGTTAATTTCATACCGATATATCGGTACCTCGGTATATATGACGTCAAAAAAATACCGATATGTCGGTACATCGGGTCCAAAGGGTTAAAGCGCTGAGATATTTTTATATAGTCCAAGGGACCAAAGGGTTTGAAACCACCATTAATGTCTTAATTAGCTCTTTCTGCTTCATTTGAATACCTATGATATGGGTATACGGCGATTATAAATGTTTTGCTCTTTCAGTGCGGGGATCGACTTTAGACGTCAGATTCTGACGTCTGTAGGTGTAGGTGTCAGATTCTGACGTCGAAAGTCGATCCCCGCGCTGAAAGGGTCAACGCTTATCACCGTACGGCTCTATGCATTTTTTCACCCCTTCGTATGTTTGGTGTAAAGCTGCTAACCATTTGTAGAATGGGGGATAATGTGCAGCTACGATAACGGCAGCTGAGTGTATGTATAAATAAATAGGGCATTAAGAAGAAGAATGAAGCTAGCTTTCCATGTATGCGTATTGAGTAATCCGTATTCCGTAATGCGTATTGCCATTTTCCATGTGTGCGTTTATTTTCAGTCCGTACTCCGTAATGCGTATTATTTTTTTATATTTTTATTTTCCATTAATTTTTATTTTATTTTAATTTATTACCTTCCTAAACAATCGACACGACGCCCAAATCTGGGTCCCCGGAAGCTAGCAACCCTCTGATGACGTCACGAATTTTTTTATCCTCTGTATACCGTATACAAATAGGAGCGATTTGTATACGGATGGTCTAAGCAGTACGGTATACGCAATACGCACACATGGAAATGGAAAGACTTTCACTAGTTTACTATAAACTTGATTGAAACGCAATACGGAATACGGAATACGGATAACGCAATACGCGTACATGGAAAGCTAGCTTGACCCAATGTTGGATCAATGTTGGTACACCGTCTACGACGTTGGACCAACATTGAATAAGCATTGGATTTGAACACGGAGGGTTAATATGATGCGAACGGCTTTATTATACGTATTATTTATATACGTATTATATACGTTAACCTTTAACTTTTAACCCTTTAAGCCCTCACGATGCATTAAAGCATCATTTTACATTTCTTAAAACAGACTTAATTTTCCTACAACTAAGGGTTTTTGAATGAAAATTTCCATGAAACTGGTCTACTAATACATGGTAATTTTCTTAAATTTCTCACCCTCTTGAAATCATCTTCATCCACTGCAAGTCGAGAATTGCGACAGCAATTCGCGGCTTGTAGTGGATGAAGATGACAATGGTAAATTTAGACTTGAAAGGGTAAAGAAAAAGAATGACCCAATGTTGGATCAATGTTGGTCCACCGTTTTCGACGTTAGACCAACATTGAATAAGCATTGGATTTGAACATGAAGGGTTAATATGATGCGAACGGCTTTATTATACGTATTATTTATATACGTATTATATACGTTAAAGGGACTGGCCCAGGCTAAAATCATAAAAAAATCAGTGATTTTATTTCGGCTTTTTAATATGACCATATGATGTAAACATGTCAATAGACTAGAACTGCGATTTTTTTAAATTTTTGTGCTGCGCACTTACCAGTTAGACTAGATATAGAGACGAAATTCCCGTATTTCTTATTTTTTACATGGTTGTCAATGATTCGAAATCGTGAATTTCTTCTCTATATCTAGCCTAACTGGTGAATGCGCAGCACAAAAATTGAAAAAAATTGCAGTTCTAGTCTATGGACATGTTTACATCATATTGTCATATTAAGAAGCCGAAATAAAATCACCGATTTGTCCGCTTCATTTGATATTATGATATTTGATATTATTTTTTGATATTATTGATTGATTATTTGATATTATATTATGAGTCCACGGCCATTAGAAATATTTTACTCTTTCAGCTAAAATAAGTTATCTGATTATAATTTACAGTCACCCTTCAAGCGCTAAATTATGAAATTTAATTTTCAATCCACTTGAATTTGTGTCTCGCTACCGCGACCCACAACGTCAAGTGGGTGAGAAGTGTTTATATTTGTTTGATTTGAGACCAAACATTTGAAAATCTTGATGTTTGAACACTCATTTCGCTCCTATAACATCGATTTGATTGACTAATGAAACAGATTAAAAACCAGTATAGCCGTTCCTAGCCGTGAAAGGGTTAAGTTATATTTCGCTGACACGACAAACATCTTAAAACCCTTTAGACCCCCACGATGCAACAAAGCATCATTTTTCATCCCTGAAAAATTAATCAATTTCCTAAATTCAAATGTTTTATAACGAAGATTTTCATGAAAATATTTTATCAATTATTGATAATTTTTCTCAATATGTGAATAAAGTCAAACCATTTTAATCCACTACATGGCGAAAATTGCGACAGCAATTTGCGGCTTGTAGTGGACTAAAATGACCAGGTAAATTCAGAATTGAAAGGGTTGAACCGTTAGACACGACAATTATCGACTTTAATTTATTTTACTAGCCGATCAAATCCCTATTATTATATAAATAAGTGTTTAAACTTCACGATTTGCAAATGTTTGGTCTGAAGTTAAACAAATATGGATATTTTTCACCCACTTGAAGTTGTGTGTCGCGGTAGCGAGACACAACTTCAAGTGGGTAAAAATTTAAATTATTTAATTTGTCTGTGTAAGTGTTAATTATTGATGTTTAAAGTAGTAGTAGTTTTACCTGAAATATATGATATATTTTATCATAGCAGAAGTACCAAAAATTGCATTATTAGTTTTTGGTGAAGATGCTACCTCTTTACACATACTTTGAATTTTGTTTGTTGAATACACAATAATAATTTACTAGCAATAAATTATTCAGGAGATTTATCAATTGCCTCGTGTATTTAAATAATCATAATCTGTTGTCATAAAATATTATATCAGCACTTGCATATCGCGTAACTAACACACCTATATTTTAAATAATGCCAATGTTCTTGAAATATTTCATTATTAAGATCGACAAAATGCGTAATTTGTTTGACTATAGTCGGGTTTACATTAACTGTGGTAAAGTGGCAGTTTAGCACCTCCCAATTCTAATGCGACGATATGTTTTATGACAAATAAGTCAGTAATTACCTGAATCTATTATCTATTTTATCTATTACAAATTCGTCTTATTTTTATAAATCCGTTTATTATTTTTTGTGTGAAAATAATACCTTTTTCTACACACGGTATCAATAATTCTTCCTTAAATAACAATTATTAACAAACAATAAAGATTGACCAACATTGTCCTGTATTTTTAGCAATCATAATTTGTCTTAGTAAAATATACCTTCTGCACTTTCTCATAGCGTATTTAAAACTGACAACAATATCTTTGAAATTCGTCATTTGTTTGAAAAAGCAATTTATTTAACACGATTTTTTTCATTTCTTTAGCCCTCACTAGCTAAGCTAATATAGTTGTTTTAAAGCTTTTATTTAACCTTCAGACGAGACAAATTAAAGGAGAAAATGAGCGTTAAAAATGTTAAATTGGCAAATGTTATGATTGACAATGTACAAATATGAGTGATTTTCCCACTTGAATTTGTGGGTCGCGGTAGCGATACACAACTTCAAGTGGGTAAAAATCAAGTGATTTAATTTAGCATTTTAAAGGGTAACATTGCTCGCCTCCAGACTTAATAATGATGTGTAAGCCCCGTATTTGTAACATAATGTGTTTTTATTCAATATCACTTCGGCACTTTTTGATAGCGTATGATACCTGTATTTAAAAATGATTGCAATGTCTTTGAAATTCGTTATTTGTTTGACAAAAAAAACAGCAACATTTATTTAGTTCTTACACCGTTAAGCACAAATATAGTCGTTTTTAGCCTTTTTATTTCACCATTAAACGAGAAAAATTGAAGAAGAAATTAACGTTTAAATTGTTAAATTGGCAAATGCTATGACTGAAAAAGTACGAATATGTGCAATTTTCACAAATTTCACCAGTGTGAAGTTGTGGGTCGCGGTAGCGAGACACAACTTCAAGTGAGTGAAAACTACTTATGATGACTTACTTATGATGTGTATATCCTGTATTTTTTAGCGAAAAACAACTTCAAGTGGATAAACATTTAATATTTAAGGTGGATAAACATTTAAATGATTTAATTTAACGCCTTTAAAGTGTAACATTTACCGCCTGCAGACTTACCTATGATGTATAAATCCTGTGATTTCTTCTATTTCTTTCTTTACAGCTTGTCTTGTTGGTGTGGTCTCTGGGAGATGTAGTCCTGTGGTTCTCTTATATAGTGTCACAGGCAGCAGGGGAGGCTATAGGTCCAGGGTGTGACGAGGGTACTTGAAGACCGACACATCCCCACTTGGCGCACGATGTTGTTGCGACGTTAAAGCAACGTCAATGACGTTGCTTTAACGTCGCATCAACATCGTGTGCCCAGAGGGTTCTGGGTCGACCCCAAACGTTGACCCAATGTAGGGGTAACGTCTGAGACACTAGCCCAACATTGGGCTAACATTTCACGACATGATTAAAGACATGCAGCAGGGCGGATTCAGGAATCTACGGGGGGGGGGGGGTGTAGAAATGTTTATTTTTTCTGTGATAGGTGGTTGAAAATGAACGCTTTATGCTGGGAAAGGAACGTTTTCTATTAATTTATATACAATTATTGAACGTTTATTTTTCCAAAATGTGTGATTAAAAAGAATACAAATGTAAACATCCTTACAGTACCCCCCTCCTCTCCTCAAGGCAATGGTCGATAAAACGCAATTGGCCCACCGTCGGCGTGACTGTTTACCAAGGTGTAATATGGTCATTTTCACACCCACCATGTTTATTTCTTACAGAATAAAGGTAGGTAAGTCATTTATAAAGCCAATCAGAGGCACTCATTTTGACCTTTATCAAAGCCAATGAGAGTCATTGAACATGGACGTCATCACGTGGGATGTGTCTTATTTGTGATTGGTTGATTTAATATGAGGTCATTTCGTGAACAACAACCCTTTTCCTGCATCGTAAACAAAACCTGCAGTTGCTGTCCCATTCGCTAGAGGGGGTCTCAGTAAACAAGATACTCTGAAGCAATGCTGGTTTAATGTTGGCCCACCGTCTGCGACGCTGGCCCAACGATAAACCAGCATTGGTGCAGAGTCTCGTGCTGCTGGTATACTGCGAGATCGTCTGTGTATCTTCGCCTGTAGTTGCTGTCCCACTAGCTCGAGGGGGTTCTCTGGGCATCTCCGCCGTCTTTAACACTTACACGGTGTGCCCTACAATGCCGCCAGAGCCCCCTGGTGAGTGCAGGATGGACACGTCAGGCACAGGACACCCCCTAGCGAGTGTCTTGTAAAGCTCCCACTTGCCAGCTAATCGCGCGCTTTGTTTGGCGCCGGCGCGGGGATATAGAAAGCGTAACGGATACGTCCGCGTGCCTTTGCGCACCGTCAGATTGACGTACACGTTTCGGCCTCAAGTCAGACGCACGTGTTCACGCGTTGATTACACATACTGTTGGTAATTAGCCTATAGGACGAGGCCGTGTGCACACAATGCAGGCATCCTTGTACCACAGCTACACAACAACATCCTGACTAACTCATTAACCCCGGGAGATCCTCTAGTTTTCTCATTACAGGTGGATTCTGCTCTGCAAATCTTTTTCTTTTTAAAATAACCTGACTTCAGAAAAATAACCCGCTTGTATATATTTTTTTTATTTTTTTAAGTGCGGCGATCGACATTAGACGTCAGAATCTGGCGTCTAACGTCGGTCCGCGCGCTGATAGGATAAATATACATGTAGGCCTACATATTATGACAAACTATTATTATGGTTCCGATTATTGTCATTAAAACATATTTATATAATGTTTGTCTCTCTCCACATCAATCCTTAAAGCGCTGAATTATATTTGTTTAAACTATGGAGACCAAAGGGTTTTTTCAATTTGAAATAATCATAAATATCTTAGTTAGCTCTTTCTGATTCATTTGAATACCTATGTTATAGGTCTACGGCCAGTAAGAATATTATTATTCTTACAGTGCGGGGATAGACTTCAGTAGTCAGAATCTGACGTCTACAGACGGCAGATTCTGACGACTAAAGTCTATCCCCGCACTGTGAGGGTTAACCTTACATTATAAATCTAAATTTTCACCCACCTGAGGTAGTCTCTCGCTACCGCGATCCACAACCTCAAGTGTGTGAATATTACTTATATTTGTTTAATTAGAGACCAAACATTAGCAAATCTTGATGTTTAATCACTGATTTTATTCCCAATAATAAAACAAAATAAAAACGACTACAGTCTAAGTCATGCTCAGCGGTTTCTCTGACGTCTAAAGTCGATCCCCGCACTTTAACAGTAAACATATTTATAATGGCTGTAGACCCATAACATAGGTATTTAAAGGTGATCTATCACCCCTTATATAGTATGAATAAATTTGTGAGAAATAAATCAAACTTGCCACAAGATGGGGCACAAGTGTTTTTTTATATGGGGTGATTGGCTATCATGTGACCCTCTGGGAGGGTCACATGATAGCCAATCACCCTATGCTATCATATGACCCTCTGAAAGGGTCACATGATAGGTCACATGATTCGAATTGAATAAAACCCTTCTGTCTCCATGGTTTACTCCTATATAAAAACATAAGCGCTCCAAGGGTTGATGACTATTTGGTTTATTAGCTAAGGATCTACCCCAATATACGTTATCAATCTCTGTGATATTTTTACATTTTGCTAAACGCCTAACCCATAATATATAAAGCGACACAATCAGGCTAAAATCATCAAAAGTCAGTTATTTTATTCCAGTATTTCTTATTTCGGACATGCATGTTCAAAATGAGATATATTGAAATTTCGTCTCTATATATCTCGCTTAACTGGTAAATTCGCAACACAACAAATAAAAAACTTACGCAGTTCTAGTCTGTTATGTGGACATGTTTACATCATATGGTCATACTAAGATGCCAAAATAAAAACTGATTTTTTGATGATTTTAGACTGATTGTTTCGCTTTAAAGCGCTGAAATGAGTGACATATACCATGGAGATGCAAAGTGTTTTTTTCAATTTGAAATCATCATAAATGTCTTAGGCTGCTGTTTCTGATTCATTTGAATTCCTATGTTATGGGTCTACGACCAGTATTAATATTTCTACTCTTACAGTGGCGCGATCGATTTTAGTCGTCAGAATCTGACGTCTACAAACGTCAGATTCTGACGACTAAAGTCAATCACCGCGCTGTAAGGGTTAAAGCGCTGATTTTTTTTATATAAACCAAAAAACCAAAGGCTTTTGTTCAATTTGAAATTACCATAAATGTCTTAGTTAGTCCTCTGTTATGGATCTACGGCCATTATAAATGTTTCAGTGCGTGGACCGACTTTAGACGTCATAATCTGACGTCTAAAGTCGATCTCAATGACAAATAAAGAGGCCAACAACGGCTATGGACTTACCCGGACATGTCATTTTATTTATTCAAAAATGTCATTATATTATCATTCACTGCGCTCTGAGAATTACTGCCACAATTACGAACCCAGTATCTGTTACTTGTACAGTAAACAGATACTTCCTTTTGTCTCAGTATCTTGTAAAGTCTGGTCATTTCTAAAGTAAGCAGATACTGTCTTTTGCCTTCCAACTCAGTATCTGTTTACTTGTAAAGTAAGCATATACTGTATTTTGCCTTCTGATGTATATTATACTCAAAGCAATGATGTCGTCTATCGTAGACTTTCTGTCGTTCCATTATCACTTATGTAAACAGTACTTAAAACTCAACTCTTACAGCGCGAGGATCGACTTTAGACGTCAGGATCTGGCGTCTGTAGACGTCAGATTCTGACGTCTAAAGTCGATCCCAGCACAGTAAAAATATTCATAACTGCCATAGACCCATAACGCAGGTATTCAAAGAAATCGGAATCATCATAACTGTCTTAGTCAGCTCTTTCCGATTCATTTGAATACCTATGTTATAGGTCTACGGCCATTATAAATATTTTCACTCTTACAGTGATATAGTCGTCAGAATCTGACGTTTCTCCGCTGTAAGGGTAAGGTCGATCACCGCACTGAAATAATTAAGCAAAGTATAATGGCAGTAGACCCATAACATACGTATTTAAATGAAGCGGGAAGAGATAACTAAGACATTTGAATGGCTTTGATCTGCTTCTGCTTGTATTATTTTAGTGGGCGGCGGGGGGGGGGGGGGGCTAGGGTAGTGGTTAGCACCGCTGTCTTTCACGCCAGAGTTCGGGGTTCGGTTCCCGGTCTCGGCGGCTTGAATGAAACAAAAAATATTTCTTCCCCATCCACGTGTGAAAGTCAGTATTGTTGAGAGCCTCCCTGACCGAGAGGTAGCGTGCTCGGCCTCAGACCGCCAGGGCTCGAATTTCGAATCCTGTGGCTGGAGGACAGTGTCATCTCAATCATCTCACCATCCTAAGGTTCTCCCGGCCCAGTTTAGCCTATATGTGCACAAAGGTGGCCTAAAGCCCGATTCATTTCATTTAACATTTTGGTAAAGTTTAATATATAAGAAATAATCAACATATATCTTTTCACTTTCAAAAGTGATAGGGCCTACTTTTTTTCAGTGGTAAAGTGATCCAAGTCAGTGAGTTTATATAGGAATATTTCTATTTGGATTAGTCTACCTACATACGGAAAAATGGCAGCTGACATGCTATAAAATACCCTTTATATACACCAGTTTATGCCATCCCAATCGTTACCAAAATATTACTGGACCAAGATGATGAGACACTAGGAAGTGTTTATACTAGCTTGTGACTTTAATAAATACTTTATATTTAAAAAACTAAAAAGTGTATTTATAATGTTTGGTGTCAAATTAATCAAATATTAATATATAGTGGTTTTCATTCACTTGAAGTTATGGGTCGCGGTAGCGAGACACAACTTCAAGTGGTTGAAGAGTTAAATTATATAACATAGCCCTTTATGATGCAGCACTATTGTAATAAACGTCAATTTATTTATTTTCCAAACATTTCAAAACTAACATTTTGTTATAATATATGGTCAATGTTTTTATTTTCTAATCATTGTGTAAACATTTAAAAACTACTGTATTGTTACAAGACATGTCAATTTTTTTATTTCTAAACATTTCAAAACTAACATGTTGTTATAATACATGATCAATGTGTTTATTTTCTAAACATTTTGTAAACATTTAAAAACTACTGTATTGTTACAATACAAGTGAATGTTTTTATTTTCTAAACATTTCAAAACCACTGTGTTGTTATAATACATGTCAATGTGTTTATTTTCTAAACATTTTAAAACTACTATGTTGTTATAATACATGTCAATGTTTTTATTTGATGAACATTTCAAAACTACTATGTTGGTATAATGCATGTCAATGTACGTATTTTCTAAACATCTTAAAACTACTGTGTTCTTGTAATACATGGTCAATGTTTTTATTTTCTAAACATTTCAAAACTACTATGTTGTTGTAATATGTCAATGTTATTTTTCTAGACATTTCTAAACTACTGTATTGTTATAATACTCGGTCAATGTTTTTATTTTTTAAACACTTCAAAACTACTATGCTCTTATAATACATGGCCAATATTTGTATTTTCTAAACATTTCAAAGCTACTATGTTTTTACAATACATGGTTAATGTTTTTTTTTCTAACATTTCAAAACTACTATGTTGTTACAATACAATATAAACTCAACTTTTAAAATTGACAAAATTGAAAATTCTCATCCCAAGGGGCAGCTTTAATAAATACTTTATATTTAAAAAACTAAAAAGTGTATTTATAATGTTTGGTGTCAAATTAATCAAATAGTAAGATATAGTGGTTTTCATCCACTTGAAGTTGTGGGTCGCGGTAGCGAGACACAACTTCAAGTGGATGAAGAGGTAAATTATATAACATAGCTCTTTATGATGCAGCACTATTGTAATAAACGTCAATTTATTTATTTTCCAACCATTTTAAAACTACCATTTTGTTATAATATATGGTCAATGTTTTTATTTTCCAAACATGTTTTTATTTTCTAATCATTGTGTAAACATTTTAAAACTACTGTATTGTTGCAAGACATGTCAATGTTTTTATTTTCTAAACATTTCAAAACTACTATATTTTTATAATACATGTCAATGTGCGTATTTTCTAAACATTTCAAAACTACTGTGTTGGTATGAAACATGGTCTATGTGTTTATTTTTTCAACATTTCAAATATACTAATCTTGCAAATCTTGATGGTTTAACGCTCATTTCATCACCCATAAAAAAGTGCTTTAACCCTTTAAGCCCTCACGATGCATTAAAGCATCATTTTACATCCCTGAAAACAGATTAATTTTCCCACATCCAAGGGTGTTAGAACGAAAATTTCCAAGAAACTGGTTTACTAATACATGGTAATTTTCTTGAATTTTTCACCCACTTCAAATCATCTTCATCCACTACAAGTCGAGAATTGCGACAGCAATTCGCGGCTTGTAGTTGATGGAGATGACATGGTAAACTCGGGCTTGAAAGGGCTAACATTCTAGTAAAAAGATTGAAAAACACTGTAATCGTCCTTGGTGATCTTTAGGCGTCAGGTCAATCTCCGCACTGAAAGAATTAAAATATTTATAATGGACGCAGACCCATAACATAGGTATTTAAATGAAGTGGAAAGAGCTAACTAAGACATTAGTGATGATTTCAAACCCTCTGGTTTCCATGGTTTATGCAAACATATTTCAGCGCTTTAACCCTTTCAATCCTGAATTTACCATTGTCATCTTCATCCACTACAAGCCGCGAATTGCTATCGCAATTCTCGCCTTGTAGTGGATGAAAATGATTTGATGTGGTTTAAAAATTAAGAAAATTGCTATGTAATGGTAAACCAGTTTCATGAAAATTTTCGTTCTAAAACCCTTGGTTGTAGGAAAATTAAGTCTATTTTCAGGGTTGAAAATGATGCATTAATTATGGGTTAAAGGGTTAAGGTTTGAAGGGTTAACTTGCTGTGTGGCATCTGGGCTCGACAAGTCTCACAACATAATCTCTAAATTGTTTTATAGTAGCTAAATAAATGAAAGGATTGACGACGAAGTAAACCCTTTCAAGCCTGAGTTTACCATTGTCATCTTCATCCACTACAAGCCGCGAACTGCTGTCGCAATTCTCGACTTGTAGTGAATGAAGATGACTTACAGTGGGTGACAAATGAAAAAAAATAGTGTTATTTTTAAGACATTTCCTCAAAAATTGTCGCACTAAAACCACTAGTTGTAGAAAATTAGGTATTTTTTCCAGAGATGCAAGATGATGCTTTGAGGCATCGTGAGGACTTAAAAGGTTAAGCATGTAGACCATGCCGAGCTCACATGGTAGTCTGTCACTGATGGATATGAGTACCACAGGTGCCCAAGTTTTTTGTGTTTTTTGTGTGTTGTTTTCATGTTTCCAAAAAAAAACAATGGATAGGGGGGTGGGTGGTTATGGTCGGATTTTTGGATTTTTTTTAACTTGACAAGACCCCTAAGCATATTTCCTCCTTGGAATCTGGATGTTACCATGTTGAGATTCTTTGATTCTAAGACATTTGAATGGCTTTGATCTGCTTCTGCTTTCTGCTTGTATCACTTTGGTGGGCGGGGGGCCTAGGGTAGTGGTTAGCACCGCTGCCGGGTAGTGGTTAGCACCGCTGCCTTTCACGCCAGAGTTCGGGGTTCGGTTCCCGGTCCCGGCAGTTTGAAAGAAACAAAAACTGTTTCTTCCCCATCCACGTGTGAAAGTCAGTATTGTGGGGAGCCTCCGTGACCGAGAGGTAGCGTGCTCGGCCTCAGACCGCCAAGGCTCGAATTTCGAATCTTTAATAAATAAACTTTAATAAATACTTTATATTTAAAAAAATAAAAAGTGTATTTATAATGTTTGGTGTCAAATTAATCAAATATTAATATATAGTGGTTTTCATCCACTTGAAGTTGTGGGACGCGGTAGCGAGACACAACTTCAAGTGGATGAAGAGTTAAATTATATATCATAGCCCTTTATGATGCAGCACTATTGTAATAAACGTCAATTTATTTATTTTTCGAACATTTCAAAACCACCATTTTGTTATAATATATGGTCAATGTTTTATTTTCCAAACATGTTTTTATTTTCTAATCATTGTGTAAACATTTAAAAACTACTGTATTGTTACAAGACATGTCAAGGTTTTTATTTTCTAAACATTTCAAAAGTACTATGTTGTTATAATACATGATCAATGTTTTTATTTTCTAAACATTGCAAAACCACTGTGTTGTTATAAAACATGTCAATGTGTTTATTTTCTAAACATTTTAAAACTATGTTCTTATAATACATGGTCAATTTTCTTATTTTCTAATCACTTTGTAAACATTTAAAAACTACTGTATTGTTACAATACAAGTCAATGTTTTTATTTTCTAAACATTTCAAAACCACTAGGTTTTTAAAATACATGATCAATGTTTTTATTTTCTAAACATTTCAAAACCATTGTGTTGTTATAATACATGTCTATGTGTTTATTTTCTAAACATTTTATAACTACTATGTTGTTATAATACATGTCAATATTTTTATTTGATGAACATTTCAAAACTACTATGTTGGTATAATGCATGTCAATGTGCGTATTTTCTAAACATCTTAAAACTACTGTGTTCTTGTAATACATGGTCAATGTTTTTATTCTCTAAATATTTCAAAACTTTTTTTATTTTTCTAAACACTTCAAAACTACTATGCTCTTATAATACATGGTCAATATTTGTATTTTCTAAACATTTCAAAGCTACTATGTTTTTACTATACATGGTTTATGTTTTTATTTTCTAACATTTCAAAACTACTATGTTGTTACAATACAAGGTCAATGTTGTTATTTTCTAAACATTTCAAAACTACTATATTTTTATAATACATGTCAATGTGCGTATTTTCTAAAAATTTCAAAACTACTGTGTTGGTATAAAACATGGTCTATGTGCTTATTTTTTCAACATTTTAAATATAATAATCTTGCAAATCTTGATGGTTTAACGCTCATTTCATCACCCATAAAAAAGTGCTTTAGCCCTTTAAGCCCTCACGATGCATTAAAGCATCATTTTACATCCCTGAAAACAGATTAATTTTCCCACATCCAAGGGTTTTAGAACGAAAATTTCCAAGAAACTGGTTTACTAATACATGGTAATTTTCTTGAATTTTTCACCCACTTCAAATCATCTTCATCCACTACAAGTCGAGAATTGCGACAGCAATTCGCGGCTTGTAGTTGATGGAGATGACATGGTAAACTCGGGCTTGAAAGGGTTAACAGTCTAGTAAAAAGATTGAAAAACACTATAATCGTCCTTGGTGATCTTTAGGCGTCAGGACAATCTCCGCACTGAAAGAATTAAAATATTTATAATGGACGCAGACCCATAACATAGGTATTTAAATGAAGTGGAAAGAGCTAATTAAGACATTAGTGATGATTTCAAACCCTTTGGTTTCCATGGTTTATGCAAACATATTTCAGCGCTTTAACCCTTTCAATCCTGAATTTACCATTGTCATCTTCATCCACTACAAGCCGCGAATTGCTATCGCAATTCTCGCCTTGTAGTGGATGAAAATGATTTGATGTGGTTTAAAAATTAAGAAAATTGCTATGTAATGGTAAACCAGTTTCATGAAAATTTTCGTTCTAAAACCCTTGGTTGTAGGAAAATTAAGTCTATTTTCAGGGTTGAAAATGATGCATTAATTATGGGTTAAAGGGTTAAGGTTTGAAGGGTTAACTTGCTGTGTGGCATCTGGGCTTGACAAGTCTCACAACAGAATCTCTAAATTGTTTTATAGTAGCTAAATAAATGAAAAGATTGACGACGAAGTTAACTCTTTCAAGCCTGAGTTTACCATTGTCATACCGTTTGAATACCTATGTTATGGGTCATATTCTGACGTCTAAAGTCGGTCCCCTCACTGAGAGAGTTACATTGTCAAGCTACCCCACAAGCACGGCAAATTCACCTAAGGCTGTAATAATGCTGGATCGGTGTCACAGACGGTGGAACACAATATGCCAGCATTGTGCCAACGTGTTGGTTACTGTGCCCATGCAAAACCACCAAAAGACATTAAAGCGACACAATCAAGCTAAAATAGTCAGAATATCTGTATTTTTGTTTTGGTTCCTTGATGTGTACATAATATGTCAACATGTCAGTAGACCAGAATTGCGCATTTTTTTTAATTTTGTGTTGCGCGTTTATCATTTAAGCGAGAAATAAGGACGACATTTAATTTCGGATGAATTTAGCCTGAATTTACCATTGCCATTTTCATCCACTACAAGCCGCGAATTGCTGTCGCAATTCTCGACTTGTAGTGGATGAAGATGACTTACAGTGGGTGACAAATGAAAAAAAGAAAGTGTTATTTTCAAGACATTTCCCCGAAAATTGTCGCACTGAAACCACTAGTTGTAGAAAATTAGGTATTTTTTTCAGAGATGCAAGATGATGCTTTGAGGCATCGTGAGGACTTAAAGGGTTATTCATGTGGACCATGCCGAACTCACATGGTACTCGGTCACTCATGGAGATGAGTACCGCATGTGCCCAAGTGAAATAGAAGATAAAAGTAATCGAAAGTATTCTGCTGCCAACGCCATAAGGGGTTTTGTCAAGTTAAAAAAATTCCAAAAATCCGAGAAAAATCCGGAAGTGGGTGGGTGGGTCAAACCCCAACTCGGATTTAATTTTTTTTTGGAAATGTTGTGTTTTTTGTGTTTTTTGTGTGTTGTTTTCATGTTTCCAAGAAAAAAACAATGGATAGGGGGGTGGGTGGTTATGGTCTGATTAGTCCGAGTTTTTCACGGATATTTTTATTTTTTTCAACTTGACAAGACCCCTAAACATATTTCCTTCTTGGAATCTGGATGTTACCATGTTGAGATTCTTTGATCGTCGTATTGGAACTACTGCGTATTTCAGTTGGCTGATGGTCTATTTTTGCTGAC
This sequence comes from Flabesymbios commensalis, assembly GCA_964017125.1. Lineage (NCBI taxonomy): Eukaryota > Metazoa > Annelida > Polychaeta > Terebellida > Flabelligeridae > Flabesymbios > Flabesymbios commensalis. Next base: position 58,913,889 of record OZ024918.1, read on the forward strand.
ATGGGACGATTTACTTTCTCATTTGGGTCTTTTAATGACACTATGTTGATGACTATAGACTTGGTTTGCTTTACTGTAGCTGTAGTAGATTTGTTTTCTGGAGTATTGGAACAGTCACGTATCTCACTATGATGTTCTGCTATTGATGACTCGGGACTATTTACTTCACCATTCAAATCTTCTTTTAGCCAGTTTTCTACTGGCAATTCTTCTACTGGCAGTAGCTTGGTGACTATAGAACTCAGCTGCTTTACGACAGCTGTAGTAGATTTGTTTTCTGGAATATTGGAAGAGTCGTTTATTTTACTTGCTTGATCGTCTATTTTTTCTGACTCGGGACAATTTCCTTTCTCATTTGGGTATTTTACCGACAATGTCTCGATGACTATCGAGCTGTTTTGCTTTACAAGAGCTGTAGTAGATTTGTCTTGGAGAGTTTTCTCTTTATATTTACTGAATGATCTACTTGTTACTTTCACCATGTTGTCATCATGTGGATGTAAAGGGAGAATTCCGCTTGTTGGAGGCCCTGCTGTGCATTCTTCAGACACCACCTTCAGTTCCATGTTCCCCTTAGATCCACCAGGAGTATTGGAACAGTCGTTTATTTCGCTTGATTGATCTTATATTTTTGCTGACTTGGGACGATTTACTTCACCATTCAAGTCTTTTACTAACAATGTCTTGATGACTGTAGTGGATTTGTATTGTGAAGTATCATCTTTATATTTCGCGATTGTAGTTCTTGGTACTCTTAACATGTTGTCATCTGGTGAATATAAAGGATAAATGGTGCTTGTTGTAGGCCCTGCTGTACCTTCCTCAGACAATGACGTCTTCTCTTTATACTTCCCGACTGATATTCTTAGTACTTTCAACATGTTGTCATTATGTGGATGTAAAGGACGAATTCTGTTTGTTGTAGGCCCTGTCGTGCCTTCTTCAGACACCACCTTCAGTTCCATGTTACCCTTAGATCCACCAGTAATATGCCTACTTCGAGATGCTTTATCTTGCTGACTGGATCTCAGTGGGTTAACTCGGGTTTTCAATTTGTAATTTTGTATAAATACCTTGCCGGTAATGGCTATGTATGCTACCAAGATAATTAAGGCGCAGACACATACATATACCTGTATAATAAAGTACAAATGTCAACGACATTGCCATTGAAATGTTAACAAACATGCAGCCATATATTTGACCTTTTAATGACCAAGGTCCTGTCATGTGAACAAGTACTATTCTGAATCTTTCTATAGCTCTGAGTGTGAGCAGTGTCACGGAGATCATGGTGAGCAGCAAAGCCACGTATGTGAATCCCATACTGCTGTATATTACCTAGATTTCCATACCAACAGGGAAGATTGAGCAAAATAAAAGGTCCACTACTGCTAGGCCAACCATGTAAACTATATCTCGCTTGTAGATGGCTGTCTTTCTTTCCCGCCAGCATACGACCATCACCAGAACATGACCAAGTGAAGACACCACTATGACAAGACAAGACAAACATGTAATATGCTGCAGAAGGCTCGACTGGTCTGTACATCTTCTGACATCGCTCCTCCTCAGCATCTTCCCACACGAGGCTCGCTGCTGCCGAGGTCGTAGACCGAGGTCTGCGACCTCGGGAGCAGCAAGGCTTGCTGTCAGGAAGATGCTCCTCAGCTGCCGCCGTCGCTGATATCATCATCGTCGTCATATTCAAATCAGGTGTCATGTCTCTTCTTGAGAATGCTACTGGCCACATGTACTATCTATACCTGGAAATAGACAAAAAAGGAAAAGCTATTCGCACATGCTCTCAGTCAAACTGATAATATAGAATATGTGATAGCTTGCGATAACCAGCTTGGGAGAGTAAAGTAAATGAAATGAAATGAATCGGGCTTTAGGCCACCTTTGTGCACATATAGGCTAAACTGGGCCAGGAGAAACTCCTGAGGATGGTGAGATGATTGAGATTACACTGTCCTCCAGACACAGGATTCGAAATTCGAACCCTGGCGGTCTGAGGCCGAGCACGCCACCTCTCGGTCACGGAGGCTCCCCACAATACTAACTTTTTCACACGTGGATGGGGAATAAACATTTTTGTTTCTTTCAAACCGCCAAGACCGGGAACCAAACCCCGAACTCTGGCGTGAAAGGCAGCGGTGCTAACCACCACCCTAGGGCCCCCGCCCGGTAGAGTAAAGTAAGTTGGGTCACTTTTTCTCATACGTTTCTTGCGCTCATGCAATTCGCAAGGCCAAACGATTTATACATTTATGAATGTTTTTATTGGTTACGTATCATAAAAAAGTAACAATCTATAACGGTTTCCACATTAATGCAAATTACCTAAATAAATAGACACAGCCCAGTTTGCCCATCACTACTGTTGTGGGATTTTGCCCCGGGGAGTTAACATAATGTACTTACTGTACTTTTACTGTGTCTACGGTATGAGATTTAGATATTTGTTGGACCAGCGTTGTCCCAACATTGTCAACACATAATTATTTGTCTACCCCTATTTGTGTATCTGATATTCTCTTTAAGTAGTTTGTGTTGGCAGTTGACGAGTAGCCCTTTTTCTGCTTTGGTCCTCGACAACAAACCTCTTTGAAATCTGGAGATCTAACATGTTCCGGCGTGAGTATGATAGCTTCAAGGTAACAGGAGGCACTCGCATCGAAAGTCTGACAATCTTCGCATTCTGCGACCTGGAGGATGGACGACAGCTGCTGTGAGTTACGGCGAATTTTATTGTGTAACCTCACCGTGATCACCACTAGCCTGCTGTCTATTTTCCAGGTCGCTAGGTATTGGGTTTATATGTTTTTTTTTTTTTAAATGATTTTGTGATGCGTGTTGATGAACGAATGATGCGCAATTGACGTGGTAATATTATTGTTAACGGAATTATTATATTGTTAACATTGGTTTTAATGTTTCATATAATCTGATAATATTGGTATATCTTTGTGCGATTATTCACTGGTTCTGCTTCATTTGAATTGTTCAGCTGATGATTATTTAATTTCATCCTTTCGAATAACATGAAGTAACAAAATATTGTTTGTATATTATAAGGGTGTTATATGCGTCAACCAGATATTTTGGACAATTAAATTGTCAAACCTAAAGTATATAGATATTCGACACCATGTATTAAAGTTTGTTTCTCTTTTCATATTCCTGGCAGTGGCTATGTCATATAAAAACAACCCTGTGAAAGGAGTACTTGCTAGATAATTATGTTTGGGCTATATTGAGTTAGCAACGGCTCTTTCTCATTTTTATTCCACTATGTCCAAAATTGGAGTGCTATTTCTCATCAAATCAATTTCAAACCTTGGCACAATGATCCTTAGGTATTGGGGAGGTGTGCTTTATCTTTTTTTTAGGAATTCCCCGTTGTTCTTCCGGACTTATTCACGATTTTCTGGATCACTATGTGGATCGATGTCGGTTCAATGATGTACATGTCCATCCATTGCACAATATAATTTTGACAGGAAGTGAAAGTCTGCGCCTGGAGTGACGTCACACTCTCAGGATAACTAGGGCCCATGGCCACATTTTCAAACTTTTTTTGGTTCAATAGGGAGAATATATTTTTTTTTTACTTTTGACAATTACATAGCTTTATGTTCATAAATATCAACATGTCAAACCGAAAAACCGCAAATTTTCAGCACCCCTCCCGTTTATTTTAATTTGTTATTATGCAGACTGTAACTACCCTGTGCTTGCTTAAATATATAAATGGCAAGCCTGACTTTAGTTCTACACATCATATCACACACATCATATCGATTTTCGTAGTATAATTACTGCTTCATTTCTTGTAAATATCTAAAAAAAAATCCATAGCGGATTTACTATTGAGATGTGACTTAGGCAAAGCTGGTATATATTCACAATACACAATGTGACGTAAGGCGAGACGGATCCAACATGTAGATAATTGAATACTGAGTGTATTCAGGTATTGATATCAAAAGTGTAGGAATTGATCCATTCATTGCAAAGATATGGCTATTTTCCGAACTTGACCTCCACTTTAAGGGACATAGCGAAAAACACCCCCTATGTTAGAAAATGGGCTGTATAAAAAAACTGATACCACAATTCTACTTTACGCCCACCCTATAAATGATCAGCGAGGTTTGCTCTGACATAATATACAATCAGATTTTGTCAGTATGATGAGTTGTATCAGCTCCTTAAATAAGGGTCTTACAGGAACTAGCTCTTCCACTATCATGTCGATTTACATGTGATTTGAAAGGCCTAACCCCGTTGTGCATGTTGTATAAACTATACATATATCTTTTATGACAAATAAGTCAGAAATGACTTTTGATTGTGTTATTAAACATCTATCTATCCAATGTTGGACCAGCGTCGCAGGCGGTGGCCCAACATTGAACCAACATTGGTTTAATGTGTCGTGCTGACTGGGATGTATATAGGCCCTATATATATATGAATATTACATCACGTCGCTTTCTGCACAATCATGGCAATAGCCTGAAGCCTGAAGCCAGGATTATGCCCTACTCTTATTTCGAATTTGGATAAGAGTTGACATTGACCTTGAGTTGACATTGACGTGTCACAGTGAAGTGACGTCACCTTGTGTTTACGTGACGCACGCGCGTCTTCGGCAAGTGCGTACACGTACTTTGCTCGTGTAGGTGGACATGATGACAAAGGCACTTGGGGGGTGGGGGATGACGGTCACTGTAAAGGGCATGTTAAAAAAGAAAACACATCTATCTGTTATTCAATAACAGAACATAATGTTGAACCTTACAGCGCGGGGATCGACATTAGACGTCAGAATCTGAAGTCTACAGACGTCAGATTTTGACGTCTATAAACGATCCCCGCACTGTAAGGGTAAATATATTTCTAATGGCCTTAGACACATAACATAGGTATTCAAATGAATCAGAAAGAGCTAACTATGACATTTATAATGATTCCAAATTGAAAAAACCCATGGTTTTCATGAAATCATCCAGGTCTTTAAGGGTAATGAAGCTAAATGCTGCGGTATATATTATCTTCTTTTCTTAAATTTCTAATCCTATTTTAAAGTGAAACATATTTTCACGTTTAAACTTTTTAGGAACAAATGCCGTATCTATGCGTCATATCGTATGTTTTCAATTTAATTTCTCTTTTAAAAAATGGTGAAATCCCTCACAAATAAGATGTTCAGAATTTTCATCTGCCATATTGCATTTTGGTAGCTTATAAAATCAGGACGTTATTAGTGGTGAGTTATCAAAATAATCACATCGTCCTGCTGGAAGCAAAGGGTCATATCTGATACTTGGTATTGTGGCAGATGACACTTTGATTCCAATAGAGTTCACATGAAATAAAATGCGACTTATCTGCAGTATCTGTGTAAGCTGATAAAGGGATCCACACAAGGAGTATATTATGACAAACCCCCTCGTTGCAGCGTAAAGCGTACGGGATTTAAAAATAGAAATAAACGTTGATCTCTTATGGTTTATATGAAATATTACAGCGTTGTCAGGGTTAACCCAGTGAACTATATACATGGAATGGACAGATCCCATTGGCCGACCATGTCAGCGGCATGCGCAGAGCGACGCCATCGCTTGGAGTTGGACGGCAACTTCCGGTGCTCCTGCCATCAGCTGTAAACCAATGGCACATGGTGAACTGGAGACACAACAAACATTTCGCCGCCGACGTACGGCGTGTCTCTATCCTGAAATTTATTATTAATAATATGTTTATTGACGTATCGAAGTACAAAAGGCATATCATAAATACAAAAAGAACATATCACAAAGACAATTCACTATTAGCAATGAATTTAGTTTTAGATACTCCCAATACACTTTAAATTAAATGGATGAGGTACAAATAAATGTCATTAACAGGCTATACAGCCCGGTTGAACTTGGGTGTCACGTTGAACAATCCCGTTTTTGACAGCTGACAGGCCCCGGGGAGGGAGGAGCCGCTGTCACCAGTAAAAATAAATATTATTGATTCCATGGCTCGTCGGTTCAGACAAATTAGGCCTAAGTGAGGCACCTGTTCACGTCATGCCTACCTGTCTTTGAAGTTGACTGCAGCGACGGGCGGCAGCGTCAAGACGTCATGCATAGTGTTTTAAGAACTCCAGTGAGACATGCTGTCGAACGGTAGGGTCACTGTTTTTTTGTAGGTCTATCTTGTGAAGGGTGTTTACTAGCCTAGACAGAGCCTAGACTATAGTCAGATTCACATAAAATACATCAACCAGGGTGAATGAACTTTGCGGATTTCTCAGTCAATTCTCAACCAATTTTTTAAGAAATGTTACCATGGCAGTGACCACCCCTGGTGACACACGCTTTTTCCCATTCATGTCGCGACTACACTGAAAGAAGTAAGACCATTTGACATGTAATGAAATTCTGAGATGGAGCTAATGGGTTTATAGACGGCGATATTTTTTATTTATTAACTACATGTTAAATAGACCAGCTTTTAAACTAGGCCTATACAATATTTTTTCAATGAAATTTTTCAATAAATAAAAAATAATGCTTGTAAAAAATGGTTAATATCATAGCCCCCTCGACCCACAACCCCCTCGACCCACAACCAACAACCATAGACCCATAACCCCCTCGATCCCAAAAACACACAAATATTTTTTATCTCATTAGATTAGATAGTTTTAACTAAATATTTCTACTTCAAGTATAGTCTAATTTATATCGGGCACTTCAAGTACCGCAGCTCCCACTTTCAGAAGTTCCCACATTCCCGGAACATCAAGTCACCCATATAGGACCCACTGCAGGCTGTTAAATCAACTAGGCCTATATGTTTATAGTAAACATAACCAGGGGCGGATCTAGCTTTTCACTGATGGGGATTTTAAAACTTGACAAAGGAATATTTTACTGCAGCGCAGCATCCGAGAAGCCCACCCCGGGAAAATGTTGCTTTTCAAAGGTTTCCTCCTTTTTCGAGAGGGGAGGTTTAAACCTCCCAAACCACCCTTTGGATCCTCCACTGATAACTGTTGTGGGGGAGGGGCACTATTCAATCTCCGGGGGGGGGGGCTGCAATACTTATCCGCACATAATTTTAACACTGCTCGGTGGCTTGCTGAAAATGTCAAATTTGATTAGGCCTTAGTCTGTTAGTATAAAGGTCTTGAAATGTATTATTTATTTCATAAAGAGCCTGCCCAGGGCGGCTTTATTTCAAGAAATACTCCACCCCCCCCCCTTTCCCGGCAATTGAATGGTGGCCTTCTAGAAATGTACCATTCTGTGTCGCGAGAGAAGCAGACCATGTATGAAATGTATGGGGTTTTAGGCCACCTTTGTGCACATATAGGCTAAACTTGGTCGTGGGGAACCTCCTGAGGATGGTTTGATGAATGAGATAACACTGCCCTCCAGACAGAAAACATTTTTGAAACTTGAATGCCAGAACGGGGGGAGAAACCGCGATCTCCGACTTTCCAAGCAGACAGGATAACACTGCCCTCCAGACAGAAAACATTTTGCTTCTTTGAAACTTGAATGCCAGAACGAGGGCGGGGGGGCGAAACCGTGATCTCCGACTTTCCAAGCAGACAGGTCTAACCATAGCTGAGTAAACAATGACTCTGAGCGAGCACAGCGAGCCACAGAGCCGTGAACTATTAGCCCTCACGATGCATTAGATCATCATTTTACATCACCGAAAACAGACTTAATTTTTCTACAACTAGTGGTTTTTGAATGAAAATTTCCATGGAACTGGTTTACTAATACAAGGTAATTTTCTTTAATTTTGTACCCACTTCAAATCATCTTCATCCACTACAAGTCGAGAATTGCGACAGCAATTCGCGGCTTGTAGTGGATGAAGATTACAGTGATAAATTCAGGCTTGAAAGGGTTAAAGTGGCATCGATTCTAACTTTAAATTACTATTCTGCACTCAATCTGATGGGCTATGGCCAATCTAACATCATCTTGAGTTATAATAAATATATCTATTTACATCTTTGTGATTCTTGAGTTGATATGTAACATATCGGACCTGAATTTAAATAAAATACAACTACTATTCACGGCGATATATTTTGCATCAATCTCCACCGGTGCGACATGCCACATGTCTTGGATATGTTGGAAAGACAAGAAACACATGCACCAAGCGCCGGAAAAAACGGCAGATGACATGCTCGATGACCTTATCGGCCGACTCTGGTGCCTGACTATTGTTACCTTTCTCACAAAGTCTCGCGTTTCCATCCCACTCCAACTGGGAACACTTGGAGCCTTTATGTGCAGTTTCGGATAAATAATTAGAATATAAACATACATTTTCTTTTATAACAATCAAAAATCCTCACATATATGCGGCAAACATGACAGTGAAGACGTATAAATTGTAGGTAAGTGGGTCAAGTGCGATTTAAAAGTGAACTGGGCATCGTTAATGTCCGTGGCAGGACAGCTGCTGTACTCAATTTAGCGCCGTAGGCCGGTCAGCGCTACTCTAGCCACTGCACCAGGGCCCCCGCCCTATTTTCAAAAATATATTTCTAAAACACATGTAGCGTTAGTCTGTTTGATATTCACTACGAATAGCCAAGCTGGGCGTATTCAATGCGCTCACAAATAGTGACGTTATATTAACATGATTAACCGGCCCCAAGTGACTACAAATAAGAGACGCACCATTAGATATCTGGGGGGGGGGGGGAGGAGGTGCTAGAAGAAATATGAAAAAAAAGTTTGTCGCCTCAAAAAGAGAAGGGGACGTGGCGCAATGGCTAGAGCGCCTGACTGCCTCGCCAGTCAAGCATGCGTCCCGGGTTCGATCCCCGCTGTTCCCGTGTGGGGTTTTCAGAGAAACATCATTGTTCCTCCCTTCTCAATGTGACTAGGCGATCACGATAATGGCGGCCTCATCGAGTTGAGGTTGAGACCAGTGTATCGACATTAATATCGCGCAGGGCCCCGCGCTGCGCGCTCCTCGCACAATATCTGATATTTCTAAAAAAAAGTTTGCAACCAACAAAACCTCTAGCACTCCCTCTATGGAGCTGTATTCGGGTCAAAACTGTCAGGAAGTCATTCGACGCAAACTCTCGTTCTGATTTAATGACATACGTTTTAATTGACGCATTTGTAATGTTGGCATTGTTGCTTATCTCATCTTAACCGACACGATTGTGGTCTTCTTTACAGTTACATAAGTTAATTGAACAGCAATCTCATTTTAATTTTGCAACTCTCGTTCTTCTTTAATGACATACGTTTTAATTGACGCATTTGTAATGTTGCGTACCTCATCCTTATCGACACACTTGTGGACTTCTTTAGTTGCATAAGTTAATTGAGCCGTAATCTCATTTTAATTGACATGCCTGTAGTCTGCTTTACGGCTATACAAGTTAATTGAACGCGTCCTGTTCTTCTTGACTGTCTAAAGTTCAACTGTGATTGGCATTGCTGTTGACGGGGAATCATGTTAGTTGAGTAATCTGTGTTTTAGCCGACTAAGAACGAACGCGCATCCAATTTAGCGCAGTGTTTACAGCTCTACATAAAACACGTGGAGATGACTTGGCTTTAATGTGATCTGTCCCAAGGTCACATTCTGGCCAATAATAATTGTGGGGTTCGACACGTGGTTAACACTTGTTCCTCGCCGACAACAGCGCCATCTGGAGAGTGGAGGAGAAATATGGTCTGTCAACATTGTAAATAATGCTCAACAACAAAATGATGTATATTAATGTTTATTTATTGATGCCATTCTTCAGTTATCACATACATTGATCACTGTTTCTAATATTGTTGTAAAATAGGCAATCTCATGGATTATACCCACCCTCACCGTCATTTCGTCCCATTTTCACTGAATGACGTGCTTTCAATAGACTTTTAACATTTAAAATCCCCTATTATCGACAGTTGGGTATAAACCAGGAGATAATCACTAAATCAGATAGCCGTAAAATATATGTTATGGTTAATATAAATGACATAAATAACATTAATGATTATTATTCGTAATATATTAAACGTAGACTAAACAGATATAGTAGTAGTGCATCTCTCAAGCTTAATTAGACTAATATCTATTTTCGCCCACCACCACAACCTGCATCACAGTATCTTTTTTCGTTATTTTATACTATAAAGTTTACCTCCGAAAAATGTATGCTGGATTATGTGTGTACAATACTCTGGGTGGCTTAAAGCTGAGTACAATAAAAACTATAGGGCACACCGGTAGATCTACTCAGCTACTGGAACCACATTATTTAGTCTTTTTTGTAGTCTAGCGGCGTAGCGCATTACCCGGTATCGTAGGTGATCTTCTAATTCAGCAATTATCTATCTATAGGCTATAATGGGCCAATTTTTATAGAATTTTGTTTGTAGTGTTGGTATACAAGAAACAGGTCAACACTTTTTAGAGCATGTAAAATAAAATATATGACGTCTCTATAAAGTCATGTTTTTTTCTCACTTTTTCAGAAAAACTTCGAAAAATTCTAAATTGTAGGGCCTACATCTTTTTACCCATTATAGCCTAGATACTATAAAAAATATATAAAGCTATAAAATTGGTCGGGTAATCAAATCAAATCAAATCACAGTTGAACGTCACACAGTCAAGAAGAACGGGACGCGTTCAATTAACTTGCATAGCCGTAAATAAGACTGCAGGCATGTCAATTAAAATGAGATTACGGCTCAATTAACTTATGCAACTAAGGAAGACCACAATTGTGTCGGTTAAGATGAGATAAGCAACAATGCCAACATTACAAATGCGTCAATTAAAACGTATATCATTAAACCAGAACGAGAGTTTGCGTCGAATGACTTCCTGACAGTTTTGACCCGAATACAGCTCCATATCCCTCCCTCAGATACCAGATACTATTGGTACGTCCATAAATGTCGCTACAGACTGACTTCGTTCAAAGTACAGATCTCGTATCATATATTATTACACAAGATGTAGACAAACAAGAGGCATACACCCAGCGTTGATGTATGCCTAATATTGGTTAAGTGTCGTCAACAATGGACCAACATTATCTGAACATTGGATCAATATTCCGTGTTTGCTGAACGCCTACAATCCCCCCTAACATGACTGAAATTGAGCCCGTACAAAAACGTGTATAACTTCATTTGACGCTTATATCTAACCCCAGGCCGCGATTGGTCAGGTCTATAGTAGTTTCACTAGCATCAGCAACATTTTCAATCACATTTACATATCATCACCTCATTTCCAGCTACTATTTAAAAATGTGGTGGACATTTCTGCACATTTGGGTGGAGATCGTTCTCAATCAGAGCCATGTTGAAAATACGTTGATTCCCAATATGAAACAAATTGAGTAATCCACGGCCCACAGCTTTACGGTGTAGACCTGTTCACGGCTACTATCAGACCACACTGGGTATTGATTTCATAGTACACATCACACCATAATGTACCGGACGTATTATCAGATTAGACATTAATGACATGTACTCGCCGTGCTAACTTTATGGTAATATTGCAGTAAACAAGGTAAGATTTTTGTGATCATGTATGTCTACAGTTATCTAGTTTGCATATTTAAAAAATCAATATATTTTCTGTGGTGGTGTGATGACAGAGTATTAATTATATTGTATGTTTCCTGGTGTAGGGGAGACCGGGGTGTCACTGGGACAACACGGGTTATAACTGGACACAGGCTGACTGAGCCTCTGGCTGGAAATTCACTAAATTTGCAATATCAGTGCACCTCGTAAATTTTGCAGATCTTAAGCGATCAAGGTTGATCCAACACCTTATCGTCTGTCAAATTACATGATATTTCATGAAGTTTTCCACGATAGTTATACTATCATTTCATCTATGTAAATGTATATTGAAAAAAACCACACGAAAATGACATGCTGTAGCCTGTATCGTATGTATATCATATTTAAACTTTCTCCATCACAAGCATACAAAAACATATAAAATTCAGGCAAATCATTGATTGTGTTGATTTGAACTAAAAATCACAATTTCGAAGACTTTTCGTAATATGTCTGTAGCACGAACTGCGTAATTTTAAAGCATGGAAAGGATGATTTTAAATTACATTAGCTTCGTTATAATATTGTGCGGGAATCCTCGTGAGTCACAAAATGTTATCAGTTAAAGAATCATTCAGCTTCAAAACGCGCATGCCTGGGACGGTCAAGTGTAGGCCAACAGTAGCCTATTGAGTACAGATTGACGGCATTAATATAGCCACTGAACTGATTACAAGATACTACTCAAACGAGACATTGATCCAATGCTGTTTTAATGTTAGGCCAACGTCTGCGACGCTGGCCCAACATTGAACCAACATTAGATAAATGTACAATGTTTGAGAGAAAGTCCTCCTGCCCAGCAAACGCAAGACATTTGTATGACATTTATGCAATGTCGGCACAACGTCTTCGACGCTGGTCCAACATTGCATAAAGTCATACAAATGTTTTGTGTTTACTGGGTGACAATACAAACTTGGGGGTCAAGCAGTTTCCAAATCCCCCAGTAATACAGTCAGTTTGTTTGCAAGTAGGCGACCAAGTAGGGGCAAAAGACAAGGGCTTTGAATTATTAACTCATAGATGTCGCTCAAGTATATATGAACTTGCTGTGATTTGAGAACTTGCTCTTAATGAGGCTTTGGGTATGAAACGCATATTTAGTATTATTATGGAATAGGGCCTTGGCTTACCCACGGGCACTATTGCCTTCCAGGGGACCCTTGTCCCGCGAATTTTGACAGTTGACTACACCTTTAATCACTTTGAAATCTTTGGTTATCATGTGAACGCAAAATCTTGAGAGCCACTATATATTGATCCCCTCGTCAGTTATTGTTCAATCAAATATTCTGGCCAATACATATTTTGTTATTTATTATTTTCCTAACAATGTTCATCATAGGTAGCATATAAGCTGTGTGAACTATTTACATTAAATTGCTCATATACTATTGAATGCGATCAACACTCCTTTCTTCGGCGTGCAGCTGCCAGTGGGAGGGGCCTCATACACATGTATACTGTCTAGACTGTAATACGGTACACGCCCTATTAAAACATACCAAACTATCTATCATTTTCCATGTCAATCAGCTCAACTCTCTTTCTCTGTAACCAGGCACCATTTTGTTATAACAACTGTAGGTTTATTAAGATGCTTTTGTGTCCTAAATAAATATGGCATATATAAAACACCATTACTCCGCCACATATGAGATTTCTATTCACAGAGTAATAGAAAAACTTGAAGGGATTACTTTCCCGGCCTACGCGCTACTGTGAGAAGGTTTTTGTTTTTGTTTGCCTGACATAATTTACAATCAGGTTCAAAACACTGGCAAATGACATGCTGAATGACATGCGAATTATGCGAACTATTAGATTAAACGAAATAGTAAAAATGATAAATAAAGTGTCGAAATGAACTTTGTAGTGAACTTCGTAAATAGTTCTGTTGTTATAGGAATGGATATTGAAAACCAGAAACACACGTCGTAAGGGCTGAAAAATATATCAGTCTGATTGTGCAAATACAATAAATCTGCACAAGTTATCAGTATAGTGTTAATTTGGTCAAAACAATGGACCAACACAGATAGCATATTTCTAGTATATTCTAATAGTAAGTTGATTTTTAAAGAGGTTATTTTTCAATAAATTGCATTAATCAGGCCAGATATATGTGACATTCCAGTTTTGAAATACTGTATTTGTCGAAATTGGCTAATTCTCATCGTTGGCATTGAAGTTGAAATATATATTTGTTCGTAATTGCAGATTGAGTATGTCATCAATTTTGTTCATTATACGTTCAATGGGTTTTCAATATAATTTATTTTAAATGTTTCAGATTGAGTTTATCACCATGGCCAGTGTGAAGAAGTCTGTTTTGATGGAGTACCTACAGTGTACTCTGTGTATGGAGGACATGCAGAGATCCTGTATTCTACAGTGTCATCATAGTTTTTGTGTAGACTGTCTACAAAAGTACATGGCACAAGCCACTGACCCACAGAAGATGACCTGTCCTATTTGTCGTAAGGTAACCAATCTTTCTGGTGGTGACCTCACCACTCTGCCTCCAAATTTCTTCATGGATAATTTGAAAGATCTGATCACGAAGGAGACTGATGACGATATAGACACGATAGAGAAGAATAAAGTATCCGTCAGTGCTGATAGAGAAGCGCTAGTGTGTTCACTAGAGGATTGTCAGGGTGAAGCCGTCATGTACTGTACAGTAGACCAGGAGTATCTGTGTCAGTTATGTGTCGATGAACACGCTTCCCATCGCTTTACTAAAAAACATCAAACTATAACCATCGAAGAAGCAATTAAAGCGAAGACGTCATCAATCAACTCACAACATCCATGTGGACAACACCCAAATCAACTACTAGACTTTTATTGTAAAACGTGTGATACAATTGTGTGTCATGCTTGTATTAATTTAGCCCACAATGATCATCATATAACATCATTACACCCTTTCATAAAACCATGTGAAGAGAGACTGGCTGTAATAATGAAGCGGATTGACACGTTGATGAAGTGTGTAGATCTGGCCAGACAAACCTCTCAGCAACAGCTAGACAAGGCTCAACATCAAATTGTCAGCTTGAAGACGCAGGTGACCAGCACGTTCACTCAAATTAGAATGAAGCTGGCTCAGCAGGAGGAGAGGCTGATATCAGACTTGGAGATAGCAGAAACCAGATTGGACAAAGTGGCCTCATCGACACAGGATGAACAACAACTGGCTGAGGTCAACTTAGAAAGCCTGCGTTTCTTGGGTCGCAGTCTTAGAGAAAGTGACGTGTATGACCAGATGAATAACCTGCCAAGCCTAGAGGAGGCTGTGGAGAAGAGGTGGAGGACAGATATACCTGGTGTGCAGTGGATGGATGCATCAGACCAGGATGAGAAGAAGATCAATATATCTGATGTGGATCATCTCACTCTGACAGAAACCTCTCATACAACATGTATGTTACCATATCTAGAAGAATGTGCTGTCAAAGTGACTGGTGATGTATGTGACAAGCCTGATCAGCAAACATCAAAGACAGAAGAGGGGGAAATCACCAGGTTCTCTGTGGGTGGATATGTGCTTGGTATATGTCTGTACAACAATACTATATTTCTGGTAAAGGATGGTGATTCCACACTATACATGTACAGTAGCACAGGTTTCGTCATTAAAAAGCATGCAATAAATGGGATGAAACATCCACGTGACCTGACCTTGATGTCACATGATGATGGTGACAATCTGATCATTACAGATTATACTAAAAACTGTTTACATCTAGTGCCTGTAAAGACTGTAAGTGATAAATGTGAATTTGGAACAGTACAGTGTCAGAAACTCAGCTACTCTCCATGGGGAGTTTATGTGAATAATCAGAAAAATCTGGTTGTCGCAGATCAGAATGGTAAATATCTGCACGTATATAACAATTCGGGTCAGAATATCAGCAGAGTGAGACTTCCCTCTGGTGTGAAACCACAGTACGTATCAGTTAATCCCGCTGGCGGCTTTGTTATCACTGGTTATATGTGTGGTGAGATCACCTGGGTTGATGACGAGGGGATGGAAATGAAACGTCATCAAGACACAGCATGTGGCATAGCATTATCCAATATGTATGGTATAGTAAGAGACAGAGATAACGGTTACATAGTGGCTGACAATGGTAACAATAAGCTGCTGTACTTCAGTCAAGATGGAGAGAATGTAAGATGTCTGGTCAAAGACAACATCACCCAACCTTACAGTCTGTTTCTGGATCACCAGCAGAATAAGCTGTATGTTGGTACATGGGATGGTGAGGTGGTGATATATGACTATTACTTGTTACTTGGAGAGGAAAATCTCATGAAATACATCATTAATCGTTTAAGTATCCAGGCTGAAAATGTATAATGTTAAACCTTATAACCTTATGGCTTATATATGTTAAACCAAATATATATATTAAGTTTTCCGTCTTGTTTTCAGCTTTTCATAAACATTATATAATTTTTTTACCGCTGCTGTCATGGTTTAGATCTGTGCATCGGTTTTGTACATAAACATTGGAAAAACAAATAATTCGACTATGATAATTTTACTAATTGAAAGTGAGATTTGTATTTTTATGTGAATTTGAACTGTATGATTTTACATGGCATCAGTTGCCAATTTACAAGAATAACATGTACCGTCATGTGAATGTATAGAATAAATTGTTTCTCCGTTCTTCTGAAAAGTGACTAGATAGGTTGCTGCATTCTAATGTAGAGCCAGTCAGAAATAAATTTTCCCGGTGGTTAAATTAACTTGTTTTCACACCACTGGTTAATTGTGAATGCACCTTGTTTACCTGTGTTTGATTTGTTTCTATAACTTTACTATTTTATTATTATGGTACTAAAATTACCCCTCGTCTCAATATGTCTGTTTGTCCGTCTGGTTGAGTGTCCGATGTGATGTACACGCGATAAACTCGTGAATATTTACCTGATTTAAACAACAAAACGTAGGCGCATAGCTCTGTCAAGTTCAAAGATAAGGGCGGACCCACAATACTTTGGGTCACACAGTCGTTTTTTAAAACATCAAACTTGTTAAATTACGGTTGATTCGTTGATAAGAATTTACCCAGCACTTTGTTCGTGTCTACGAATCCATCGTATTTCAAACATCAAACTTGTTAAATTACGGTTGATTCGGTGATAAGAATTTACACAGCACTTTGTTCGTGTCTACGAATCCATCGTATTTCAAACATCAAACTTGTTAAATTACGGTTGATTCGGTGATAAGAATTTACACAGCACTTTGTTCGTATCTACGAATCCATCGTATTTCAAACATCAAACTTGTTAAATTACGGTTGATTCGGTGATAAGAATTTACACAACACTTTGTTCGTGTCTACGAATCCATCGTATTTCAACATCAAGATATGCAGTTTTTAATTTTTGCTCATATAATTAACAGATATGAGTAATTTTCACCAACTTCACGTTGTGGATCGCGATACATTTTAACCCCTAGAGCACCGAGCTATTCAATTTAAATTTTCTATCACCTGAAGTTTTGTCTCGCTACCGCGACACACAACTTCAAGTGATCGAAAATTAATGTGATTTGTGAAATTTAAGTCCTAACATATATCAATGTTTCAAGATTGAAGACATATTTTACTTTTAACAACTGGTTATGCAGGTGCTTATAAAAAGACAGAATGTTTACTGTAGTCGACATCATTGCTCTAAGGGTTAAACATAGAATGTCTACTGTAGTTGACATCAGTGCTCTAAGGGTTAAACACAGAATGTCTACTGTAGTTGACATCAGTGCTCTAAGGGTTAAAGACATAATGTCTACTGTAGTCGACATCAGTGCTCTAAGGGTTAAAACACAGAATGTCTACTGTAGTTGACATCAGTGCTCCAAGGGTTAAATATAACACTTAGCGGAGCAAGGATTATTACGAGAGCTGTAACGACTGATATATCATTCACTGACAACTGTGGCTATTTTGTGTGATTCAGCGATTCGTTGTTTGAGCTTTAAGCTCATATGTGACCTGCTCGAACATCATAAGTCGAAGTCGCACTCATAAGAATTCGTACTAATGTACTCTGGTTATTATGTGAACAGATCTGCTGATCAAATTGATTCACAAATTAGGTGTTTGCGGTCAATATTCAGAGAGACGTGACATTTTAAACTTGAAATATCTGGAAAACGAGAGTTTCCGAAAGAGTCAGTCAGAAATAAATTTTCCCGGTGGTTAAATTAACTTGTTTTCACACCACTGGTTAATTGTAAATGTACCTTGTTTACCTGTGTTTGATTTGTTTCTATACCTTTACTATTTTATTATTATGGACCTAAAATTACCCCTCGTCTCCATATGTCTGTTTGTCCGTCTGGTTGAGTGTCCGATGTGATGTACACGCGATAAACTCGTGAATATTCACCTGATTTAAACAATAAAATGTAGGCCCATAGCTCTGTCAAGTTCAAAGATATGGGCAGTCCCACAATACTTTGGGTCACACAGTCGTTTTTTTAAACATCAAACTTGTTAAATTACGGTTGATTCGTTGATAAGAATTTACACAGCACTTTGTTCGTATCTACGAATCCATCGTATTTCAACATCAAGATATGCAGTTTTTAGTTTTTGCTCAAATAATTAACAGATATGAGTAATTTTCACCAACTTCACGTTGTGGATCGCGATATATTTTAACCCCTAGAGCACCGAGCTATTCAATTTAAATTTTCACTTACTTAAAGTTGTGTCTCGCTACCGCGAAACACAACTTTAAGTGAGTGAAAATTATTGTGATTTGTGAAATTTAAGTCCTAACATATATCAGTGTTTCAAGATTGAAGACATATTTTACTTTTAACAACTGGTTATGCAGGTGCTTATAAAAAGACAGAATGTCTACTGTAGTCGACATCAGGGCTTCAAGGGTTAAAGGATAACACTTAGCGGAACAAGGGTTATTACAAGAGCTGTAACGACTGATATATCATTCACTGACAACTGTGGCTCTTTTGTGTGATTCAGCGATTCGTTGTTTGAGCTTTAAACTCATATGTGACCTGCTCGAACATCATAAGTCGAAGTCGCACTCATAAGAATTCGTACTAATGTACTCTGGTTATTATGTGAACAGATCTGCTGATCAAATTGATTCACAAATTAGGTGTTTGCGGTCAATATTCACAGAGTCGTGACATTTTAAACTTGAAAAATCTGGAAAACGAGAGTTTCCGAAATTAGCTATTTCAATTTTTCTTTCAAATTAGCTGATTTTCAAACATACTACTTAAGTACTAATTGGTGGGACTTTTTTTTAAATGAGTAGGCATAAACAGTGTATTTCTACCATTACATAGCCCCCAAATGCATAAAAAATGTTTTTTTTTATAAACAAAATCATAAGAAAAACGATATACTGTACAATTAAAATCTGCGACTTTCGACTGATTATGTTGGAGCAGGTCACTATGGGTCTATGTCCATCGATTGGAAACCAAACTGAGCAGAAAATATATCATTCTGAACTAAAAATAAGAACCACAGCCACGTCTTTCACACAGTTATGACATAACTTAGCGGACCACGGGTTATTATGGGAACTGTACCTACTGACAACAAACAAATTTAATGAATTATCAAACAAATTTATTGAATTCTACACGAACATTAGTCCAAAATCTTGCAAAAGAGATCAACATATCAAGCAGTTTATCATTTAAGAGTTATATAAGATATAAGGAGATATGGAGATGGAATACGCAAACGACGTAGGTTTTATAAATGAGAAAAAACAACCCCTCGAAGATCTATTACCAACAGCCGGATTGGAACTCCAGGATGTGAATCTGTTCATGAACAAAGCCATGACACACAAGAGGATGACAAGGAGGATGCAGAGCTACGCGGCAAAGAGAAGTAGAGAAAGAGTAAAAGACTGGGTTCACTACTCTGAAGTTCATCTGACATCACAGCTCGATGCATCATGGGAAACATTGCTTTCCATTCCTACTGGAAGCTTTGGATCCGAGGATCAAAGATCCCCATAACAACTAAAATACGCCTATATGATGCAACCTGTGTGTCACTCATGCTGTACAACTGCAACAGCTGGGCAACTCCAAAGACATTTCTGGATAAGCTCGATGCCTGCCACAGAAAACACCTACGCAACATCACCAACCATCGATGGCCACATAGCGTGATCTCCAATGATGCCTTATACAAGATGTGCAACGTAGTACCACTATCCGTCAGGGTGAAGCAACAACGATAGTCCATGTTTGGCCATGTGCTACGAATGCCAGAGACCACACCTGCTCAACAGGCCCTGGAGTTCGCACTATTCGGATCCAACAAGTACAGATCTAGGACAGGCCGACACTGCTCAAATCTTCTCAGTTTGCTGCGAGCTGACCTCAAAGACAAAGAAGCAGGTATTGGGACATTCAAATCAAGAAAGAAACTGCAGGAGCTAAGACTGCTTGCCAAGGATAAGAGACGGTGGCGCAAGGCGAAGAAGGACTGATTGCAGCTGTGAGATGATTCTTCACCCCACAGCCGCAGATACAGTGAAATGATGAAGTCATCAAATGAAAAACTTCGACTTCGTCCCTGTTACTGAAGAAATAGTATGCAAAATAATAATTAATCTTAAGCCCAAAGACAGTTGCGGTCAAGATGGTCTTTCATCCCCTCTACTAATAAAACTAAACCCCATCCTAACAAAACCGAATCTAAATCTGAAGAAATAGTATACAAAATAATAAATAGTCTGAAGCCCAAAGATATTTGTGGTCAAGATGGTCTTTCATCCTCTCTACTAATACATCTAAACCCCATCCTAACAAAACCGCTGAGAATATTAATACATTAATCCTTAAAATCAGGACTATTCCCTGGTAAATTGAAAATCCCAAAAGTTATTACACTTTATAAAAAAATGACGACCCATATGTACTGAGCAATTACAGACCATATCTCTCCAACCTGTAAAAAATGTTTGAGAGAGTTCTTTTTTACCAAATTCATGATTTAATTTTTTTTTCTATACTACGGTAGCGAATACGGTTTCAGGAAAAAACCATTGAGCTGAGTTATCAGGTTATAGTATAAGTTAGTGTGTAATTCTGTGTCATGCTCATATTGATTTTGATGTTTTTTCCCTCTAATATACAACCCTTAAATCAACATGAAAACTGTTTCCTTTTTGTCCGCCCAGTGGTTATATAAAAATTCACCATGGCCGCCACCGATGGCAAAATTGTCAATAATCGGCATGTATTTGGCCAGAAATGAAACACTGACACAAGCTATGGTTCTTTTTATAGTGAGAGACAGTTCATGGATAAGTTCTACATATATAACCATATACACCAGACATAATTATTGTATGTAGGGCTGATGTAATTTATCTTCATGCTACTGGGTGATTTTAAAGGGCACCATACAATGTAGGGATGTAGAATTGGTCACCTTGCATCCCCCCTCCTCACTACTCACCCCACACCAACTTTTTTAAAGCTTTGATATGTCCAAAACATGACATGAGATGTTACCAGTAAAAAACAAGGACAAACTTTATATTTTGACCGTTTTTATGGGAGTACCCCCGAACATGTCTATAATTAGGCCGTAACCAATAAGCACACGCGATATACCATATAACAGATAATTAATTCCCGTTCTAATAATACATAACCCATTTCAGCAGAATAAACAGTCGCTCCTGCACATACGCTATCAAGCATGTTTTTCATTAGAAAATAATCAAAATGAACAAAACAAATTTGTCAACATGGTCAAAGGAAACGACAAAATAAATCGTAATTATTGGACATATCCATATATGGTCTATGTTTTCTGAACCCATATATGTGTATGCTTAAAATTGAGTGTTATTTATATTTATTATTGTAATACATATTTTTTATTGAAAAAATATTGCAGGCTTTGATAAAAATATGTCTATTTAGCCTGGGCTGACATCTGAAACATGGAACTTTGCTCAGGAGTTTAGTGTATACTTTTTTATCCACTTGTTTTTACATAATTTGGGTGTGCTGAATAAAGACTGAAATGCTGAGGAAAGACAGACTTTTGCGTAACCCTACCCCCTCATTTTTGACAGTTTGAAGGTATCCCCATATAAGCGGTCAAAATATAGGCTCGTCCCTATTTTTTTACCATCTCATTTCATTGCTGGGAGTCACTCCTGCAGGAATTATTATTCCGATCCTGATGGAATGTAGCCTCTATAATGTATACACTAGTTTATAGGTATTTTAATACAATTTAATCCATAATTTAGTATTATCTATATTTCTGTCATCGAAATATGATATTCTAGCTGTTCTCATGGATTATACACAAAAACTGACATTGGTTTTGTGTTTTTATGTTTATTATTAGTGATAATATAGCGGAAAGATTTTTGCTTATCAGTGGCGGCCATCTTGGATTTTTCATTAATGAGCGATGGAAAAAAAAATTGAAACTGGGATCTATAGATGTGAGAAATTATCATCAATCAAAATCAACATGAACCTGACACAGAATTTTGATATGTTATATAACGACATACACTATTAGCTGCAGCTGAAGTTATTGACAGAGTAATAGAAAAATGGATAGAAATGAAATTCCTATAAATGTATATTTAGATCTGTCTAAAGCATTCGACGCCCTAGATCATGACATTTTATCGCATAAACTGGATTACTATGGAATCAGATGCACCTGCCTAGCTCTACTAAAAAGTTATCCACTTCGAACACGTGGATCGATGTAGTATAGTTTGCTGTTTTATATTAAATAAATAAATTGGGTATTATTTTCAGTACTCGCAAAATGAAATAAACACTAGGCCTACTGCATTTTAGACGGTTATGTAAATATCGGTACCTGGGGATATGCTGGACCAAAGTTGGCTTATTACTGGGCCAGCGTCTCATGGTTACGGAGAAACCTGGTATAATATCACTCATGGTGAAGCTAACATTAACCCAGTAAAACACAAAACATTTGAATAACATTTGTACAATGTTGGACGACGTTGGGCCGACAATGTACAAATGTTATAGAAATGTTTTGTGTTTGCTGGGAATAAGATTATGTAATATGTATATCATATATATATATCCCCGAATAACGCTCAAAACGTCCTAGGCATATTATTCCGCTCCATCACACTGCAGATTCAAAAACACGCCTATTGGCGCAAAGTTAACGCTTGAAGTTCATGGCGAAGGATGAATGCTTCTCGGCTCGAAATGTCAATTTAGAGCACTGGCGGCTCACAAAAAGTGTAAAAAAGACATAAAGTTAAATTACTTAGCGTGATAACCTCATCCACGGAACACTAGATTGTATAAGGACAACGCTGGTGTTTAATTTACTCGTATAGTGACTATAGTTTGTTCAGACGAATGAAAACAGTTAGCTAACCATTCTGATATTCCGAACTTTTAGTCCTTTTCAAACCCATTTTTTCTGGTAAGTAGCTATATGAACGTCATAATATAATCGAATGTTAGAGATTAGAGTCCAGACTGTACAACTAAACAAGTGGAGAGCAAACTGGTAGCTTTATTTTGTAATTATTCGCCAGAACTACAGTTCTTGTCTGGTTGAACGCCTATTGGAGCAATGTGCACACGCTTATCGATGCAAATAAGATTTGCCGAAATAGAAAGCACGTTATTTTCAAACATTTTTCAGTGGTGGATCCACGTTCTGGATAAAGAGGGGGACCAGGGGGTTTCCCCCCCCCTCCCCCAAGATGTGGTTGTTATGTCGCCTACACTGTTTTTTTTATCTCGTATTATCGAAAAATCTAGCAGGCCTATTCAACGTTATATTGCTAAGACTAGTCATAATATGTCCACCAACACATTTAGATGTTTGGGCCTATGTTAGTTATCAAATCCCCACATCCAACACTTGTTTTTAGAAACATTTACTTCAAAAAATAAGATGGAGGAAGTCTTGTATTTACATTTAAAAGACACCTATGACAGCAGTCTATTGTTAAAACAGTAGATTCGGATCTACGAATCTATTGTTATTTTAATACTGGGTGCATCGGGCACAGTATACGGGTTTAACCATGAAACTGCCCGATTGATGTTTTCTGGTTTATCATGCTAACAATCAAATTGCGTTTTTATATGTCAAATCTTGTAAAACATGTGCATATTATGTGTATTTTAAGTCGAAGAAAGAACTCGATTACGATAGATTTGTAGATCCAAATTCGTACATTCGGATCTACAAATCTATCGAATTTCGTTTTTTCTCTAGGACTTATTTGTAATACAAGTAATATTTATCACCATAACCATGGTAATATGATACGAATTCACAAAATGCAACGACATGTATCAAATATGTCTCAAACAATCATTGAGCCCCATGAAGTCACGTCTTGTGACATTAGTAGGTTGGTAAATTCAATTCCCGAAACACCAAACACTGTTAGATCATCACCTAATTCAGACCTAGAATCACCGGTGTTTCCAAAACATACAATACAACGTAAAAACAAACTACAATACAGCACCACAATATCAAAAAAAGAAAGCGAACAACCCGTGCTGAATGTTCACTTCAGTGACACCGCAGATAAGGACAATACCCCCAACGGCAAAGAGAACAAATCTCATGAAAGTAGTAACAAGGAAGACGAAGACTCGCACTGTAGTCCCAAAGATTGTAGCCGACTGAGAGGGTTAGAACAAAAATTACAAGACACCACGGGCAAAAACACCACACTAGTGAAACAAATTTGTGGACTACGTCAACAAAGCATTAAGCAGAGAAAAGAAAATATTAAACTCATCAAAGGACGCGATAGCCTGATGACAGAAAAAATAAAGATGCGAAAAGAAATCACTCGCCTAGAACAAAAGCTTGAGAAAGCCAATCAGAATAGGCATAATAAAATAGAAAAGAAAGTGACCTTCATAGAAAATGGTATAGATGATAACGGTAATGCATGGAAAACTGTGGGTGCCACAAAATCGAAGAATAGCATTAAAACACGGACAGCAGTAGATACTTGTGCTAAAGCTACACCGACGAAAGGCCAAAAAGTGATAGAAAATAAAAAACAGAAAACACAAACCAGGCAAAAAAACACAGTAAAAAAACCCCACCAAAATGGATAAAAGACAACCAAATAAAAAGGATGTAGACAACCAAAATGTCAAAACCGATGAGCAAAATGATAGGCTAAGTAGTTCTACAGAATGTAGCAGCAGCACCAGCAACAATAACATCAGTGATTTAACACAAACCATCAATGACCTATCCGACAATAACGATAATGTAAATGTGACCAGACAGATCCCCGTCGTCAAATCAAATAAAAAAAGGTGTATCATTGGTGACTCTAATATGCACGGACTAGCCAAACAATTAAAACCAAAACTTGACAACCGAGATGCTGTATGTGTATATAAAACATCTGGAATGAGAATAGAGCACTTGATTCCTTGATTAAAAGGATATATATGTGAGGACACCGATGTTGTTGTCCTCCATCTCGGTACGAACGACATCAGTGGATCAGTAAACAAGGTAAAGGAGGATATAAACAGACTGGCTGATAAAATTAAAGGATTCCAGAATACACATTTCTACGTGGCTGAAATCCCCCCCCCCCCAGAAAACAGAACAAATATAATGCCCACATTCACCACATAAATTGTTACATACGTGAAATATGTGCAAAATTGTCCAACGCTGACTATTTGCCCACTCCAGTGAAAAAACATCTTTGTTGTGGTGGAATCCACTTATATGAGAAGGGACAGCCAAAACTGACTTCTGCCATGGCGGAAGTCCTCAACAATCACTCCATTAATGGTCAGTGTTTTCCCATGAAAACAATCATCACTCGGACATAACAGATGTGAATAGAGTAATTAACAATGATCAGGACAGTAAAATACGTGTGCTGTCATGGAACATTAATGGTCCAGGTAACAAAATTACAGACCCTGATCTATTTACATTTATCCGCAACTACGATATAATATTTTTCATAGAAACAATGAAAGGGAATGATTTCACATTGGCAATACCTGGTTATAAATTCCATCATGTAAGTAGATAACTCAAACAAAAAAATGCCTGTAGAGCTTTTGGTGGTATTGGCATACTTCTTTCAAATAAATATTCAAATTTAACCAGGATAGACTACACCTACGACTATTTGGTATGGCTAACATTAGCTACAGACTGTTGTCAGAAAAACATTAAATTGGCTGTACCTATATACCACCAGAAAACTCAACATATGTCGGTGTAAGAAATTATTATTTTACTATGCTAGAAGAGTAAGTGGCTAGGTATATAGAAATGCACCACATCCTATTATGTGGTGACTTTAATAGCCGAACTGGTCAGGCTCCGGACTATGAAGCTGGGGTAATAGATACTAAAGTAAATGTTCCAAATCAACGTTCTAATGAAGATAAAGTAATTAACAAATACGGTCAATTTTTACTAAAGTTTTGTATAAACACAGGTTTCAAAATAGCCAATGGGCGGATATTTAATGATAATGGTATTGGCCGCTTTACATACTACTCTCCCAATGGTTCAAGCACAATAGACTATCTGATTTTAAATGAAGATAACATAATCAGCAAATTTGAAGTTTTAGCGAAATTGGTGGAATCAGATCATTGTCCCATACAGTTCAATATTTCAAATACTAAACTCGATGATCATGATGATTACAATCCATTAAAAATAGATACCTGTGTAAATGACAAAGCATCTTGCTCTAATGTTTTCATATGCCAAGACGAGAAAAAGCAAGAATATCAACTAGCCTTACGAAATGAGCATTTGAGGAAATGCTGTGTGCCGTCACCGATGGGTGTAATACTGACACTCTATGTGACATGTTCAATGGTATGATAGAAAATGTAATTTCGCCATTATTCCCAGCAAGGAAACATATTTCGAAGGAAAGGAAGTACACTCAAAATAATTTCCCCTCTAACTCTTGGTATGATAAAGAATGTAAATCCTTGAAGTATGTTGGTAATAATATCTCGAAACATAGAGACTTTAACGCACGGCATGGCGAATATAATATAATGTTACGACAATATAAGCAATAATTCCAAAGAAAGAAAAGACAATACCAGCAAGCCAAACTTAGTGAGCTGGAAAATATGAGAACGGAAGATCCTAATTCCTATTGGAAATTCTGGAAATCTTCAAATCTAGAAATGTCACTACAGGGCCTACCTTGGCAGACTTTGTGAACTATTTTGAACAACAAGTCTACCCACCACATGTGGGTGTTAGTTACGTCATTTCAGCACGATAAATTCAATATGACACAGTTCCTAAACAGTACCATAACTGCAGAAGAAATTAAAAAGGCGATTCAAAAGTTGAAATGCAGGAAAGCAGCGGGTGTAGGTGGTATTTCTGCCAAATTTTACAAATATGGATGTAATGAACTATTGCCAGCACTAGAGTTGCTGCTCAATACCTTTCTTACCAACGCGGAATATCCATCTAGATGGGCTACCGGTATAATCCACCCTGTCTACAAAAAGGGGGACCATGGTGTTCAAGATAATTACAGGAAAATCACAGTCATGCCGTGTATTGGAAAACTATTTGAATCTATACTTAATAACAGACTCTCATTTAAAAACAAAGGGAGTAATGATAATGATCCCTATCAAGCTGGTTTTAAAACCAATTTGCGAACCAAGGACAATATACTTATACTATGTGCCATCATAGATAAACAAAGGTGTCTTTTTAAACCCCTGTATACATGCTTTGTCGTGTAAAATGGGACTTGCGAATCAGTGACATATTAAAAAGCGAATTTGGGGTTCTACAAGGCGGTATGCTCAGTCCCAAACTATTCACGGAACTTTGGCAAGACATTTCCGCATCATTTGACCAAGATCAAGGTATCCCTGTGGACACCTTACTAATGGTATATCTGTTATTTGCAGATGACCTTGTCCTTTTTTCAGTATTTGCTGAGGGATTACAAAAACAGCTAACTGCTCTGTATTTGTATGCTTCCCTTTAGCATATCATAGTAAGCATTCCTAAAACAAAAACTCTAATCTTAATCGAGCATTACACAAAAGTACACGGGAGCTTCCACTATGGTGATAACATAATAGAAAAAGCTGAACAATATAAATACCTGGGTGTGGTGTATAGCACCAAGTCTACTAATAACGTGTTAAAAGATTTTTTTTCCATCTTGCTTCCCAAGCTGGGAAAGCAATTTTTTCTCTACGTAATAGTCCCATCCTGTGGTCGGTAAATTGTCACCCACTATTGCGTTCAAAGCATTTGATTGTCAAATATTGCCCATACTAGAATAGGGAAGTGATATATGGTACACAGTCGATGATGTTAACGATCTGGAAAAAATCCATCTAAAATTTATTAAATCTACACTTGGAGCAAACACCTACACCTGCAATATATGGGGACACGGGACGATTTCCACTGATCATCCGACAACACATGAAAACCGTAAAATAATTCTAAAACTATCTCAGAGCCATCCAGTCAGAAATGCCTACAATATGCTTCTTGAGCTAGATGGCATTGTCTTCACAAATTTGTGTTCCCGTATTCGCTCTATCCTCGAACGAACCGGGCTTGATCGAATTTGGGAATCGCAGAATATTGGGGATACAAATAAATTCATGCTTTTATTTAAAGAACCAATTGTTGGAATATTTAAACAGCAGTGGAGGAAAAATATTGATAGTTCGAGTGAACTGCGCACATATGCATTAGTAAAAAAATATTTCTGTGTTGAACCATATATCTTACAGACAAGGGGGAACAATTTCATAACATCAATGGCGAGATATCGAATGAGCTCACATGATCTAAATATAGAAAGAGGACGATACAATAATCCAATCACTCCAGTAAATCAGCGAATATGCACAAGGTGTGAATTAAACGAAATTGACGACGAAATACATCTTCTTCTCTACTGTAACGCTATGAATAATGAAGGCAAAATCTTGTTTAACTCTGTAACTGCAACTATCAATGTACAGCCTACAAATGAAATGTTTCTACGAATTTTGCCATCTAGAGACATAACAGTGGTGAAGTCACTAGCGCAATTTATCTATGGTTGTTTTAAACAAATTAATTGTTAAAAATACTGAGTTTAATAAATGCTTTCCTGATCTGACTTGGGTATTACCTCATATCAGGACGGCTGTTGTTCTCGGTTTTATTATTTGGCTTTTTAGGGCCGGTTAGGGACGTTTCCGTCGCCTTTGTTATCAGACGAGGTGGGGCCTTATGGAGGATTTCAGAGTTGCAAAGTCAACTGATTTTCTCTATGTAGTCCAGGAATTTTAGGCATTTTCAGGGGTAAAGATGGAAAAAAATAATATAAAGCTAAAAATTTCAGGAGTTGCTCTGATGGTCATCCTTAATGACCTGTAAAAAATCCCAAAGTTTCCTGGGAGCGGAACATGTTTTTTTTCCGCGAAAATCCAACATTGCCACCAGAGGCCATTCAAAAATTGTAACATACGAAGAAGTTAAAGCTGACGTCTCCACATTTAAACCAATGGTGCACTGTACGTACAGTACGTACATGATCGTGGCTGTTCAATCTTTATGTACCCTCCCCGTAAACCGGAAATTCATATCACAAAAAGATTGACAGCTGAGAGCTCTACATCTCCATGCCTATTTGCCCCGATTATCGCCAGCTATGGACTCAGGCACGGACTTGGATCAAGATGTGAGTATTATCATTATTATGAATTTTCCTCGGCACAATATGGTCATTACATACTAAGAATACTAAGAATGACCGAAAAATCGTAATTAGAAAGGGAAATTACGCAAAAAAGCAGCCTAACGGGGCATTTCTTTATCTTGACACGACCAGCAGACATCATTATCATATTGCTAGTTCATTTTGATCTAATTTATAACTGCTAGGTATACATCAAAATAATAATGCAAAATTATATTCTTGTTAAAATTATTAGATTTATCAATGTCTAATTACAATATCACATTCATTTTTTCTTTTGATTTCAACAGGACAATGACACTGTCGAATTAGATGAAGATGAAAAGGAAGATTTGTTCCGAAAAATATTTGGTTCATAAACTGACTCAGATAGAACCATTATAGAGTACAAAGAATGAACAGAAATAACATATATACTTATGCATTATTTATATGAATGGTAATATAGTGTTGTTTATACGGGTAGGCCATATTGAAAAATAAACAATTCAATTTATTTGTTGTGTTATTTCCCTTATGATTTCACCTCAAATAAGACACTATACCGGACCGCAATGCAGAGTATGGGTTGATACGTGGCAGGAAAGTTATAGTGGAAGAGATACATTTACGTAGCTTGGTAGAGCTTACACGTTTTGGAGAGTCTAAGTCAGGTATTGTGGAAGAATCTAAAGAAAAACAAGATTATATCCTAAAGTAGCATTAGAAAACAACTAAATGGACACTTTACATAATTTTTTTTAGGAAATTGCGACATAAATAGCTTTTGGTATAGACAAACACCACACATCCTAACGTTGCTTAGGCCTATACTAACCTTTGTTTATGAAATCTGGTATCCTCACAGGATAAATTTTGGTAGCTTTTATCTTTCCATTATCCTCTGTTCATAATTTGCTTGTCGATTTACAAATAAATATAACTAGCACCTCCACATACAACCTCCATAAATTTCAGCATCTGCTTCATTGAACCACAGGTCAAGCCCGACATGGTAGTTCCCATGTATAAAATGATACATATTCCACTTTTCCCATCACAATATGTGATACTGCCCACTTGGCTTTGTGACCACTCTGAAATATGTAGTTTGTCTTAGGCCACACATATCTTGATTTTGTATTTCATTGCTTTAATATCCACATTATTATGAATACTATAGCTATAAGGTAGATTGGGAGGTGGAAAATGTTTGGAATAATAGTTTAGTTGTAAGGTTCGCCACTAGTAGAGTGTGATATGATGAAGCCATGGCACTGGTGCAGTGGCTAAAGCTGCCTGCTTGGAAAGTCGGAGATCGCGGGCTCGAAATCAACTTTGGCTTTCGAGTTTCAAAGAAACAAAATGTTTCTCAGCTCGGAAATATTTAATATTGTGATAAGCCTCTGCGACCGACAGGTAGCGTGCTCGACCTCAGACCACTAAAGCTCGAATTTCGAATCCTATGTCTGGAGGGCAGTGTCATCTTATTTATCTCACCAACCTCATAAACAGGAAGTATTCCTGTCGCAGTTTAGCCTATGTATGCATAAAGGTGGCCTGATAAACCTCATTTATTTCATTATACTCACTGGGCATATATAAGTGTAATTCACATCAACATGTATATTATGACTTTCTTCGGAAATAACACAATTACAAATACATTGAATTGTTTATTTTCCAATACATGTATACATAGCACCATGTTTCCCTTCATATAAATAATACATAAGTATATACGTCATTTCTGTTCTTTCATCTCTTTTATCTTCATCTAATTCGTCCTGCTGGAATAAATGTAAAACATGTATGTGATATTGTAAATAGACGTTGATTATTATAATAAGTGTAACAAGAATATATTTTTCAATTACTACTTTGATGCATACATAGACTACCCAGAAGATATAAATTAGATAAAAATGAACTAGCAATATGATAATGTTGTCTACTGGTTGTGTCAAGATAAATTCAGAACAGTGAGAACAAACCCCATTTTGCGGTAAACAAACAAACTGCAAAGAGATGATCCGTTTGGCTTCTAACTAGCATAATTTCTATTGCTAAATACGCATTTTCGATCATTCTGAAACTGTGAAATTATTCTTAGTATGTAATGACCATATTGTGCCGCGGAATATTTACAATAATGATAATACTCACTTTTTCATCCAAGTCGGTGTCTGAGTCCGTAGCTGGCGACAATCAGGGCAAATAGGCAGGTAGATGTGGAGCTCTCAGCTGTCAATCATTTATGATATGAATTTCCGGTTTACGGGGAGGGTACATAGAGATTGAACAGCCATGATCATGTACGTACTGTACGTACAGTGCACCATTGATTTAAAAGTGGAGACGTCAGCTTTAACATATATTCCTTTGTAATACCTCTTTTTTGGTTGATTGTTTACGGGGAACTCATTTCGGGTCCTCTTTTTAAGTTTTAAAGCCTCATTCGTGTTTTGTTTGCAAAAATGCAAAATGGCCGCCTGATACAATACTGATATTTCAAATTATAAAGAAATTCGAATATATTCCTTTGTAATATATTTTTTCTGCAAAATTTTTCACGAGAAACTTAATTTTGATCCTATTTTAACATTGCAAAGCTTATGTCTTTCCACAGTTCAAAATGGCCGCCATTGGGGAAGAAGAACAATTTCAGAAATTATGTCATTTGTTGTCTAAATATTTTTTTTATTTGGAATCATATTTCCAGTAAAAAATATTTCTGGAATCAAGGGTGGTGATGCTATGTGGTTTAGTCCAGTAAATTGTACTCGGGGTTGCTCCAGCCTTTCATGTGATAATAATAATGATCAATTAAGATGCATAAAATTATTACGGTGACAACAGCGTGCGTTGTGTCCCTCAGGTACTACTAATTTATTTTTCAGCACTAAACATCCTTTAACAATTCAGTATATTTTCAAAGGTAAGATTTAATAAATTAAATAATGTATGTAATATTACTCAATATAATATGATTTCGTCATTTGTAACAGATACACGGGAAGCAGGGACACAATAAACATAATACACAAAAATATCAATTTATCCAACGAGACAAATAAATTACACCCAAAGCAGACATCAATCAGATATAAAAAAGGATTTAAAAAAAAACAGATTGAGATTGGGAGCAAGAAATTGTTCAGTGTGGTGACTGACAAGTATCTGTTGAACGGGTCAGTTTAATAGCAGACATCTTAAAAGATAGCGGACATTGTAAATTTTTGTATGGAGAAAAATGTAATTCTATAATAAAATAAATGTTATAATGCATAAACACAGTCAGGCTTATCTAACGAAGAACTGCCATATGTCTTAAGATACACTAAAATAACTTTCATAATATAATAATCAATATTATTTTTGTGGTGGTTATTTTTTAGTTTGACAGGTTTGTTGATTTTTTTGTCAAAATATAGAAACAAAAATGTAGCAATTTAGAAATTGTAGACATGTTAAAACATGTTAAAACATAACAATATAAAATACAAACTAAACAATCGTATGAGTAACGTCAATAAAATAATTCAGGTAGGCCTATTATTACATATTATGGTGGTCATAATGAAAAATCACGATCATTTTTATTTAAGGTTTGGCTAACATACTGTTCTCACAGTACCCGCAGGTGTATACACAGACCAATTTTAGTGCTGTTATCATAAATTTATATTACACGTTTATATGCCCTATCGAGATTTAAAGATATAGACCTACCTAGCTGAACCACACTACAAAATATCTGTCATCTATGCACGTGTCGTTATTTCAAGTGAATATTGCTTCACGTTGCTTTCTGCACAATCATGGCAATATCGCGAAAGACGGAAGGGACTATGCCCTACTCTTATCGAATAACTTCAAGGGTTCTTTATAGTGCACAGTGCCATAGACATCACTGTACACTCCATGCATTTGAACAGTTTGGAGCACTGTATAGGCACAACCTCGATGACTAACATCCGACCCGACCAGGATTTGAACCCAGTAGCTCTGAGTTTCGAGCTACAGCGGGATCGAATGGGCCATAGGGACGGCCTTGTTATTTCAAACACAAACAAACTTATTCGGTTTCCTATTAAAGGGACCCCTTGGGATGAGACATTTTCAATTTTTAAAATTTAATTTATATGAAGCTATATAGCCTACTGATCGTAACTGAAAATACGAAAAAGTCAAAAACAAATTTTAAAGCACCGAAAAGGGTGAAATAGCTGTATTTCCAGGTCGTATATTGCCATGTAAACAAAACAACTCAGCAATATTCAGCACTTTACATCACATATTCCCACGTATCAGACGGTAAGATCAGAGCAGTCACCGCTAATTGGTGTCTCATAGTCAGGACACGGGAGGACACACCTGCAGCACTGATTGTCCACCCAACGCTGGGCCGATGCCATCAGCATGTGGCCCAATGCTGTGAAAACATTCAATTGTCTTTCAGGTATACAAATAGTTTGTTTGGGTTACTTCTAGTTCCATACAAATGTTGATTAAAAATATTTGTAAAAATCTAAAAACTCTGAAAGGTCTTGCCTAGGACCATGAGGGCCTAGGTGTGAGTGCTTGCTTAAGACCCTGCAGGCTCCAGTGTATGACCTTGCCTAGGACCCACCGGCTCGGGTGTGAGTCCTAGCCTAAGACCATGCGGGCTCATGGTAAACCCTTGCTTATGACTTGTTGGCTCGGGTTTGAGACCTTGCCTAGGACGCTGCGGGCTCGGCTGTGAGTCCTTGCCTTAGACCTTGGCGGCTCGAGTGTAAGTCCTTTCCTAAGACCATGCGCGCTCACGCTAAATCCTTGTCTAGGACTTGAAGGCTCGGGTTTGAGCCCATGCCTAGGACGCTGCGGGCTCGGGTGTGAGTCCTTGCCTAATACCATGCGCGCCTGGGACAATCCTTGCCTTTGACCTCTAAGTGTCTAGTTAGGCTAGATATAGAGACAAAATTCCGTATTTCTAATTTTTGACATGGTTGTCAATAATTAGAACTCAGAAATTTCGTCTCTATATCTAGCCTAACTGGTGAATGCACAGCACAAAAATTACAAAACTTTTGCAGTTCTAGTCTATGAACATGTTTACATCATATGGTCATATTAAGAAGCTGAAATAAAATCATCGATTTTTTGGTGATTTTAGCCTGGGCTAGTCCCTTTAAACATCAAATGGCAGCCATCTTGGATTTATTCTTTAAGGAAACCCCAAAAGTTACTACTAGCTTCAGAAATAAATTCAGCATTAAAAATCATGTGGAAATGAGGTATTACATTAAAATATATGTCAAATAGTTCATGAATTAAAACTTCAACATGGCGCTTGGCGGCCATTTCGAATTTTGTAAAAAAAGGATGTTCCGCTCAAGGGAAACTTTGGGACTTTTTACAGGTAATAAAGGAGGACACAATGAACACTTCCTGAAATTTTCGGCTTTATATTATTTTTTCCATTTCAAAACCTTAAATTCCTGGACTAATGAGGTCGGGAATGTTTTATTTCGAATGTAACTCAGGGTATTATGTATATGTGGTACTAGATATAGGGCGTGATTGAAATAGTATGAATTAAACAATATAGTGAATTAAAATAAGATGTAATGCTTTTTTGCGAGGGCCATGTTCAGTGTGAATTGCACAAATAATTATTAACCGCCATTATTACTGTTACTAGTTAACAGGTTAATATCAGGGAATCTACGAGCTCATAGCGACTGTGCTTGCATGGTCACATGGCTCGTAGCTACCTGTTTTGCGGATTGCCACATTTATTGTACCGCTTTATATTATATTTCGTTTCTAAAAATACCATATAATTTTTACCATTGCTGTTGCATAATTATGCACTTGTATATATTTTTGGTTTCTAAGCTTTCCAGAGTGTCTTTTCTGCTACTATATATAATTAGTGTGTTATACATAGTAGCTATTTTATCTTTGGTTTTGGTGCGGGAAACAAACTGATAGACCCCATGTTATCTTGGCAATGCCTTTTAATTTTATTTAAAGAAGTAGCCATTTCTATCACCGAAATACCCAGTTTTTATTATGGCAATGCCACTTAACATGATTTCAGTTGTTTGTCATACCATGTTTATTGTCATATGATTTTAACAAACTAGCATTCTTGTATATACATGTACATATATATCTCTTAATAATATGACAAATAAGTCTGTAATGACTTTTATTTCTGTCAATAAAATATCTGTCTGTCTGTGGTACGATGGGAAATGTTGTGTATATTAATTACGTTCTTATTTTAGCCTGGGTAGGGTTTAGTCTATTCCAATATGCACATTGGTCCACTATTCATGGGTCTCTCCTATTAGGCCAATGCATAATAATAAGCGTGTTTGTGGTAAAATCGTGTTTTGAACATCCCGTGTTTGTAGGAGGCGTTGGCACGTGTCTACTTAACCAACACTAGTCATTGATCCAATATCAACGTAATGTTGTCTCACCGTCAGCGAAGCTGGCTCAACATCAAACCAACACTGGGTGAAGTCTCGCGTCTGCTTGGTATTAGGGCCTACTGTGAGTCACAACTAACGTTAGCTTAATGTTTCTGAGCAACATCCCAACTATATAATATTCCAATGTTGTTTTACAGTTGGACTGTTGTACCCAGCAAACATTATGTTTACTGTTGAGCCAACGTCGTAGACGATAGGCCAACGGTAAAACAACGTTGAGCCAACGTCTCAAGTTTGCTGAGTAGTAAAAGTTTTTAGGTAATATAGACTATAGGCCTTTGCGTAATGAAAAGATTTAGACCAAATATAGGCATCCATCAGAACTTATATGGTGATAATCTAGATGACGGGTGTAGGCCTATCACCACTGATGACAGTAGGCCCTATTCAACTTTATCAGGTAGGCCTACACAGCAATTCTGATACAGCCTTTTCACGCTTACCTGTGGCTGATTTAGGGGCCTCACAAAGTTAAAAAAATTCCAGACATCCAAAAAATAATTTCACCACCACCACCCACCCCTATCCATTTTTTTTTGGAAACCAATAATCATGAAAGAATTCAATTTTTTTCTTGGTTTTCCAATTTTCTATCCAAAATGGCCCAAGACCCACCCGCCCACTTCCAATTTTCTTTTGGATGTTTGGAATTTTTTTAACTTTGCAACATCCCTTAATGTTGACTTGACATTTATTTTTCCCGTATGATAAGACTTATTCAATAAAAAATGTGTTATCGTATACCTTCCTGTTTGTCTTCATAATTACGAAAGACTTGGTCTCGATTAATCAGGTCGATAATAGGACTGGTTGGTTAGATTCAGTGACATTACAGCTAGGCCCTACATCCCATGCTCAGCTCATATGTCACAATCAACATTAACAAGTTATGTAGGGCCTACTGTATCTTGAGTTGAAGTCGAGATCGCTCTCAGTCAGCACTGTATGTTAAAAAACTTTCATTTTCTAGGATAAAATGAGCACAACAATCTATGGTCCACGCCTTTAGG
Source organism: Flabesymbios commensalis (assembly GCA_964017125.1). Taxonomy (NCBI): domain Eukaryota; kingdom Metazoa; phylum Annelida; class Polychaeta; order Terebellida; family Flabelligeridae; genus Flabesymbios; species Flabesymbios commensalis. Next base: position 58,950,801 of record OZ024918.1, read on the forward strand.
GTGTAGTACATCATAGGTCTAGGTTATTAGCTGTTCATGGACCTATAGGCCTATAGGGCCTAATATCAGACCACCATGCCTCGTGTAGGCATATAGGCCAGCCGTAGACTACATAACACAAGAAAATAGCCGTAGATAAAACAAATCCGTAGGCCTACTTCACATAGCCATATACCATAGGCCTATATAGTTGCTCCAATAGGCCACTTGTTTTAATTTCTCTGTTTTAGATCAGAAAAATCCAAAATCTAATGAGGGAGGGCGGTAAAAAAAACATTAAAAAAACACCTATTTTTGGAAAAGGTAATGAAGGGGACGAAATAATAAAAACTTTTGACCTATTTAAAAAAAAGTTAATGAAGGCGACGACAAAAAACAAGCCAAAAAAAACATAGCTGGAAAAATATTTGTTATCTCTCGAAATGAATTTGTTTTTTCCGGAATGTTTTTTTTATCTTCCAAATTGACTGTATTTTTTCCGAAATCGGCAACAATCTAACGCGCGCGCTGGGCAGAAAAAAAACACATGTTTTTTGGTAATGCGCGGCCTAAATCTAATGCGCGCTCCCATCTAAAACAGAGAAAATAACATAGTGGCCATAGGCGTCTTCACATTGCTCCAATACAATAGGCGTGCAACACTGATTTTAAAACGTGAGATATCAGTGGCGTAGAACAGAATTGATGTAACATAATATATCACATTATATAACGTATATATGCAAATAGATTTAACAAAATAACATATGAATGAAATCGTGTCCAGTTTTGAGGTGGGGTACCAAAACTGTTTTCACTTGGCTGAGAAATACATTCAACTTTTCCATGTAAATTCCATGTGTGGAGGTTCGTAAAATGTACTATTGTTTCGTACACACACAAATTGAACATTTTGGCCTTTTTTAATCGATCTTGTGAAAGATTTCTGAAAAAGTTGACAATCTGGAGCCGAGAAGCGTTGCACTTCGCCAATAGGCGTGTTTTTGAATCTACAGTGTGTCCATATCATTTGAATAACAGCCAGAATGACATTTGAATAGCAGCCAGAATGACATTTAAATAGCAGCTAGAGTGTCATTTGAATAGCAGCCAGAATGACATTTGAATAGCAACTAGATTGTCATTTGAATAACAGCCTGAATGACATTTAAATAGCAACTAGAGTGTCATTTGAATAGCAGCCAGAGTGACATTTGAATAGCAGCTAGAGTGTCATTTGAATAGCAGCCAGAATGACATTTGAATAGCAATCAGAATGACATTTGAATAGCAACTAGAGTGTAATTTAAATAGCAGCCAGAATGACATTTGAATAGCGGCCAGAATGACATTTGAATAGCAGCCAGAATGACATTTGAAAAGCAACTAGAGTGTCATTTGAATAGCAGCCAGAGTGACATTTGAATAGCAACTATAGTGTCATTTGAATAGCAGCCAGAATGACATTTGAATAATAACCAGAATTACATTTGTTTTACAGCCAGTGTGACATTTGAATAGAAGCGAGAGTGACGTTTGAATAGCAGCCAAGATGACATTTGAATGGCAAACAGATTGACATTTGAATAGCAGCCAGTGTAACATTTGAATAGAAGCGAGAGTATTATTTGAATAGCAGCCGGAGTGACATTTGAATAGCAGCCAGAGTGACATTTGAATAGCAGTCAGTGACATTTGAATAGCGACCAAAATGACATTTGAATAGCTGCCAAAATGACATTTGAATAGCAGCCAGAGTGACATTTGAATAGCAGTCAGTGACATTTGAATAGCAAACAGAGTGACATTTGAATATCAGCCAGTGACATTTGAATAGCAAACAGTGACATTTGAATAACGGCCAGAATGATATTTGAATAGCAGCCAAAATGACATTTGGATAACAGCCAGAGTGACATTTGAATAGCAGTCAGTGACATTTGAATAGCAGCCAGAATGACATTTGAATAGGTGCCAAAATGACATTTGAATAGCAGCCAAAATTACATTTGAATAGCAGCCAGAATGACATTTGCATAGCTGCCAAAATGACATTTGAATAGCAGCCAAAATGACATTTGAATAGCAACCAAAATGACATTTGAATAACAGCCAGAGTGACATTTGAATAGCGGCCAAAATGACATTGGAATAGCAAACAGAGTGACATTTGAATAGCAAACAGAGTGACATTTGAATAGCAGTCAGTGATATTTGAATAGCAACCAGAGTTTCTTTTGAATAACAGCCAGGATGACATTTGAGCAACAGCTATAGAGTGTCATTTGAATAGAAGCCTGAGTGTCATTTGAATAACAACCAGATGACATCAATAGAAGCTAAAGTGACATTTGAATAACATTTGAATAACAGCCAGAATGACATTTGAATAGCAGTCAGATGGCATTTCAATAGAAGCTGGAGGGACATTTTAATAACAACCACATCATCTGACTGGCAGGTGTCTGCTTTATTTGTTTTCAAAATGTGTCATGAATTGGACAAATATATTAGATAGAAATGGTGAAAAGAACAATCATTCTCGCACTCATGCTGTTGGCTTTCACTACGAGACGTATGGTGAGATCAGCCCATCTCGCACTCTCTCCGAAACGCTTCACTGCTCAGTTCGATTTTGCAGTCGATTTCTATTCAGCACAAGTCACCTAAATGCTCGGGCTTGATGTGCTGAGAAGAGCCCATCTCGCCGTACCCAACGTTGGCGTATGCTATATTCTCACACTCGGTAAACATATATCTATATCAGCCCATAACGCATACGATTTTGTTCGACAGACTATTGATGGCAGTTGTGTTAGCATTTCTAATTGATCGTGCGATATAGGAAATACAGCACTCGTTCAGTGAATAAGGTGCTCGCCTGAAGGCTCACGCCTTATTCATTGTCCGAGTGCTGTATTTTCTCATCATAAATGTCTTATTTACCTTTTTCCTCTTCATTTGCATATTTATGTCGTTGATCTACGGCCAGTAGAAATATTTTAATTCTTCGAGTGAGGGGATCGACTTTAGACGCAAGAATCTGACGTCTACATGCGTGACGTATGTAGACGAATTCATCTATTATTACTTTCAGCGGAACTACTTCTCAAAGGGTTGATTTATAACCACATCTGTACCACAACAACATCCGTTATTTGTCTGCACTGAGGGTCATCCATTTTCGTCAAGTGAACAATGTTGACAGAGCTATAATATGTAATGTCTTTTCTCAAAATCACTTTTTACAATGCATTGGGAAATATAACCAGGTAAGTTACGTTGCATGCCTCTCTGCCTGCCTGCTTGCCTGCCTGCTTGTCTGCCTACCTGACTGTTTGACTGCCTGTTTGTCTGTCGGTCTATCCGCCTGCATCGAAATTAACATGGACTTGAATATGAGCAAGCATGACATAAACATGATTTTTTTGTATTTTACATAGGTAAAATGAAGGAGTTTTTTTTAAATATGTCTTTTATTTTCATATTTATGATATTTTTGCCACGTACGACCCCCCCCCTCCCCAAGTGTTTTGTTAATATTATTTACCTACCTATAAAAGTGACCCATTACATAAAACAATCCACACTGTTGCGGTAGTTATTAGCCTACTAATCCTTGATTAAATCGAAAACTCTTATAAATGCAAGTCAAATTGTACATACCTTTACCTAGAATATGTGGTTAGGCCTATGTTGATAAAGAAATGAACGTTAAGAAGATAATAAATCACAATATTTAGCTGCCTCCGTTCAGTGTTTCCAAAAGTAAAATGACGACCATATTTGGGCGGAAATATGCTCTACAATGCATAATTTGAAGCCTCGATCAGATGCCAGGTGTTGGTGTTTAACATCTGCGACTCCCCCCCCCCCCCCTATCAGTCAAGTCATAGATCCATTGATGTATTAACACTTTAAACGCTGGTCACTAATATATATTCATTTTTTCATTTTTGTATAAGCACATTAAGCACTCATTTTAAACATGTTAAAGATTAAACGTGACACCAATCAGTAAGATTTGAAAAGGGTTCACCTCCATTTTGTCAAATCTTAATAATTTTCACTCACTTGAAGTTGTGAATCGCGTCAGCGAGACACAACTTCAAGTGAGTGAAAATTCAAATTAAAAAATGTAGCGGTGAAAGGGTTAAGAGAAAACACGGACATAATCTATCTCACAAAAACATGTTTTACTTTTACAAAGGCATAAAACAATCAGTAAATAAAGTAAAATCAAACAACGTAACATGACCGCATAACAGAAGCATTGATATGTTAAGAGAAAACACGGACATATAATCTAACTCACAAAAACATGTTTTACTTTTACAAAGTCATAAAACAATCAGTAAATAAAGTAAAATCAAACAACGTAACATGACCGCATAACAGAAGCATTGATATGTTAAGAGAAAACACGAACATTTAATCTAACTCACAAAAACATGTTTTACTTTTACAAAGTCATAAAACAATCAATGAATAAAGTAAAATCAAACAACGTAACATGACCGCATAACCGAAGCATTGATATGTTAAGAAAAAACACGGACATATAATCTAACTCACAATTTTTTTTTTTACTTTTACAAAGTCATAAAACAATCAGTAAATAAAGTAAAATCAAACAACGTAACATGACCGCATAACAGAAGCATTGATATGTTAAGAGAAAACACGGCCATATAATTTAACTCACAAAAACATGTTTTACTTTTACAAAGTCATAAAACAATCAGTAAATAAAGTAAAATCAAACAACGTAACATGACCGCATAACAGAAGCATTGATATGTTAAGAAAAAGCACGGACATATAATCTAACTCACAAAAACATTTTTTACTTTTACAAAGTCATAAAACAATCAGTAAATAAAGTAAAATCAAACAATGTAACATAACAAAAGCCATTTCGCTATCCTATATTATGCTGGGTCAGCATTTATTCAGAATTGGACGAATGTGTTGGCATGACAACCTCTTCCCAGCAACACTAGCGTTGGCTCAATGTTGATTTATTGTTGGCCCAGCGTCCCAGACGCTGGGCCAACATTGAACCAGCACTGATCGAGCACATAGTGTCTGTTGGGTTTATTGCTGTGAAGCTTTCGCGCTAATGCCCTCCATGTTTACAATGTATCCGTGATTACGGGATTTGGAGCAGAGTGTAGGTTGTATAAGGGGGCTACCATTCAATCTCCAGGGGGGGGGGGGGGGGAGGGGGGGCTGGAGGTTTTGTCGCGGACAAATTATTTATTTTAACCTGACTCGGCGGCGCGCTCAAAAAATTAAATTTTATTACATGTTTATATAGAACAGTTCTTGAAGTAATTTTTTTATTTCACGCTGAGTCTGTCCGTTATTATTTATTTAAAAAAAACTCAAGACCCCCCCCCCCTGGAGATTGAATGGTGGCCCCCTAACCCTAGAAAACACAAAATATTTGCATAACATTTATATAATGTTGGACCACGTTGGGCCGAAGTTGTATAAATATTATACAAAAAATTGCTGGGACATGATCAGTCCTAGCTACTTTAATGCAGGAAGTAGCTAATGACATCAGTTTGGCCCCAGCAGCTAGCTCTCCTTCACTCGCGCCCTCTCTTGTCATTAGCTAAGTTTGGTCAGGGCCTCCAGCTCTTCTTCACTCACTGGCTCTCTTGTTCACTAGCTCAGTTTGGTCAGGGCCTCCAGCTCTTCTTCACTCACTGGCTATCCTAGTCACCAGCTCTGTTTGGTCAAGGGCCTCTAGCTCTTCTTCAGTCACTAGCTCTGTTAGTCACTGAATAGATCAGATCCAGTTTGAATTCGAAGTGGTGAGTCACATTATTTCTCTTTTAAAAAACCTTTGTGTTTCTTGGTAAATTAACCCTCTACGTTATCTTATTTAAATTTTAAAGCTGTGTCTCACTTAAAGTGGGTGAAAAATAATTATATTTGTTTAATTCAAAACCAAACATTTGACAAACCTTGTGCTTCTAGATGAATTACCCTTTATACGTTACGTTATCTTGTTTAAATTTTCACGCACTTGAAGTTGTGTCTCGCTATCGCGACCCACAACTTCAAGTGCGTGAAAATTAATCAGATTTGTTAAATTGAGACCAAGCATTTGCAAATCTTCATGTTTACACATTCATATGATTCCCATTAATAGTGATTTGTTCGGCTAATAAAACAAATTAAAAACGATTCTAGCACTTGGAGGATTACATAAAAGACAAAAAAGATGATAAGATTACTGTTATTTATATTTTTTGAACATGACTTTGTTGCTGGTGGCCCACGAGCTAGTTATACAGAATGTATCTTAACGTGGATGTCCAGGGGCCCATCCCACTAAACATCTTAAAATTAGTATCATCTTAACTTTCTCTTATTTGCATTAGAAAAGTCAAGATTATCTTAACTTTTCTAATGCAATTAAGAGAAAGTTAAGATGATTATTAATTTTGAGATGTTTAGTGGGACGGGCCCCTGACTTTTTTGTCTAATATCGTCTAATATCTACATTGTGATTTAAAATATATATTTTACAAGATGACAAATAAACATTTTGATTGATTGATTGATTGATTGATTGATTGATTGATTGATTGATTGAATGATTGATTGATTGATTGATTGATTGATTGATTGATAAAATTGTTAGTGATAGATGTTTTATTCATCAAATAACTCAATTTGGGATATGTCTACTTTTTAGTATTTTTCTCTCGTCATATAAATCTGGAAATGACGCCAGCCATTCCAGTATTATCTCTTATAAGGCTGAGATACTTTTGTATCAACTATGGACACCAAATGTTTTTTTTTCAATTTGAGATCATCATAAATATCTTAGTTTGCTCTTTCCCCTTCATTTGAATACCTATGTTATGGGTCTACTGTCATGTTAAATATTGTAATTCTTCCGGTGCGGGGATCGTCTTTATATGTCAGAATCTGACATCTACAGATTCTGACATATAAGGACGATCCCCGCACTGAAAGGGTTAAGTGAATGTAAACTAGTAAGAAAGAATGCAGCAACAGAAAGATGAAGCTGCAGACATTCTACAATGACAGGTCTGGTTCGTTTTATGGCTGTGTATAAAACGTTCAATATATTAAACCAGCTTTAACTATCAATCAGACATCCAGTGCGGTCTTGAAATATGAGACACGCACGATGGGGCCATGTCATTAACTTTAACCTTTATAACTGTCTAAATTGACTAAGTCTGTCATTATTGAAAAATCACAAGAGGGCGAGTGAGGACTGTCGCTCCTGCCAATCGGGAAATAATATCCGACATTCCAAAATCCAACCTGTCAACACACTATATCAAAAGTTCCGGGGGAGAAGTGATGTAAATCAGAAGTAGCTGAGCACAAAGTTGTTTATTTCATCCTATCAATCATTCATACTGATGTGTGCTTTGTGACTCGACGTTACTTATTTATCAGAGTGAAGTTACAAAGGCAACAACCAGCTGTATCAAAGGTCACTGTCCATCCCACCGACCAATGAGGATCGGCGAGGCTTTGATAACAATATCATCAAAACTCTACCAAGACCCCATTGGTAGTAAGACAGCCAGCTCCCGAATCAGAAATGAACAAAGTTGATTAACGAAAATAATCCCTCCAAAACCTCCCAAACAATGGCCCGAAGCTGGACCGGCAGTGGCAGCTGTTAAATCAGCAGACCCTAGAGAGGCCAGCCTTCATCAGGACAGGACAAAGCACCACCAGACCCTCGCCCTTTGTTGGCCGATGATCACAATGATCGACGATCATAGCGCCAATGTCAACCTAACCTAGTCAGCTCTGGCCAACCCCAACCTTGGTATGCTTCCTCCCTGCAAACACGAGACCTTAGTCCAATACTGGTTTAATGGTGGGCCAGCGTCGCAGACGGTGGCCCGACATTAAACCAGTATGGGACTGAGGTCTTATGCTGGGCTGGCAACCAAGAAAATCTCGCACATGCTGGCCCAAGTCATCGAGAACAACGATTCACCAACGCCAGCCCGTGCTCAGACCCCCGGTAGTAGTAGTAGTAAATCATCATGATGTGAGGGTGGGGGTGATAGAGCATGGTGGGTTATTAAGAGCGTTTTCCTTCGTTCGCTCGATAAGGGGTTCCGGCATCTACCCCCAGACATGCCCAGACAGTCGGAGACTTGGGTTTCGCTGTGCAATTTAATGCTCAAACTCCGTGGCATTTCGCGCAGCTCCGCTATCCTCGGCTCGGATAGTCCCAAGAGAAACAATAGGAAGGATAACTCCCTCTGGGTAACTCCATTCATCCCACGTGAGAGACCTAATGTCAAACACGCTATTGCCGGTTATTTAAGGCTACACCAGCGCCAGAACTGATGAGAGAGCTGCATTAGCACCGCAGTTGAGCGGAGGAACCAGGGTATGCCACTGGCAATCCGCCCGAAGATTTTGGCCAGATTCGAGGAGGCTGCAGCTTTCCTTGGATGATTGCTGTAGACTAGTGCTTCCATACCATCCCATACAGCATGCAACTGACGGAACAGATCCCTTATGACCCTCCTCGAATGGGGGCAAAAAGTACTACTACTAGCAATCATCCCAGCACCCCTCCAGACCCCCGGGACTCATCGACACATATACAAGATCAACAACAACACATACAACTGTCTATTATTCATGAAACCCTTAAGCACCAGGGCCGGAATAAACCGGAATAAACCGCCCTGAATTAAGCACTATATAAGCAAATTGCCACAGCCTCTTACATATGATGATTAAACCACGGTCAGAGTCTGTACTGATGATAGTCACATATTTCAAGTAGTGGCATTTCATTATGTGGCCAGATTATGACAGTTTGTGTTTTATATAGGCCTATGTATACATAACTGCCGTAACATCATATTTGACATCTACCTCATCACTTACGTAAAATTATATAATGAACTAAAACAAGGATTTGATGACCCTTTGTTTGATATATGTTATACTTTTGTAGTTGGCAAAGCTACGTATTTTTCACCGTGAGGTCAATGAGAATAAGTACAGGGTATCAGAATGGTATAGGCAACAGCATATCACTGTAAGTTGTCATAATAAATTTAATAATATGCTTATGCTGAAAATTGATTCAATATGACAGAACATGTATTTTAATGTACATCAATGCTGCATATTTTACATAATTTTAAACTAGCCTAGTTTTTTTTATATTCGAAGAATAATATAATCAGTTAGGAGATTAGTAATGTAGGCCTATGCTCACCGCAGAAGTGTATGTTTGATACATTTAATTTAATATCAATGACATAATGACAAAATGCAACAAATTCATTATTTTATCACATAGGACTTACTCGAACTTCCATTTTGTGCCACGAAATTGAATGCATGAATTTAAAATGATTACGCAGGATGTAGTTCAATATCATGAAGATCAGGTAAGATTGGGATTCAATCGACAGATAAGGTTACCTAAACTCAGCACGGGGACCGTCTTTAGAAGTTGGAATCTCAAGACAGTCCCCGCACTGAAAGAAGTAACAAAAAATATAATGACTAGAGACCCTTCACATAGGAATTCAAAAGAAGCAGAAAGAGTTAACTAAGACTGATAATGATTTAAAATTGAAAAACCCCTTTAGTCTCCATGATTTACACAAAAATATGTCAGCTTTGTGAGGGTTAATTCCTGTCGGCCAGGGGAATAATCAAGTCAAGACAGTTGCAGTCTAAACTGAAAAAGAAGACCTGGACAAATATAGCTGACAGAGGATTATCTGGTGTTACAGGCCACAAAATACAAAGTCTTAATATTTTATCCTTTTCTTGTTTCTTATTTAGGTATGCAATCATAGTCAAGTACACTATGTATGTAATTTCGTTGGCATTTTTGGGACACTTGCAAACTTATACATTTTATAGGCAATCAGAAAACCAATGTTTCCAATTTGCCAAATGCATATATACCGGCCATCTTGGATTTTCCAAATGGCCGCCATGAAAAATGTTTTTTTTTCTAAATATTGCGACATACAGGTGGCATAGTGATCCGATTTTAACGGCAAAACCTACATTTGGATGGCCAAGGAATCTTGTTGTATCAAGTAAAATAAGATAAACGTAACAGCAAGGCAGCCATCCTGAATTTTCAAAATGGCCGCCTTAAAAATGGGTGTTTCTCAATATCTCAGCATCTAGGGGATTTAGAGCCTTGATTTTAACGGCTAAACAAAGTACAATAAGCTAATCATAATAACAAAGTCAAGTATCATGTTTATTGTATTTTGTAGTTTATGATGTGAATGACTGAGCCAGATATTTCACATCCGACATTTTAGGTCGCCTATCATATTGGCTTGAAAATAGTTATGAATAACAGTTATGAATAATCGGAATTGTTTATCATTACAATTCAAGGGCAAGGGTCATCATCGCCTAATATTCTCATTCATCATTGTTACGGCCACGATCTACAACAACAGTATCTGGGGAGTGGCTGTGTACGCTCTACTTTAAGGACTTACCGCTGTAGCTGTATCGGAGTAGTGAACTATTGACAATGTTGAATTGACCGCTATAATCAGCTAGTGAACATTGCGTGATTATGTGGGCGGCTCGGGGTGTATAGCACCCCGTTTCGTGAACAGAATTCACTTTTTGTTCACCCCACTAGCGGTAAGGCGTATTTTGGATTTTGAAATTATTGTGAGCTTCGGCTATTGAAATTATAACTTCACCTCATCAGACTTTTCATCATTTTGTATTTATCTATTTTTGTTTCGGAATTCATATATAATATTACATTAAATTCATTTCATTCGTTCGTGTTGTTTGCTTATTCCCCGTTCGCTCATCGTTTTATGTTCAAACCATTTATCAACTCTTTATTATAATTTTATATTGTCATCTCGGCGATAGTTATCATTGAGACATGACATCATCATCATCACTGTCACTGGCCAACAACATGTCAACCCGAGAGTCTTCATCATTCTGACACTCATTGCCGCACAGACAGAGGTCTGTGCACGATAGATTCTTTGATCTGCAAAAACATCAAGCTGTAGAACAGTCGTCTCTACACCGGCATCTCACCATCTCGCTGATGGCCTTGGGGGCTCGGAGCACATCAGTAGTGACTGGCTTGACTTGACCAGTTGTGTCCTTGTAGAAGCCGTGATTCAGAGGATCCAGCCGCTGCTGAGCGACGCCAGCCTGACCCCATACAGTCTTGTCACGGATTTTCACACTGCTTTGCTTGTTGGCAGACAAGTAAATCTCCTTTAAACTCTTTTGACAGGCACGACAGTTCAGGTGCAGCCATAAAGAAAATCTGTCTGTCGTTGACGTTTTTGGATATGACAAGGAGTCCAGCACGAACCTTCATCAGCTTGTTCAGATGTTCGCATGCGTGGTCTGCACCAATGGACACAAACGGGATTTCGGTTTTTGTGACCGATATGTTGCCAGCTTCCAGTTCTCTCCAGGTATTTGGGTAGCTGGTTCTCAGGTCTGCAATGTACCGCGGCCAGAGTCGCTTGTACTTTTTTCTGTCTATGGCAAAGAACATCTTGCTCAGTGCTTCTCCAGCTTCGAGATGAAGCGCGAGGTCAGCATTCTGGGATGCTGCCACGAAAAAAGGAACATATTCACTCGGTGTAGGTAGTTCGTCATTGATTTGAACATGACATTCTTCGATCTCTCAGTCTCCCAGTCAGGGAATGTCTTCACTATTTCAGCAGTGGTCAGAGCTTGAAGAAGCGTGTTGTTGGTTCTTTTCACAGATTCGGTTTTCTTGCATTTATCCTCTTCCGAGCAGGCAGCTTCGACATTCTCCGTGGCTTCCAGCCGCAGGCTTTCAGCCAAGCATCGTTCAGTTGTGGGTTATCCGTGAAAAACTCCTCACTGCCATCTCATACACGGCTACGTATGAGTAGATGTGGGTAGTGGGTGCATTTTAGGATCTTCCTTGTTGTGGCAGAACCATAGACATCGGCTTCCATCCAATCATCATCTATACCCGAGTTCGCAATGGAGGCGCCGGGAGCTCGCAGTGAGTTGTAGCCTGCCAAGCCAGGAATCTTGCTGGACTCTCCTCCGCCTTTCATTCTGGATGGAGCACAGGCGACGATCCATCCCTGCTAGGTCAGCTGATATGATTCAGACACTCCCACCTAATTGATGGTGAAGTTCTCTGTCCTCTAGGTTGGCTGTGGCTTGGGCTTGTCACAGTGCAGCACATCTACATGATATGGACTGACCGATAGACCATGCGTATCATTTATAACCAGAGGTGGTGCTATCGGTTCTCCAGGAACATCAGCTTTCTAGTACACTGCAGTAACCAATCCATCAGTGCTTCCTTTCCCATCAGCAGTGTCCTCCGCAAAGTCTGTGTTGTCAGCATCAAAGAAGACGAAGGTGCCCTTTTTCAGGAATGGTGGCACATACAGGCCTTGGAAGTGTCTGGTGTTTTCCACGACGGCGTTGGCAAGAGCAGTCTTTATAAGCAGGGTACGAGCATACAAGACACAGTGGCCCTGTACATTGAGAAGATCCATCAGCTTTTTGCTTCGTGTGTCATGGTGCACAGTCAGACCCAGGCCCAGAACTTAGGAGTTTTCTCTTACACGTTGCGGCCTGTCACTGCTTGGCTTGTGCTTGACCCGCCTGTTGGACTTGAATTCAAACGTGATGTTTTGACTCACTGTGAGTGCATTTCTGTCAAAAATACTGGTTCTCTTTTCGTTTTCTAGATCCTGCACAGGGCCGACCATGATAGAGCGGATGATGGTGTACAGTTCAGCTGGAACATCATCCATGTTGCTAGATACTGGTAATGCAGTTGCTGGCTTGTCCTTATTTGTAAAGTCTGGTATTAGCTTGCGTATCACCTGTGCGGACTTGTAGATGACCTTCATGTGCGTCACGATCACTTGCGATAGCAGAATGGACCATGCCTTAATTCCTCACATGCATCTGGAGAGTAGAGGACAGCCGATTTCCTTCGGTCTCTTTGTAGAACAAATTTCACGCTGGGCTACTCAGTAAGGAACTTTTTCTTCAGCCATTTTCTTTTGAATGGAGGTGAATGATTCTCCGAGCCGTCTGCACAAAGCATGTTGAGAAATAAGGGTGCAACTAAGTCTTAAATAACACAAAATACGAAATTCTAAATAATCGCTGCATCACGAATATTACTGTTGTTTAACTGAATAATCTTTGGGAAAGTTAACATGAGTCAAATGCTTACATCGTGCTCAGTAAAATAAATGGCTAAATCCGTTCAAACACTTTCCATATCTGGTGCTGTTGACAACATTCACAAGTGGAGCACAGGTTCTGGATAAATATGCTCCTCTGTGAACCAGTGGCAACAGAAAACTGTTGTCCTACTTTTTATTCCGCTCATGAGGTGACACAGCAATTTGGTTGGTATCTAATGACCCTAAATGTGCCACGGAGAGCGCGCTAATAGAGGGTGCATTTCACGATATGCTTTGTTATGGTAGATAGTTGTACTATGTTGTACAACACGTTTATCACATAATAATACTGTTAGAAAAAGTTGAAGAAAGCTGTAACTAGCTCATCGTTGTTCGTATCTCATTGTAATTGGTTCCATTGGATTTCCTGTTTCTGAAAATGTAGGTTTAGCCGTTATAATCATGACTCTATGCCACCTATATGCCGAGATATTTGGAAAAAACATTTTTTATGGCGGCCATTTTGAAAATCCAAGATTGCCGATATATATACATCTGGCAAATTAGAAACATTGGTTTTCTGATTGCCAAGATAACACACTTTCCAAAAATGTATAGATTTGCAAGTCTCGCAAAAATGCCAACGAAATTAATAATGAGCATAGTGAGCTTGACTATCACTTGAATTTGTGTTACGCGGCCTACAAGTTCAATAGGGTAAAAATTGCTTACAGTTGTATTATTTATGGCCACACATTTGCAAACCTTGCTGTTGAGACACTCATTTCATTCCCTAAGATTACATAACTATAAAATAACATACATAATTAGAAAGAGTAAAAAAACTTAATCCCAAGAAGTTATAATACAAACACACAGAATGACATATGTCAGTTAATTAAAAGATTATCATAAATATAATTTGTCAAACAAGCTCAGTTATCATAATAATAAAAGTACTAACGCATTGGGTAAAACTCACCTTTCAACCTCAAAATATTGAGGCAAACACAAAAGACAAAACTAAGGAAATTATTAATACAAAGAGGCACTTGCAGAAGGGTACATAGTACGCGTCATGAGGAAATCCCATCCCAACTCCCAAGTATAATAAAAATAGGTTGTCCTCATAAGGGCACGAGTCACTGGACCAACCATCTCATTCCCAGGGTCATTTATGAGAATATTTATGACCATACTATCATTCGTACATATCTTGTGTTTGTTTTTAGGCGTCTATGTTCTGCAGCCATGACTGATAACCATTCAAACTCTGCCGAAAATGGGACTTTGGCGGCGTTAGGACGTGACATCTGGGTGTACGGTGCACCATGTGTGATTGTACAGGGAGTACTGTGTAACATAGTGTGTATCATAGTGCTGCGTACACCATGTTTCCAGAGGTCAACCACAGGCTTCCTGCTCACGTGTCTGGCATGGGTGGACATAAGTTGTCTCTGTCTGGGAGCGTCCCATCTCTGGATCAAGCAATATACAGGTACAGATATCAGAGAGGGATCAGAAACTGTATGTAAGCTGCACATCTTCACCACTTATCTCTGCCCTCATCTCTCATCATGGACTTTGGTGTTTGTGACCCTAGAACGCTGCCTGGCAGTTATATTTCCTTTACGAGTCGCTTCTTGGGTGACTATGCAGAGAGTTGTCTTTGCATGGTTCATCATGGCAGCTATATCAGCCGTAAGCTGGTCATACCTTCTGATCTTCACTGAACTCCTCCCTCTAGATCTACTTGATTCTATGAATTATAACTACACATATGATTACTATGAATACAATTATACACAGGATTATCAACCAATAAACAGTGACAACACCAGCAGTCTACAATGTAGAATGAGCACCTACAATCTGACATCATTTAGAAACTGGCAAGCATTTATCATGTTGTCCGGGCTACCTATGATTCTCATTATCACTTATAATGCCATCATTTTGTGGAAGTTACTGGCACCTAGCAAGTTGTGTAGGAATCGCTTTACAGGCGGACATAACAGATCTCTGAGCATTATGTTGATCAGTGTGTCCGGGGTGTACCTGGTGACAGCTTTACCAATAGACATCTACCTTCTCGGTCAGATGGACGGTATGTTTATAGAAGAAAATGAAGATGTCACAGAGATTGGTGATTTCATATTTAATGTGTTACAACTGATATACTATTTGAATAACTCTCTGAATTTCTTCCTCTATTACCTTAGTGGATCTCGATTCAGGAGAGCCCTTCGTGGTCTTGTTTGCAAGAAGAAGGAATACGGTACTCTACGAGAACATATGTCATCACCTATACCACACTATATATTTATCTTCAAGTCAGAAAAATCTTCAAAATTGAGCCATTGAAGATTCTAAAAAAAAACTGATACTTTGTAACAATATATGTCGCAAATCAATGTAAGGCATCATATGTAATCTGTGCTAGGCTTACTAAGTTATCCAGATTGACTATTAGTGTGCGTGGCGTGGACATAATTCTGTGATAATAGTGAGATGTTTATTATTATTCAGCTTCATTATCTGGTCATTGGTGTAAACGTGTTGTTTGTGATTTATTCTTTGAATAAATGGGAATAGTTCGAAGTTGAATGTTTTATTTTATTTAAGCATTTGATTATTGTAAATATGTCAATAAAATAGTTAACATTCATTTGAATAATACTCAATTATACTCCTGTGATCACAGTGATTCACTGCGGTCATTCAACATACTAGTATGGGATACACTACGGGGTTCAGTGCAACCCACACATCACCCCTTTTCTTTAGCCACATCCCCATGTGGGCTCACTTATTCTTACGCCACGCTCACCACCCTATTATGTTTTTCTCAGATCTAAGAAAGGCAATGGGAATACTATGTTTTCAAAGGTCGGTGCAGTGCCTTCCCTCCTCATATTCTCTGGTCACCACCCATTTTTCCAACCCCCAATGACACAACACAAATAACACACCATGACATTCGCCAATAAATACATAAGTACACCAGGGGCTGATGCAAAGAGAATGGTAGTGCAACAGTCAATGCAAAAAACTAAATCTCTAGAATTTATTTCTAAATCAGCCACAAGGCAAACATAAGACATTTTGTACAATTTCAACATATTAGGGCATCCTGTTGCTTGTTCTAATAACATCGTTGCTCTATTAAATTTGCTAGTAAAATGAATATTATCAGACGGATGCCTAATTTTAAGGTTTCCAATAAGTCATTATTACTATACATATAACATTGATTAATGTTAATAAATGGCTTGCCCACCGGATATACTACAAAACACCAAACCAGTGGATACATGTCCTCTCAGTCTCAATCGGACTTGATAATAATAATATCTGTAGATGCATCTTTGCATGATACAGCTTTGTGTTTCTTGGTAAATTAACCCTCTACGTTATCTTATTTAAATTTTAAAGCTGTGTCTCACTTAAAGTGGGTGAAAAATAATTATATTTGTTTAATTCAAAACCAAACATTTGACAAATCTTGTGCTTCTAGATGAATTACCATTTATACGCTACGTTATCTTGTTTAAATTTTCACCCACTTAAAGTTGTGTCTCGCTATCGCGACCCACAACTTCAAGTGGGTGAAAATTAATCAGATTTGTTTAGATTGAGACCAAACATCTGCAAATCTTCATGTTTACACATTCAAATGATTCCCATTAATAGTGATTTGTTCGGCTAATAAAACAAATTTAAAACGATCCTAGCACTTAATGGGTTACATAAAAGGCAGCGACAATGATAAGATTACTGTTATTTATATTTTTTGAACATGACCTTTGTTGCCGGTGGCCCACGTGTTAGCGATACAGAATGTATCTTAAAGGGACTGGCTCAGGCTAAAATCATCAAAAAACCATGTCACAAATAAAAAAATACGGGAATTTCGTCTCTATATCTAGCCTAACTGGTAAATGCGCAGCACAAAAATTTAAAAACTTTTGCAGTTCTAGTCTATGAACATGTTTACATCATATGGTCATATTAAGAAGCCAAAATAAAATCACCGTTTAATTAATCACACGTTTTGATTAATTGATTGATTGATTGATTGATTGATTGATTGATTGATTGATTGTTTTTAGGCCTCTATGTACTGCGGCCATGACTGATAACCATTCAAACTCTGCCGAAAATGGGACTTTGGCGGCGTTAGGACGTGACATCTGGGTGTACGGTGCACCATGTGTGATTGTACAGGGAGTACTGTGTAACATAGTGTGTATCATAGTGCTGCGTACACCATGTTTCCAGAGGTCAACCACAGGCTTCCTGCTCACGTGTCTGGCATGGGTGGACATAAGTTGTCTCTGTCTGGGAGCGTCCCATCTCTGGATCAAACAATATACAGGTACAGATATCAGAGAGCAATCAGCAACTGTATGTAAGCTGCACATCGTCACCACTTATCTCTGCCCTCATCTCTCATCATGGACTTTGGTGTTTGTGACCCTAGAACGCTGCCTGGCAGTTATATTTCCTTTACGAGTCGCTTCTTGGGTGACTATGCAGAGAGTTGTCTTTGCATGGTTCATCATGGCAGCTATATCAGCCGTAAGCTGGTCATACCTTCTGATCTTCACTAAACTCCTCCCTCTATATCTACTTGATTCTATGAATTATAACTACACATATAACTACACATATGATTACTATGAATACAACTATACACAGGATTATCAGTCAATATACAGTGACAACACCAGCAGTCTACAATGTAGAATGAACACCTATAATCTGACATCATTTAGAAACTGGCAAGCATTTATCATGTTGTCCGGGCTACCTATGATTCTCATTATCACTTCTAATGCCATCATTTTGTGGAAGTTGCTGACACCTAGCAAGTTGTGTGGGAATCACGGATATAGCAGATCTCTGAGCATCATGTTGATCAGTGTGTCTGTGGTGTACCTGGTGACAGCTTTACCAATAGACATCTACCTTCTCGGTCAGATGGACGGTATGTTTATAGAAGAAAATGAAGATCTCACAGAGATTGGTGATTTCATATTTAATGTGTTACAACTGATATACTATTTGAATAACTCTCTGAATTTCTTTCTCTATTACCTTAGTGGATCTCGATTCAGGAGAGCCCTTCGTGGTCTTGTTTGCAAGAAGAAGGAATACGGTACTCTACGAGAACATATGTCATCACCTATACCACACTATATATTTATCTTCAAGTCAGAAAAATCTTCAAAATTGAGCCATTGAAGATTCTAAAAAAAACTGATACTTTGTAACAATATATGTCGCAAATCAATGTAAGGCATCATATGTAATCTGTGCTAGGCTTACTAAGTTATCCAGATTGACTATTAGTGTGCGTGGCGTGGACATAATTCTGTGATAATAGTGAGATGTTTATTATTATTCAGCTTCATTATCTGGTCATTGGTGTAAACGTGTTGTTTGTGATTTATTCTTTGAATAAATGGGAATAGTTCGAAGTTGAATGTTTTATTTTATTTAAGCACTTGATTATTGTAAATATGTCAATAAAATAGTTAACATTCATTTGAATAATACACATTGATTCACTGCGGTCATTCAGCATACTAGTATGGGATACACTACGGGGTTCAGTGCAACCCCCCACACATCACCCCTTTTCTTTAGCCACATCCCCATGTGGGCTCTCTTATTCTTACGCCACGCTCACCACCCTATTATGTTTTTCTCAGATCTAAAAAAGGCAATGGGGATACTATGTTTTCAAAGGTCGGTGCAGTGCCCTCCCTCCTCATATTCTCTGGTCACCACCCATTTTTCCAACCCCCACCCCCAATGACACAACACAAATAACACACCATGACATTCGCCAATAAATACATAAGTACACCAGTGGCTGATGCAAAGAGAATGGTAGTGCAACAGTCAATGCAAAAAACATAAATCTCTAGAATTTATTTCTAAATCAACCACACGGCAAACATACGACATTTTGTACAATTTCAACATATTAGGGCACCCTGTTGCTTGCTCTAATAACATCGTTGCTTCATTATATTAGCTAGTAAAATGAATATTATTAGACGGATGCCTAATTTTAAGGTTTCTAATAAGTCATTATTACTATCCATATAACATTGATTAATGTTATTAAATGGCTTGCCCACCGGATATACTACAAAACACCAAACCAGTGGATACATGTCCTCTCAGTCTCAATCGGACTTGATAATAATAATATCTGTAGATGCTTCTTTGCATAATACAGCTTAGGTTACTTAATGATATAAAAACTAGGTTTGTAGGCTACTGGTGCGAAGGGCGACAGCTTGCTCATTTCCTTATATCAATATACAAACACTTGCTATAATTGTTATTAATTGACAGTCACACTCCATGCAATATTGCATGCAGTATCTTGAGCTGTTGAGTCATTCTGTTATTATTTATTGCTGGATGGTAAAAATATTTTTTTTTGAAACAGATCATACGTTATGACTGACCTTACAAGATTATGGTCTGAAATCTTCTGAGTTGTCAAATGACCAAACGAGATAAAATTAATGTTTAATAGGACTACATGTATATGATGGATTTGTCCAGATCCCCTGCCCGACAAGATTCAGCCCTCACCTGATCACAATTCACATTTCCTCGAATTTGAGGATATGCTATATTATTATATAAGTATTTTTTAATTAAATTTGTTTGTTTTGCACGGCACAGAAAGTGCAATAGAGCAAGGGAACAGACAAGTTTTTTTGGTTTTCGTTTATTAGCCTTGTACTGCTGAATTGTTTGTAGTTATTTTAATTTCATTCGAAGCTTGCATCAATCAATCAACCAGTCAACTTATCATCTCGATCAATCAACCAGTCTGCTTCATATCCTCACGATTAACCAACCAGTAAGTTGTTTGCTGGCCCTTTCCCTATAAAAAAATAAATATAATTAAAACACATCGAACAAATGTAGGCTTATATATACAGCTGCTAATCACACATTGTACTGTAAATATTTAAATATTTTTTTAAAGCCAAAATGTAAGCAAATTTATATAAAAACAAAAAAAATGTGTTATCCAAGATGTATAAAAGGAAAAATGTGTTATCCTTCTTTTAAGAATCAATACCCTTTATTAATTAGGTTTCTGTGTCCAGTTTTTTCAAAAGAGACTATGCCTTTTTCTCTTTTCCATACTAAAAGAAAGAAAGACAAAGATTTGCTAATCGAGATCAAAATTATATTTTCCCACCTAGATTGGATTGAGTGCATAATAGTGGCTAAAACAATATATACTCTTCGAAATGGTTGACACTCATCAGTTCACCTTGACCTCTGTATTACTTGTACTCACCTTGACTTCTGTATCACCCCTCAATTCACTTTGACTTTTGTGTAACGTTTCTTACCTTCACCTCAGTAACACCCCTTAGTTCCAAATTGTATTCGGGAAATGTCTCTAATGCCTGTTTTGCGGATTCACTGACTTGAATCTTTGAGGCTGATAAAAAATAATTTCAGTTTTTTACAATCACAATAACCATAGACAATTTATGTAACTCGAGTATTTTATTTGCAATACACAATGCCTATAATGTTTAGATTTAGCCAATACATCGCTAGTTGAAAATTGTTCAGTTTACTTTGACATGATTACTATCGTAACAGTCGTAAGCCCGGGTTCTACTCTTGTGAAATGATTTTAAGGACAATGCCCCATTCTAAAAAAAAACTGATTATATAATGGTACTAGGGGGCCAATGTAGTCAGCTAGGTGTAAATAGAAAGTTACATAATTGGTCATTTTTTAGGCCTAAGCATCACAAAATAAATATAACTTTAGAAGATTATAATGTCTAAAATCAATTCTTGCACTGGAAGAGTAAACTATTTATAATGGCCGTAGACCCATAACATAGGTATTCAAATGAAGCGGTAAGAGCTAACTAAGATATTTGTGATTTTTCAAAATTGAAAGCTATTGACTCTTGGTTTATATAAAATTATTTCAACGCTTTAAGTGTTAAGTCAAAATTCCGCATGTGGCAAAACAAAAATAACATACAAGAGTAGGTGTTCAGATCCCATGTGTTCGCAATATAGTGCAATTTTGCATAGGGCTATGAATGCGGCAAAATGAATCGCTTCAAGTAGATATTTGTGCAGCATGTGAACTAAGAATGTGAATGGGGAATTCCTGAATGTGGTCAAATAGAGATAGAGAAATGCGTAATGGCGTCGATTCTGGCTGTTTATCTTTCCAAACTGCTGCCTATTCAGACTAAAATATTGTTGAAAGTTTTCTCCAATAAATATAATGAATTTTTAGATTACAATAGTCATCTTCATTCCATTGCCCAAGAGGATGTCATAGCATTCTGCGATGGCTCATGTCTGCTGTGAAAGATCGAAATAACACAATCATACCCTATAAATAGGAATCATGCATTGACATGCCACATACTTTGCACTACCTACATCCTACACTTTCTGCTTGTCGCATTTGGTGCATATGTAATTCTAGCAGTGACATTTTATTGATACATTATAGTGATACCCCAGTTTTGCCAACATAGGCACATTTAGGAGGGCGTGTATCCCTTAAGCATTCCCAGTACCCTTTATCACAGGATTTTCTTAATTAGTTTTCTTATATTTTGTGTTCTAAAGCAAGCAAGAGAAACATTTTTTATCGCATCTAAAACAGACAAAAAAAAAGAATATTCCCCTGGAAGCCACGCTAACAGTTGTGCATACCGCCTTTGGTGCATATGGAATCTTAGCTTTAAAGTTTTGGCAAATCGATTAGCAAATCCATCAGCTATGCCCATAACTCCTTATCCAAGAAAACTCTGATAAAACCTTCCATCGTCGTGTCGTTAAATTGATAAAAAATATCAACTACATGGTACATTTGTCTCTGTGCTCCAATTAAATTTATATTATTTTGATATATTTATCTCTCTTCTGCATTGAAGATATCCCCCCATCTGCTTACCTTGTCCTGTAGACTCCATCCTGGACGCCACATTAACAGTATCTCCGAACAAACAGTAGCGTGGCATAGTCAGCCCTACAACTCCTACAAAATAAAAAAACATGTTTTTTTACATTTTATCTCACATTTCACCCCAAACTTTTATAGTCAGAGAGACGGGGGTCTGGCGCAGGTCTAAAGCCCTGACACTTGGAGGAAGGCTTATTATGAGGGATTCTCAGTACTATTTGAAAAGTTTTATATTGCTGATTATCTTCTCCTAGAATATCATTTGACAATATTACAATATTGTATTTTTCAAGCATTTGTATCATTCTCAATCAGGCAGAATACTTCATACCGGATAGTTTGTTGAATTTTTAGATGTATTTTTGTGTTTTCAGAACAGCTATAGGTTTGCAGGTGATGCTATTTCCCAATGGTGCGTGAGATTATACAGGAACGATGTACAATATCACATGTACCATCATCATCATAATGAGTATGATGTGATTGGTCAAACCCGAATACTCACTGACTTAAGATATAGGTCATGCAGATGATCAGCGGACACAGGTTATATATGACTGCTTCTTGTATTACCCATTGTCCTGCTGAATTGTTTGTTACTGACGTAATTTCCAGCATCCAGAAAAGCTAACTCGATTGCCAGATTCAAAGGACGAAAACATTATGGTATTAACCCTTTCAAGCCTGACTTTACATTGTCGTCTTCATCCACTACAAGCCGCAAATTGCTGTCGCAATTTTCGACTTGTAGTGGATGAAGATGACTTGATGTGGGTGAAAAAGCAAAGAAAATTGCCATGTATTGGTAAACCAGTTTCATGGAAATTTTCGTTTCAAAACCCTTGGTTGTAGGAAAATTAAGTGTGTTTTCAGGGATGCTAAATGATGCTTTAATGCATCGTGAGGGCTTAAAGGGTTAAAAAGCATCTTACCACTATCGACCTCAGGGACATTTGTTTGATTTAAGTCAATAGGACAACGGCTAAAAAATCAAAGGACACAAATGAAAGTACATGTACAACAATGAGGCAATTACTGGAAGGCAGTCATCATATCCACATTTAAAGTCTGTGAGTGAGACAAAGAGAGTTATCCCCAACCTTATTTTCTGTATCCATTAACGATTTATCCATAGAAATAAAATCTGATAATATTGGTGTCAATAGTAATAGGAGTCAAAAACTCATCATATTATTTTATAGTGATGATAATATATTATTATCCAAATCCGAATCGGGGTGTTATATTTGAAAGACGGTATCTGCAGCTGTTTGTAGCACATTTTTTATTCTATTAAGAGTAACTTTAGAAAATTGAAATATACTGGCTCCACTACATACAAATCTTTGCTTTCGAGCTAAACCCTCTTGTGCTCTGTTCTCACCTGCTGCACACATCCCAGTGTGGAAGCCGCATCTCATTTGTAGTTTTTTGTCCGGGTAGTGTCTGATGGTGAAGTGAGAGGCTGTGTCCTGTAAGTCTAGGGTCATATTGGCGATCTCTGCCACATGCCTGTTACCATTAACATTAGGAGCTCCGCTAACCACCATATAAGCGTCTCCTATTGTCTCCACCTGAAGAACAAAAATATGAAATCGTTGTTCTCTGAATGCAGTATGAGAGAATACAGCATTCGTCCAATGCATACTGTGTGGGCCTTCAGGCGAAACCTTTATACATTCATTTGGGTGCAGTATGGGTAAATACAGTCCTCGTCCAATGAATGAGGTGTGAGCGTTTAGGCCAACCCCTTCAGGATCGGACAAGTGCGATATATTTCATGTTCAGGAAACTTGGATGACTTTGTATGTTCTCGCATGATAGACATAAGTCTAGATAAATATGGTTAAACAATTTCCACCCATTGTCATTCTAACAACAGCCAGGTGCGATTTCGGTCGACACGACCTTCTATTTCAAGTGTGTAAAAACTCGTTACATGTGTACAATGTCAATCAAACATATGTGACCCGCCATGCGAGAAGGTACCTTCTCGCATGGCGGGTCACATATGTTTGATTCATATTGTCCCGTAGCTGTATTTCAATTATTTATGACGTCATTTAATTTTTTTTTTACTGATTACATAACTAAATTTTAAATATTAAAAATCCTATAAAATCAAAAAAAATAAAGATTTTTCAAGAATTCTTTGAGTTAATAAAACAGGTAGGACACGGCTATCGAATCAACTAAATTAATCAATTTTGAAAATTTGGCGCTAATGGCCCTTTTCGTGGCGGGTTACATATGCCATTCTGATATCTAATGCTCATTTCACCTTGAAGACAAATAAAACAGCTAAAAACGGCTACACAAGTGAATATCACTTTACTTTTATGGTAATTTATAATAATGTGTTACCAGTCATCCTGACATATTATTTGTATGTGTTTTATATTATATAGGTTTTATGTAGAATAAATCATGTACTTTCACTTCTTGTTATGGTTAATAAAACAGTTACCTTGTACACGTCATGCTGAGCGATAATGGCGTCAAAGGTCGAATACAGGTCATTTAGCAGGTCCACTATCTGCATGGGGGTGCTGATTGATGATAAGGAGGTGAACCCCACGATGTCTGAGAAGAATATAGTGACACAGGGATAGAGTTCTGGGGGTACATTCTTACCACACCTAAGCCTCTCAGCAACAACCCTACACACAACAGAAAACAAGAGAGGATAGCATAGATTTGAACTTCATGGATACTAATGTAAATCTACTGGACTTAATTTTTGTTTGTAAGATCAAGTTTCTGGTCGTCAGACAACTTTCTCTGAGCGAGAGGGAAATAATCAGGCCATGAGATCTTATTCAAACAGCATGACAGGCGGATAATGATCTAGTAGTGTAGAGAGTCCACAGCTGACTAAACCGTTATGGTTAGGAACAAAATGCAACTGAAATTGATAAAATAGCTTGGAGTAGAGAAGTAATTGAATTTGAGATATTTTTATTCCTCATGGATTATCACACGCTACTTTGGCAGCATCCTGTAGAGCAGAATGTCTGTCTTCTTTTTCTCTTCCATCAGTTGTGACGTTCTCTGCTGAACCACTTCCTCCAGGTTATCGGCGTATTTCTCCAGCCTATCCACCATCACGTCCAGTACATTAAGCTTCCTGGTCAACACATCCATATAAGTAGCTCACATGAGTAACAGAGGCGACAATAACCATAGACTCATATGTAATATGATGAAAGCTAGTTCCAACCCAGAAGAAGGCCACAAAAATTGGTAAATTATTTTGTGGAAAGGGATCATTCATGAAATAAGTCAAACAATTGTGTCACACAAGGGTTAATGCTGGATTTACTCAATGACTTGACACAAACGTCCTGACTTAGGTGGAGCCACTGCGAATTTTCAGTGCTCATCAACTAGTGATGTTTAAAAATAGCGCAATGTGATTATCCCAATGTGATCTCGAAGAATTAAATAAACTGTTAACTTGGATATACGTGTATTGACTTTAGCTTAATGTGGTATAGGGGTACACAACATTAATTCTGGTGATCATGTGTAAGGTTGAAAATAAATACAGTAATATTAATCATGTTAATCGTCTAGTTATGAGATGACAATATTGGACATGCTAAGCTAGAACAAATCTCATCCACAGACAATGGATGTCATTTAGTATTTGCACATGATAACATCATAGAACCTATACTCTAGCCTACTGAAAAGTAAATAATATATCATGGAATGTGGCTCATATAATCCATAATTGTATTGAATATTATTTTATGGTAAGTATCTAAGCAGCGAGTTTCTATCCTTTGCCCTGCTGTATTGTCAATTTAGTATTTTAATGATTAACATCTCATTGAAACATATAGCATGAATTACAAAACTATTTGTTTGCATTAAACTTGTAAATAACATAGATACGACCACCTTTAAATGCTGTTTTTTTATTTAGCATGGTAATATTTCTGTTGCTCACCTTCCCTTGTTGAGTTTCATGATGACATGTTTTACAGCTTCTATGGATGGTCTATCGTCAGGCATCTCTTCCCAGCAGCTGATGGTCAACTTGTCCAAAAGAGAATACTCCCCCGAATCATCACCTGCACACTTGGGCAATTCGGGACGAAACGGTGGGCTTTCTCCTGTCTTTACCCGTTTTATTATTTCTGGTAAACAAGTCATATTCAATTACACTAACATTCAATCAGATCCTAAACAAACTAAGTAATGCTCTTAAATCCCTACCAATAGGTAACAGGCGTAGAATTACTCATAGATAATAAAAACAAAGAATAAACACAAACTCAAGTATAAAAGGTATATGTTCATTGAAATATAGCACCAAGAGAAAAAAATAAACATTACCGTGACAGTCAAATGTCTAAAAGTTAGCTTACAGCTCGGTTTTGTTAAATACATATTAGATATCGAAAGTTCAGATAGGCCTAATTAATATGTCAAGTTTCCAAAGGTAACGTAAGCAAACAATTAATCAAGGATAAATCGTTTTAAGAAAGTAATAGGGGAATAAGTTCATTCAATTGAATTGGAAAATCTTTCAGTCCAAACATCTCCAGCAAACACGAGACATAAACAAACGTTGAATTGTTGTTAGACCACCAGATACGAAGTTGTCGATGCTAAGCTGAAATTGGGTAAACATAGCCAGGACAAATGGGTTGGTCCGATGTAATTTTACCTTTTGGTTCCAAAGCTCTCTCAAAAAATGGCATAGATCTGTGAGCAATTTTCTGTAGTATAATCCCCAAGCTGTAAATATCAGCCTTGGGGCTGCGTATTCCTGTACTTCTGATTTCTCTCAGAATCTCGGGAGCTGTCCATAGCTGGTTTCTGTATAGCTCATGCTCTGATCTCTCTCGGCATTCCCCCTCATGGAAAGTGCCAAACCAATACGATGTTATCTACAAAAATGCAAATAGTCTCTGTATTCATCGAACTTTCTTGTTTGTATAGGCCAAAGGAAGCAGTGTCTATATCTGCAGAAACTGTTGGAAAAGAATTCACTTTTAAATGGATTACTGTAATATTTCAGGTATAAATAAGTCTAATTTGCACCATCCACAGGTGGAATGATATTCTAGGAATTATAGTCCTGTTCATAATAATCGGTGTTCAGATAATAACAGGTAATAAAAGGAGCAGTCTGGTACGCGCCCCATTAGAAATGCATCAGTATATTCATATAGTTATCTCAGTGGCTTACATTTATGACCCAACGCTTATGCAGAGTGATGTCTTGTTTCTCCCATTGTTGACAGAGTGGCTATCCAGGGGTTATCGAGTGGTCATTCAGGCAACTACAGATACTGACCCATTGTCGATTTAAACACACAGCGGCTGTCCACCATGACAATTGTCCTGTTGCTTACTTTAAAGACACAATGACTGTGATAATTGTATCGTTTCTTACATTAATAATCCAACAGCTATTAACGGTGATACTTTTAGTACACATCATGATAATTATCTCGTTTCTCATCTGAAGAACCCAACGGTTATCCACTTTGATAATTATTTAATTTCCTACCTTTAAAACCCAGCGGCTATCCACCATGCATGTGCTGCTCTTAAGTTTTCCATGCCACTTAATGGGTGATTTATGTAAATACGCTAGACCCTGTAAACATAGAAAAATCAACATCTTGATATGATTTGACTTGAATAATTTCCAGATGTATGAGTGGCTTACTGCATGACTCTTCTCCGATGCAACCTAACGTGCATGGCCACAAATCTGATCCATTTGTTCAATTATTATTCATCCATAATTTCCAAGATGGTGGCCGCATATAGTGGCACTTAACTACTTATTTCAGAAATATATTTGCTTCAAGACATTGCGATAGTACACAAAGTTACAAAATCAAAAACAGTGTATCGGCTTTCAAATGTGATGATCTTAAAAGTGGTAGTAGATAGAACACACTGCATGAGAATGCGCAAATCATGTAGTTTATGAGATTCCCATGCTGACCTTGGGGAAACCCTCAAATATGTTTGTATAAACCATGGAGACCAAATGTTTTTTAATTTAAAATCATCATTAATGTCTTAATTAGCTCTTCCCGCCTAATTGGATACATATGTTATATTTCTTACAAACTGTATCTACCATTTTATGTACATCTATGCTCCTCAATAAAGATATAAGTTTGTTTTTGACAATAATTTAAATTATCGTCATCATGTTACTTTTAATGGATTACTTACTTTAACAAGATCAGTGATGATTGATTTCTTAAACAACCAGTCTAGTCGTATATCGTCATTTTCAAGAATATCCTATGAAATAAAATAAAAAAATTCACATTATTAATCCCTAAAATCATGGAATTGATTTCTTTAGGTAAACAATACAAACAGTATTGGAGATCAACTGCATGTTTTTTGAGGTAAATGAGTACTTAATTGCAATCAATATAAAAGAATAGAATAGCTTATATAACTATTTAGCCTCGCTATGCTCTGCTATATTATCAACATAATAAACACTGCTTTTGACAACCCTTGTATGTCTTTACCCTTTGGTCCACATTACCCTAGACTAGTTAGGAGGACCTAGTTCTTAGGCATGTGATTGGTCGATATGTCCATCTTGACCAATCACATACCTAAGATCTGGGTCAGTCCTGTTGAGTGTATGAGGCCTGACCTGTAGTGACCCTTTACTGCAGTATACTGTGACCACGCAGATATGCTGAGGCTCCACGCATGCGCCGATGAAGATGTTCACGTTCTCGTGGCTCAGATCTGTCAACTATGTCAAGGAGAAAGAACACAATTTAATAGATTCGTAGATCTGAATGGACGAGGCGCGCAGCACCGAGTGTATTCGGATCTACGAATCTATCGTAATTGAGCTCTTTCTTCGACTTGAAATACACCAAATAGGTACGTCCGTTCCAAGATTTGATAGATAAAATATCTATTTGTATAGTCAGCATAATTAACCAAATAAGTACATCCGTTTCAAGATTTGATATATAGAATATATATTTGTATAGTCAGCATAATTAGCCAAATAGGTACATCCGTTCCGAGATTTGATATATAAAATATCTATTTGTATAGTCAGCATAATTAACCAAATAGGTACATCCGTTCCAAGATTTGATATATAAAATATATATTTGTATAGTCAGCATAATTAACCAAATAGGTACATCCGTTCCAAGATTTGATATATAGAATATATATTTGAATAGTCAGCATAATTAACCAAATAGGTACATCCGTCCCAAGATTTGATATATAAAATATATATTTGTATAGTCAGCATAATTAACCAAGTAACACTAGCCATGCAGTGTCATGGTTAAACCTGTTTATTATGCCCGACCTGGTCAGTATAAAAATAATAGTAGATTTGTGGATCCGAATCTACTGACATATAATGCTAGAATCATAACACCGCGAAACATCAAAAGGTGACACAGGCATATACAAAGCAGTCAACTATAAGAAGGTGATATATAATGCTATAATCATAACCAAGGCATATACAAAGCAGTCAATTATAAGTAGGTGACATATAATGATAGATTTAAAACCATTAGACAAATATAAACATCAAAAGGTGACACAGACATATATAAATCAGTCAACTATAAGAAGATGACATATAGTGATAGAATCATAACCATTAGATAAATACACGCATCAAAAGTGACACATAATACAAAGCAGTCAACTATAAGAACATCAAAAGGTGACAGAGTAACATATAGAAACTAAATAATATATAAATAGAAGATAAATAGAAGATAAATAGTCAGAAGTCAGATTCTGACATCTAAAGTCGATCCCCGCGCTGAAAGGGTTGATACTGAACCACCGCCTGTGACGCTGGCCCAACAAAAGACAACATCGTGTGAATGCGTTTTTTTCTGGAATTTATCCTATTCCAACAGCGAAATAGTCTTGGAATCAGGGCTAGGCACTTAAACATCGCTATGACAACATCTCTTGATTTATTGACTTTTCATATATTATATGCCCCACTTACTGCCTTGAGGTGGTGAAGATCTGACTTGGTTAGAGACATACAGGGTCTGTCATAACTTCTGACAGCTACAACTCTGCCTCTATACCTAGCATATCTGGTGTAGGTCTGTCCTGTAGCATCTTGCAATGACTCCCCTCCCAGTATAAAACCCGGCTGACTGTGTCGTAATGTACCCATACTACGACCACCGTCCAGAAATGAAGCCTGGAACACAATGCAACATCGCAATTCAAATGTGGGATATAATCCATGTACCTCTGAATTGTTTGTAAATGTGAGACGTTTCAGTTTAAATATAATATGTGATTTAATAGGCAACCAATGCATTGACTTGAGCAGGAGTCTAAAAATTACTTGACTTGGTCACCACCTGGGCAAGTCTATTCTGTAGATAGTGTATTTTTTTACAGAAAAAACGAACATCAAATAATCACTACAATTATCTGTTTACTATAGCATTAGCTACAGAAATGGCAGCGGCTTTATTCAGATGTATCCGAATGCGGAGAAATCACAAATATGTTGTTTTGTAGGCCTACATAGTAAAAAGAAATAGACCCAGCACAGAACCTTGAGGAACGCCACACATCAGTAATTTGCGGAGTGAACAGAAAACCGTTGACTTTAACAACCTGAGAACGACCTGTCAGGTAGGATCGGACCATCTGTAACACCAATGTCGTTACCGTTTTAATACGTTTTTGTTTAGTATTTGACGTCTTTTTTTTCTCAGTATTTGTATTAAAAAAACAAGATTTTTATAGGTCACAAACCTTTACAGCTTGCTGAAGTGAGACATTTTTGGTAAATTTGATCACATTTTATCTAAGTGCACCTAGGGTTAGAAAATATTTTCTTATTGCAATTTGAAAGCACTAGTTTTTTTAATCGTTTCCAAATTTACAAGTATTACAAGTTTCAATAATAAAACTTAAATGATTTAATTATAATAAATATACCTATAACATCGTGTGTTTTTATTTATTAGAAACATCCATAATTACTTACCCTACTACCATGTCTGATTTTGTGAAATTTTAAATCTTGAAACTTTATTTTCCATGACATGAGATAAACAGCATTTTCTATCTTTTTAGCTCTGAAAATATCCATCCAAATATCTATAATTTTTGTGAATCAATATATTAATAGACACATATATTAAGCTATGATATGTTGCATAGAACCATGTATTTAACTAAATGATTTTATTAGCAAATGTTAGAAAATTACAAAAAAACGCATCAACGGAATTTAACCATTTAACAAAACCGTAAGCAAATTGTAAGTTTGTATTCTCCCAGATTAATCACATACTGTGATTGTGAGCAGAATAGGTGGTAATTTACTTTTATCTCACCTGATATAGAAAAGTATGATGAACACTGACACAACAGCTCCACAAGCCAGGACTGAACACGTAATAAGAATCTGATTACGTTCTAGAAAGCAGAAATAATAGTAGATGAAATAAAAAACAAAATCACTCAATCATTTGTAAGTTCACCGTTATGTCTTGCTATGTGGCAGGTAGAAGAGGTTCTATGTTGAAAGATATATTTAAAAATCGAAAATACCGCATTTTCTGAAAGATAAATTTGCAAATGATATTTATCTGTAAAATGTGTGCAAATGAAATAGCAAAAGACAGTATATTGTGAAATAGCGTATTACATCTATACAGATAAAATAGATAAGTCCCATTAAGTAATTATCTTCTACTGACTCTTTTTGTTTATATTTTTCATATCAACAATTCCAGCTTGAAGTGACGAAAAAATATTACTATTTATGAAAGATAGACAGGATTGAATTTTTATGAACTAATCACCTTTCGCAAATTACTTTACACATATTAGTGGTAATTAATTTGGTTTGTAATTAGCTTGAAACCACACATATACACTACCCTCGCACATAAAGTGTCAACCCCCTACCGATGCACCCCCTCCCCACCATGACGTATTGGGGTTGTTTTTCTGGGTTTGATAAAGACACTGGGGGGGAACCTCTCACCACGTGTCCTCCAAACTCTGACACGTCCATCGTTGTAAGACATAGAATCTGCTCTCATCTGAGAAGATGAGCATCGCCCACTGGTCGTCTGGGGGTGACACGTTATGTGCGACGTCTAGCAGCACAAGGATTGAGTATTACTACCACACCGCTGGTACCCTGCCCAATATGGCAGGTTACTCACAGGTTACCCACTTAGTGCCCTAAACCATAAACAGGAAGTCAGACCTCCCTTAGTGACCAAATGAGACAGGTTACTCACTAGTGTGATCAGATGGACAAAGCTCATCTCTAAAGCCGCAAACAGGAGAATCAGGTGGCGCTATGCCTCCCTTAGTGCCCCAATAAGGAGGCCTAGAAATCTGAATCTTCTGAAAATAAAACATACACAAATAAATTTAGCTACTCCACAGAGCGAGTAATGCCAAGTAAAAATATATGATCTTCTTTATCATCCCCCTTGGTTCACTGATGAGTTATTTGGTTACGCTGTAGCATAGATTTACCAGGTTCGAAACCCATCTGAAACTTGGATAGCATGCTTTTGGGTGTTCCAAATTACTGAAATGCTGCCTATAGTAGGCCTATCGAGCATTCTGCAAAACGTTTGTCGAATGCGTAGGGCATAACGGTACTCCCAATATTGGATTTGCTATTGTCCAGAAGTTGCCAGAATACAATACTGCATCAGTGCTTGCAGAAATGTAAATAAAAGAATCACAAAGAGCTATCAGATATAACAGTTATTAATATTTTGAATAATGAATAATCAAAATGTTGCCATGAATATATTTTAATTATCTGCAAGAAAGGTTGTCAGCCAGTTACAGGAAAAATAAACTAATTGAAATTTACTCTTTACTACTATTAATTATTTTGTAATGAATGCATATTTTTGAAGTAATAAAATCACGTTGCGTTACATTAGCTCATTAAATGTTCAGTAATCCACAACGATATTGACCCCCGGGCTGTTCAACGTCAAAAGTAATATTTCTTAATATTTTAAAGCTAACCTATACGACCTCGCTAAGAAATACCAAGAACTAATTGAATGTTTATGCATGCAAATATATGATTTTTTCCATCGTATTCACCTTCATATGATGTATTATAAAATAGGTGAAATGTAACTTCAAATTTAACCTAAATGATACTACCGATAAGGACCTTATCTGCAGCATTGTATAATAAGGCCTAAGGTGAGCTTATGCCATAACTAACCAGAGTGTCACCTGTGTAGCGTTCGCTGGCGTAATGATAGTACTTCTCTGAAAGCGGATCCAGCTGCCAAATAGCGAATTCAGGTTTACGTTGAGCAGTATTTCCCAGCTTCACTGTTCCTGATTCCCCTACAACGTCAACGTTACGTTAACTACATTACTTACATTTGTTTTCACTAAATAATACAAGCTCTAAGTGCATCATATATATACAGCATGGGACATTGCAATGCCATAATGCATTTTTAATGTGTGACCTATCTGCACTTATTCAGCCGCATCACACATTTTTACAGAGTGCAAAAATGGCAAACACTATCTTTCATTTTGTGTTTTATTGAATACATTGATAAGTAATATAGTTATCTACATTTAAGACATATTTTTTTTATTAAATCAACCATTTGGGTCGTTTATTTCAACATTGTTGACTGACCTTGGAATACAAGGTTAAGGTTATGTTGACTGACCTTGGAATACATGGTTCTTTGCTTTATCTTGCATGGCAGTCCCGTTATATGGATCATTTTTGTCAGCTAGTGTGTTATTTAATAAATCAATGTAAGTGTATGCCGCATCATAAGCGAAAGCTGCTCGTATGCTAACCTGTACAAAGACATAATATTACAGGTTCAATTGTTTTACATCATTTGAGTTTCAAATCACATATCCTCACGTTGACAACAATGTTAAATCAATATTCTTGAGTGACATCTATGGGTAAATAATTCCACCAATTCAAACAATCAGTCAGCTATCATGCTAAATCATGGCTCTCAGGTTGGCATTGGGTTGAAAAAAAACTGATGTGTTACAGCGGGGACCTAGTAATTGCTGATCCCAATACCATATTGCATGTACCAGCAGGGAGAACTCTGACCTTGACTCAGTGATGTAGTATTCTGTAGTTTTGTAATCAGGTTACTCCAGCCCATTCAGGCAGTGACCACTCAGGATCACGACACTGATGACAGTTTTACGGACTGTCATATGCGATTGTACCCTGATGACACAGTGACGGCCATGTTTTGGCAGAATGGCTCTACTGTGATCACCAAAGCGTGCTAGCTGTATATAGCCTTATACCACTGTCAGTCTTATCGCTACGCGGAGTCAGTGTCTGTTTTACACGGCCAGCCAAGGAAAATTGGAGGTCAGTGCGACCAGGCTCCACGTTGTCGTCTAGCTCTCGAGCAGTCAACATCGTAGCAAGCCTGTGGAAGCTCTACTTTAACTGGTTAAGCATTATATACCGTAATAATATTATTATAGTATATAATATAATATTAGCAAACCTGTGGAGGCTCTTGCTAATATCTGTGACGACAAACGCACCAATGAACAGTATACAGGAAAGAATTATTCAAAATTCTGCACGTTCAATATAAAACTTGTTTATCACACCTGTGCTGTGAGTGTCGTGTCACGCTCATTGACTGTACTGTGCGTGCCTGGCAACCGCGCATAGCCCGACAACACACTGCACAGTGTACAAGAAATCTGTACAGTGATTAGGAAACCAAATTCCAGCGTAAATTATAGTTCTCCTTAATTTTCTTTCTTATTCGCCGCCGGCATTGCTACCGGCGGGAATCACAACATAAAAATCACCGGAATCCCTTAAAGCTAAGCGATTCCTGGATGATTTTGAAACACTGTCCGAGAATTACCAAGAAGATCTTTTACTCCTTTTGCATGGTGCTGTAGGCCTACAGGGGGACGAAAGTAAAGGTAAGAAAAATAAAAAGAAGGGGGGAAGCGATAGTAAAACAAAGAAAAAGACAAAGGTTAGTACTAGCAAGGCAGCTGATGCCAAGCGTAAGAGTTATTCTGATGCCACAGTCAGAAAAAACGTCACTACCTCTCCCCAACATGGTAACAATGGTAACAATGATCCGTCTACACCAGGTAAGACAAAGCCACAGACAAGAAAGGTTTTACAGCCAGTGATTTAAAAAACACCAACAGGAAAGATCCAGAAAGGTAACTATCAAGTTCTCCACAAACGGCAAGTGAATAAGACAGCACTTAAAGAATGTGTGACGAAGACGACTCAAACGAGTAAGTACCAAAAAGCCGAAAAAATAATTATGGAAAAAAGTAGTATTTTGCAGGAACTAGACGACCTCCGAGAGCTGGATGTTGAAGTCAGACCACTTCCAGCAAGCCCACTTCCTAACACATAGAAGACATGGAGCTGGTCGAAAATGATACTATGGCTGAAGATTTATATACGGGATACGGCGTTCGCTCATCGTGATTGACTTTATGACTGAAGTTAAGCAACGTCGCGCCCGGTTCAGAATTGGACGGGTGACCGCCTGGTGACTGCCAGGTGCTGTATAAACTCGTGGGGCTCAGAGAAACACGTAAATCAGATGGCTCGTCTGACTGACCTAGAGTTGGACGTGAAAGAACCTCAATGGACGTAGGCGCAGTTTCCATTCAGCGAGACCCCAGAAAATCCACAATGTGTGATTAGTCTTGGCACATAAGGCGAATTTGCTTGGAATGAAAATAGCTTGATGCGCCTCAATGGCAGCTCAGCTGTATATCTCCCAGGAGACTGAGTTGGAATTTGAATGATAACAGGCCTTGCTAAGTTACTCTCGATGTTCAGCGCTCTGAACAGCCTCCGGCTGGATACATGCGCTAAATAAGATTTCATTCATTCAGATGGCCAAGGTGAGTTTGAGGTATATGAAAGTAGGAACAGCAAAAATAAACGGTTACAGAAAGAACGGCGCTAGCTTGAGCTGGAGGCGGAGGCAGTCGAGCAAGACCTCTTAAGCAAGACCTGGAAATCAACAAGAAGATGTCCTGCATTGTATAATCGTTAGAAAAGGTGAGTGTTAATAGCCCAAAAGCTACACTAGAAAAGTCCACAATCATCCCAATAGTAGCCGAAGGGATCGAAGCCAAAGCTCTGTCCGACATCATGAACCAGGCAGGTATCCAGGTGGGAGACAAGAGAAACACACGACGTGGCCATCTTCTTGTCTTCCCCAAACGCC
This sequence comes from Flabesymbios commensalis, assembly GCA_964017125.1. Taxonomy (NCBI): domain Eukaryota; kingdom Metazoa; phylum Annelida; class Polychaeta; order Terebellida; family Flabelligeridae; genus Flabesymbios; species Flabesymbios commensalis. The sequence continues at coordinate 58,987,238 of OZ024918.1, forward strand.
AAGAAGACAGGAATAAACTGGCCAAAATAAAACTCCCAGTGGGACAGGTAAGGGAACCTAAGCAGATGGTTAACTGTCAAGAGCAGGACAAGAGGACATTAGTAATGGTAGGAATTCCTCTTCACGTAGAAAACACAACTGTAGAACAGGACATAAAAAAAAAACACAACATAAATTTAAAAGCAACCGGAATGATCAACAGCAAGACACAAAAGTCTACTGGTAAGTTCAAGCGAACTCTTGAAAGAGAGAGCGATATGAACAATATTGGAAATCGTTACACAATGGGTTACACAATGGAAAGCTATTGTAGAAAAACTCGGGTAAAACAATGTTATAGGTGCCAGCGTTTTGGTCACATAGCTTTTGACTGTAAAAATAAACATAAAAAATGTGGTGGATGTGGTGGAGAACCCCACCAGAAGCGAGATTGCACAGCTAGCGTTCCAAAATGTGCAAACTGTTTTGGCCCACACGCCTCTTCAGACAGACCCTGTCCAAAATTATAAGAAATCATAAAGATGCTTGACCAAAGACAGGATAGACAAGTAAGTAAAGCACGTCAAGTTCTAAACAAAACTCATAGCTGTTGCAGCTATCATTCTTAGACTGAAATGTGCTGAAGCTGCTGAAGTACAGATCAAAGGGATGGACATAGCTCGTATCACAACAGAATCCATCAACTGGGCTTTGAGAAGTGATGTCAGCTTCGCACAAGTGAGAGATGTCCTAATACACCTTAAAGCCTAGGTATACACCCACGCACATACACTCAAAAATACACTAGGAAAGCACAGTACAGTTCTTATATAATGGCCATTCGAGATCAGGAACAAGCTGACATTATTCATATTAATATAAGCGGAATCACGAACAAGCGCACCGAATTAATACACTATCTCAATGAGCATAACCCGCAATTTGTAACGATAAATGAAAGTAAAATCAGAAAACAACATACAATAAGGATCCTTAACTATTATGTAATAAGGAAAGATAGAGAAAATCCAGGCCGTGGGAAAGGAGGGGGTGTAGCAATCCTAATACAAAAGGACATAAAATTTAATCAATTAGACACGTCAGAATTTGATGAAGAATTCCTTGCAATATCATTCGAATCTGATAAAAATTGCATTGGCTACGATATACAACCCTCCTGGAACTTCACTTAGTGTTGAAAACTTCAAATTCATATTAAATAAATACCCAGATGCAATTTATATGGGTGATTATAACTCAAAACACGATTTTTTGGGTTGTAAAAAATACAATAAAGAAAGGGATATAATATTTAATATATTGGAGGAGCTCAATTTAATAGTCACAAATGACGGAACCCCAACACACTACAAAAATACTTCTAGCGATATTTTAGATCTATGTATTGGCAGTCGCAGTATCGCGACCAAGGTAGATACATGTACAGTAGGCCTAGATGTAGGTAGCGACCACATGCCGGTTCACCTGGTAATAAATTCGTCAAAAATTGTGAGACAAAAGCAAAAAGAAACTCTACACCACAAAAAACAGACTAGGTAAAACTTCGCTAAATAATTAATAAAAACTTAACACTAACCGACGCAATCACACCAGCAGAAATATACGAAACAGTTAACAATATAGCTAACATAATTAAAACGGCGTTAGACAAATCCTGTCCGAAAAATAAAGTAAAAGATATGGATTTTTTTATATCGGAAGAAACTAGCAAATTAATTAAGTTGAAACGAAAAATAAGACGGATAGCTCAAAAAACAAATAAGGTTGAACATAAAAACTTAGCAAATCGATTAAAAATATAAGCATCCAAAGCGGTACAAAACCACAAGGCCATGGTGGCAAACAAAAACACAAGAAATTGATTCGGCAAAAAACAGTAAAAGTTTGTGGCAAAACTTTCACAAAATTAGCGGTAAAAGATCACAAGCAGAGACTAACAACCCAGTTACTATAAAAGACGGAACTCCAAAAGAAAACGACATAGAAAAAGCTAATGCGTTCGCTGAAACATTAGGGGGAATTCACAATACCCACAAAGGGCCAATTTTTGACGATAACTTCCAAAATGAAGTGGACGACAAAATTGCAGAAAATTACCATTTTTTCAACCCACTAGCATTATATGTAGATGAAAAGGGCGATGAGAACCCTATAATGAGACATATATCAATATCCGAAATTAAAAAACAACCAAGTAAAACCAAGGCTCGATCGGCACCTGGCCAAGACTATTCGATATACGGTACTAAAACAATGTCCAGAAATAGTATTCGAAAACCTAGAACAAATTTACAATATATGCCTACAAACTGGTTTTTTTCCAGAGCCTTGAAATCAAGCAATGGGAACTATGATTCCAAAACCAAATAAAAACCACAAAATCACTACAAACTATAGGCCCATCAGCCTTCTAAGTTGTATCGGAAAATTATTTGAAAAAATACTTGCAAATAGAATAAGAGGCGAACTCGAAAAGAGAATTTTTTTTAATCAATGGCAACTTGGCTATAGAAATAAAAGATGCGCGATGGAACACATATTACGATTAACAGATGACGCCCTTACCGGCTTACAAGCAAATAGACTGGGGGTTGCCGTCTTTATAGACGTCAAAAAAGCGTTTGATTCAGTATGGCATAATGGCCTAAGATATAAGCTGATGAACAGTGAGCTGCCGAATAAAATTATACGATGAATGTCTTCGTTTATTTCAGACAGAACAATTACCGTTAAAATTAATGATGAAATGTCAGATAAAGTAAAACTTAATGCTGGCACACCCCAAGGGTCTGTTCTCAGCCCACTCTTATTTTTGATGTATGTGAATGATATTCCCGTAGATCCCATGAACAACCAATTGAAGATATCACAATTTGCGGATGATCTAGGTATGTGGACATTCGGCCCCAACGCCACATACATCCAATATCGGATCCATAAAACATTATCGGCTCTAGAAAAGTGGTGCTCCAAATGGAGAATTAAATTTAATGCTAAAAAGACGCAGCTAATTGTACATAAAAAGAACGGGAGACAACACAAAAAAATCAAGCTTCAATTATTCGGAGCAGAAATAGATCATGTGGAAGAAGCAACACTGCTGGGAGTGACTATCACCAAAACATTTAACTTTCAAACACATATAAAAATGGCAATATCCAAATAGACGATTAAACTTACTAAGACTTCTAAGTGGTACTAACTTGGGATGTAAGCCAAAAATAATCATGCAATTATACAAACAATACGACAGACCAGTCCCAGAATATGGAGCGATAGCTCTTCTATCGGCCCATAAAACAACACTAGAAAAGATACAACTAGTACAAAATAAGGCTATCAAGATAGCTTACCGCCTACCGTGGTGTACCAGCACACGCAAAATACATCAGCTAGCGGAAATCGAACCCATTAAAAATCGATTCCAATCATTAGCGAATAAATTTATACACTCATTAGAGGAACACTCAGAATTATTCAAACTTCAAAAGGATCTACATAATGTGATAAAGAAGAGGGACAAAACAAATTTTCTAGACGAATTACAAGAAAACTACAAGAAACAATATGGAAATGCAAATGGTATGTAGCAAAAAACAACACATTTTCTGCGAGAAGAAACTCTGAGAAACTCGAGAACACTTTTCATGATCAGACGCTGGGCATCGATATATATTAAGTGGCATTTCACCTGGGATTATTCTTTTAAGTTTAGGGCTAGATTTATTGTTTTAAGTTTAGGGGACCCTTCTCGTCGCCTGTGTTATTGGACCGGGTGGGACTCTAAGAAAATTGTCAGAGCTGCTTTGTCAACTGACTCTTTCTTTGAGGTCTGGGAGGTTATCGCTCCCAGTGTGATGCTGAATATGTGGCAATGTCCATGTCGTGATTGATAAGTGTTAAAACCCACCCACTCACTGACACAGCCAACCAGACAGCTGGTACCGTGTGTGGGTGAATAAACGCAACTCATCGTCTGTCCGCAACGATCTTGCCCTCATTGTATGATATAATACCATTATCAGTCATACACTGAAGGCATCAGGGTGTTTTATCCGAAGAATTTCAGCTGACAGGATACTAAAATTCCACGGTTTTACCCTGTCGTGTTGGCTCGGGGGCTAACGATTCTATTAAAGCTATTACCGGTAACTCCAAATGACGCTGAAGCGAATACATTGCCAGACTAAGTATTTGACGACGTAATAACCGAGATTGGAAGGTAAAACCAAGGAATCTCACTATTTTCAGAGCAATGAGACATTATGACAAACTCGACAACTTTTAGCATTTATCAGAGGTATAGTTTGTAATAAAAGAAATACCCATTAAATGCTAACAGTTGAAAAATGATGTATTAACTACATTTCACAAGCTGGACCACGACAACAACGGACGACACTATATGTGACAACAATATCTGAGTAAAAGTAGAGTTATGAAATTACACACAAACATGTAATGGTTGGCTATATGGGGACTATTATTTATAGTAAGCCCCCATTGTCTTAAAACTACTCTCAGCGCCTTCGGCGCTAGGGTTCCATCAATCAACCAGGCTCCACGCAATGTGAGTAGCCTGGTTTAGCCGCGTGATGCGATTGCAGCTGATATTTTTAAACCCAGCGTCAATCAACTTGCACTTTAGGCCTCCATATGATTCAATGTTAACCCTTTCAAGCCTGACTGTTACATTGTCATCTTCATTCACTACAAGCCGCGAATTGCTGCCGCAATTCTTGACTTGTAGTGAATGAAGATGAAAAAGTAAAGAAAATTGTCATGTATTGGTAAACCAGTTACATGGAAATATTCATTCTACAACACTTGGTTGTAGGAAAATTAAATCTGTTTTCAGGGATGTAAAATGATGCTTTAATGCATCGTGAATGCTTAAAGGGTTAACTTACATTATCCTGGTCTAATTATTGGTGGAGGAGTGCCTTGTCGTGGCTATTTACAGACCTGATTTAATTCCATTTTCTTAATTCCATTTCCTGATCCAATTCCTTTTTTTTAATTCCGAGGCTAATTCCAAATCCTTTATTTTCATTTTTTATAATTCCAATTCACATTCCAATTCTTAATTTCTAATTCCTTCCTAATTCCGGACTTTTTTAATATGCTACAAAATTATCTGATTTTAGGCACAAAGTATTTTATTGTGAGAATAATAAACAACACATTTTATATGCGAGAATTTTTTATATAATTAGTAAATCAATCAGAATCAACTAAACTTATTATTGTGACATGTATTTTAATATAACTTCGTGTTAAATTCTTGGTCATTACATTGGATGTTTTGTATAAGCTTTTTATATTTGTTGTAGCGTAAACAAATAAATAAATAAAGTATCGCGCAAATTTAAAATTTATATTGAATGAAAAATATTAAAATCATCAGTGAATCATTTAAATAGAATGTGCGTGTTTTTATATAATAACAAGTTACATGTTGTTTTATTTTTAAAAATTGGTGGTGTTGTATTGTTATGCCAGAGCTAGAAAACTGTCAAGGTCAACACAGTGTTATCGTAACCATACCTCCGCCTCTCCCGCTCTCTGTTACATCATACCTCTTTACTCTTTAATAACACTTTGTATCCCCTGTCATGTTATTAGAGTTCATTGACATAATTTAGTGCTTTATCAAATTTAACTTATTGATAGGAATATTCTGATTGAATATATAATGTGATATTAGATCTGTAATATTTATATTGTGATATAATTGTTTTGGTAATTCAACTGGTAAACACATCAGAAAATAAAATACAAAGACATGCTCTGACTCAGACAGAAGAATAATTGACTTTAGGACTTAGATGGTAGAGCTAAGCCTCCCCATATCCACCCACCTCATGCTTACCGAAAAACAAAGATTTGATTTTTTTATTTTGCCAGAAAAATCGATAAAATATATTAAAACGCTTGGTGTATTGGGTATATATCGTCATATAATATCTATAACCTATAGAATTTATAAGTGTTATGAAAAAAATTTCGCCTCAATATTTGACCGTGTCAATAACTGAAATTATACATTAAACGATTCACTTTACACGTAAATATTATATTTATATTAGAAAATCATTTTTTTCGAATTTCAAATAGTGGAGCTGTTCAATACCCGCAATTAAATAATATCTACGAGTACATTAATGGAAATATTTGACTTTGGGACTTAAAGTGCTCCATAGAAGCATAATCACCCCTGGTGAGCATGAAACATTCACCAATGCTGGCTCAAAACTGGGCCAACGTTGCAGACGCCGAAAACACTAAAACAACACCGGATGAATGTATCAATTTTACGGGGAGTGTGTTGTCGCTTTCAGAGAACAACGACCTACAATAACTGATTTCCCCCTCCACTACAATGTGACGTTCTTGCATTTGTGTTGAGATTTTTGAAAAAATTAAAAAGTTCAATTCCTTTTTTAATTCCACCTACTTTTTAATAATTCCAATTCAATTCCAATTCCTTAAAAGGTCATTTTAAATCCCATTCCAATTCCTGGAATTAGACTTAGAATTAGGTCTAATTCCAGATCAATTCCGAAATTGACCCCAGGTCTGGCTATTTATAGACCCCACCTACGTAAGCATGCTGATTCCAGAGTGGACGGGGGGCTAAAACTATACTAATACACCGTCATTTACCTAATAGTAATCAACAGAAAACGCTTGAGAAAATCACGTGGTTACTTTCATGTGTCCAAATTGTACATTGCGACTGTATGAAATTGGATATGTACTTCGATCACTTGTAGTGCTAAATGGAATATGACGTCATTCAAATTACAATAATGTATTGTGATGTGCCAGGACTTAAATTGAAAAACCTCACCAAATAATAATAAATAAATATATTTGGCTACCAATTCCACAATCTTGTTTAAATGTTCAAAGTTTTTATAATGTAGCCTAGGACACAATTTACTTTAAACCAGAGATCAGTGATAATGTAGGATCCTGACATAGCTTAGTCAGTGTGGCAGTCATCCCCATATTCCTGGACGCAGCCTGACGGAGATGACCGCCCCGTTGTCATACTGTGGTGTCGTGTGCACGCACAGCAGCGTGGTGCGGCCCGTAGTATTTTTCCCTCACTTGAAGCGTGATACTCGGCGACCGTGGACGTGCCGCAGCTCGCTCTCACCAAGTCATAGAGACGTGCCGTGCGCGGCGGGTTGTGCAATGTGGTAACATGTTAATCAATTAAACATGACAAGAGAGAAGACAGTTTCCTAGTTTATTTAATACCGTTGATCGGACAGATATCATTTTTCAGCGAAATGATACACTTTATCATTTATCAACATAGACTACTGTCAGTCACGTTTTAGATAAAATTCTTAAATCACAAATGTCACTGTTTTTCTTCGCAGTCACATTTAGTCTATCAGTTTGAGAACGAAATTTTCTCATGATAGTTATTTCGGAAGCTTAAATTTTTATATAAATACAGAAATATTCGATTTGACAGTTGCACTATCGCGAAACATTGCAAATATTTGAATGTGTTTTTCGACTTGTGTGAATTTTTTTTTTTTTCACCCAGGTCGATTTACAAAAACTATTATAATAGCTTAGCATAGCTTATCACAGTTATATCTGGCATATTGTTTTTATGTACCACTGCGACCTACGGTTTTCACGCTACCATTTTGCATGTGTGTGACTCAGTGAAAACGTTTATGTCTCATATAGACCTACAGTTTTCATTTTAATTAATACATACCTTTTGTGAATTTGTGAACAGCACTTAGGCGAAAATTCAACGACACATATTTCTGCAACTACTCTGCAACCCCCGTTTCTCGCACCATGCGACATAGCATGAACATTTGCTTAAGTCTACACTTCTAACTTCAACATATTACAGACATATTTCATCCGATTTTTACGGCATTGCACAACCTGTCCGCGCAAGGCGCGTCAAAAATAGTTGGCATGTGTTAATACGACAGGCCATTTTAAACACATTTGGGGTAGGCACAGAGCCAATAGGCCAGCTACCCCAGGTGCTTCATTAATTAAATAATTTCCCAAACACTACTTCATCATGTCTAAGCAGTACGACAGCGAAGAATTCATGTCATCGCCTCTAGAAGGCGCGGGTGCTAGACCAAAAGATAGCTGTCATCCTGACAGTGAAGATAATGAGGTTCAATTCCGAGCAGCTGATGAGGAATATCAACGCCTTAAAGCCGATTTTGCCCGGATTGCTCGTGATAAACGTTTGCATTCCCACTCGAGGAGTGACTCGTCACGGAGTTCTTCACCGCTTGGAAGACAGCCGCAGAAACGAGCTACGAACCTGCCCAAATTTAGAATTGCAACATTCTACGCCTCTGATGTGGAGCTCTGGTTTAATCAAATCGAGATGCAATTCGCCCTCCACCAGATCGAAGATGACGACGAGCGTTATAGTCTAACCTGCGCTGCACTTTCTGGGGAGATAGCTTCAGACGTGAGAGACGTATTGCTGCAGCCTTTCAGGTCAAATAAATATGACAGCCTGAAAGCCATACTAATTGAGAGGCGAGGACTGACTACACCTGAAAGGGTCAATAAAGTTATCTCTGGCGAGAAGATTGGAAGCGACATTCCCTCGCGGTTCCTGAGACGTCTGCAGAAGACTGCAGGTTTCAGCACCAAAGCTGTTGTTGGAAAGGCGGTGATTCGACAAGCATTCATAAGACAGATGCCCGCTTCCATCAGAGCCCATTTGGCGACGCAACCCGACAGTGCCTCACTCGAGAGTTTGGCCATTTTGGCTGACAGGGCACTAGCTGCAGAACAAGACGTTGAAGAGAGTAAGCCGGGGGTCGCAGAAATCAAAGTCGACGAGACCAGCAAATTAGTTGGTTTGTTAGAAGATCTATCCAAACGCATCAAGAAATTAGAGACAGTAACAACTTCTGAGAGGAAACGGAATAAAGGACGTGGACGAGTTAATAACTACTCTAACGCGCCTGCATTTGTCCCTAATGTACAGGCCTCAGGTTTCATAGGTAATCAACATAACCAATATAGAGACGTTCAACATAATGCTCGACCTTCCGCTCCGCCGACGAATTCGCAAACAACCGCTCGACCTTTCGTTCCGCCGCCGAACACACAGAGAAATGACGCCGTTAAGACTTCGAATCCGGCTGATGCACCTGTCTGCTATTTCCACCAGACTTTCGGTGACAAGGCACGCACGTGCAGAAGCCCCTGCTCATTTTCTTTAAAACTGCTAAGCCAGAGCAAGATTGCGACTCTTGCATCTGGCGGTATTACTGAGACACGACATGACTCCGCGGATGCTAGTTCTCCACAGTTATCTCACTCTAAGTTATTATATGTCGCAGATAAAGGACACAAATGCAGATATTTGATCGACACGGGTGCAGCTGTCAGTGTTTTGCCGAAATCTTGCGCTAACGGGATTTCGGGCGCTGACAGTCTCCCCCTGGTGGCAGCTAATAATAGCACGATAAAGACTTACGGCAATTGTAAACGCGTCGTTGACGTCGGTTTGAAGCGCAAATATCCGTGGACGTTCATTGTGGCAGATGTACAGCAACCCATAATCGGGGCTGATTTTTTAATCCACTACAATTTGCTCGTAGACTTGAGAAGCAGATGTCTTCGAGACATGCGTACAGGCTTAGCCATTGCCGCTTCATTATCTTCAATTAAACCTCTGTCATTGAACAGAGTCGATACAGTTCAAAACGAATATACTAAACTTCTCGGCCAGTTCCCGGAACTGACACGCCCTACGACAAAGGGTGAGCCCGTCAAACACGGCATAACTCATAAGATTGTGACTAAAGGTCACCCGGTTTTTGCTCGACCAAGACGTTTGGCTCCCGATAAGTTGGTTACAGCTAAACGCGAATTTGATGATATGATTAAATTAGGGGTCATTGAACCCAGCGCCAGCGAGTGGTCCTCAGCGCTTCACATGGTGCCAAAGAAAAACGGCGATTGGAGACCATGTGGGGACTACCGTAGTTTGAATGCACAGACCGTACCGGACCGTTATCCGATTCCGCATATTCAAGATTTTACGCAGCGGTTAGCCGGATCGAAAATTTTCTCGAAGATAGACTTAGTCAGGGCTTATTACCAAATTCCGGTGGAACCGTCCGACGTACATAAGACCGCGGTTACCACACCTTTCGGCTTGTTTAATTTCACTAGAACCCCATTTGGTCTGAGAAATTCAGGTCAAACGTTTCAGAGATTTATAGACCACGTGACACGCGGACTTGATTTCGTTTTTGTTTATTTGGATGACCTACTGGTAGCCAGCCTAGATCATAAAACGCACAAGAAACATCTACAAATTCTTTTTGCTCGACTATCGGAGTACGGAATCATCATTGGTCCTGAAAAGTGTCAGTTCAGAACGTCTGAATTAAGTTTCTTAGGTCATCACGTTTGCGCCGAAGGAATTTCGCTGTTACCTAGCGCCTATGACGCGATCGTTAATTTCATTAAAACCGAAAAGCAACGAGCATTGCGTAGGTATCTGGGAATGGTAAATTATTACCACCGTTTCATACCACATTGCGCCGACAAGCTGACGCCACTTAATAATTTACTGACTGCTGCCAACGAACGCCATACCAGATTGTCACCAAAATCAAATTTCGATTTGAAGTGGAATGAAGAAGCAGAGTCAGCATTTTCTGAGTCGAAGCAGATACTGGCAAACGCTACGCTTCTGGTGCACCCAGATTCTACGGCTCAGCTTAACATCACGTGTGACGGTAGTGATGTCGCCGTCGGTGGCGTTTTGCAGCAATTTTTAAATGGTATGTGGCAGCCGCTTTCGTTTTTCAGCAAGAAGCTGAACCCAGCAAAGACACGCTATAGTGCGTTCGATCGTGAACTTTTGGCAGTATACGCTACAATTAAACATTTCAGACACAGTTTGGACGGACGAAATTTTTTCGTTAATACCGATCATAAACCGTTAACATTCGTAATGTCATCCGTCACTGAGCGCGCATCCCTACGACAAACACGTCAATTAGCGTTCATTGCTGAATTCACCACCGATATTAGATATGTAAAAGGAGAGACAAATTTCGTCGCTGATGCGCTGTCCCGACCATCAGTGTCAGCAATACACGATGGCACAGTGATAGACTATAAAGCGTTAAGTCTCGATCAAGCTAATGACGCGGAATTCACACGTTTGAGACATTCGACTACGTCCACTATGAATTTCAAACTATTGAAATCATTTGATAATCAATTGATCTGGTGTGATGTGTCCACGGGACACAACCGGCCGTACCTTACCGCGAAATTTCGCCGAAAAGTTTTTTCAAACTTACACGGTTTAGGCCATCCATCGCATAGAGCCACCAGACCTTTGATTAATACCCGATTTGTATGGCACGGCATGAACATAGATATTGCTAGATGGTGTCGTACCTGTATGGGTTGCCAGACAGCTAAAGTTTCACGTCATAACACTCCTGTTTTCGTAAAGTTCACTGAACCTACCGAGCGATTCGATCATGTCCACGTGGACATAGTCGGACCTTTACCTTATGCTGATGGTTTTAGATATCTATTGACTTGTGTCGACCGTTTTACACGTTGGCCCGAAGCCGAAACGGTTGCCGATGCCTTCTTCAGCGGGTGGATAGCACATTATGGTACCCCGGCCACTATCACCACTGATAGGGGCGCTCAATTCGAGTCCAAATTGTGGGATAGTTTATGTAACCAATTCGGGATTATTCGGAATCGTACCACGAGTTATCACCCTCAGTCGAATGGCATGGTCGAGCGTTTCCACCGTCAATTGAAAGCCGCCATTATGGCGCACGAGTCACCGAATCCGTGGACTATCACGTTACCGGCCGTACTGTTAGGCGTTCGTTCAGCCGTGAAAGAGAGACTGGGCAGGTCAGCTGCTGAGATGATTTACGGGACAACCCTTAGACTCCCAGGAGAGTTTACTAAACAGTACAAAGTCGACGCTAACACCAATTTGGAGAATTATTCAGACAAGCTACGAGTAGCCATGTCGCGTCTCCGTCTATGCCACGTGACACACAACAACACAACATTTTCCAATTCAAGGAAATCGCTACATGTACTCATGTATTCTTGGGCAGAATCGCAATTGCACCGCCTCTGACCGCCCCTTACGACGGACCATACAAGGTCATCGCGAGGAGCGGCAGAGTTATGAAAATCCTAGTTAAAGGCAAGGTTGAGACAGTCTCCTTAGATCGCGTTAAACCCGCTCACATGGAGTGCGAGCCTACAACAGGTACGACAACACAGCGTAAAACGCCAAGCAACTCACGGAAGTCGACGGCTACCAGGATATCTAGTAGGAATCCACAGGGTCCACCTAGACCTGGTAGTGCGGAGACTCCGACGTCCAACGGGACGAGAGTCAACACAAAAAAGTCGACGGCAGTCAGAAGTAATCAAAAATCGGCCACAGTCCCAAAGCAAATAGATGTTCAAGTGAACTTGTCCAACAGAGACAATGCTTATGTAGCGCCGCATTCGCGAGCCCCTGCCGCGTCCCGCGCTAACGGGAGCGGCGGTGGTTTACGAACGTATTCCCGCATACCTTTACTTCTACGGGGTAAAACCCCGGGTGCTGCTGACGCCGCAATCGACGCGACAAAAAGCAAACATGCGAATATCGCTAATCGCGACAAAATTTCGACCGACCAAACAGTGCGAAAAACTAGAGTCGGACGCATAATCCAGACTCCTGCTCGATTTGTGCAGATGGTTCACGCCATAGTCGCGCCCAACGACGTCTATGGCTGGCCCAACCGCATACCTCGTAATCATAATGTTGTTAAATTGTAAATGAATATGCCAGGCCTGGCAGAATTGTGTACAGATATGTAAATGTAAGGACATTTTCTTTTAGCAAATTCATTGCTAAAACATTAATAGCAACTCTGTTAATTAAATGAATAGGTTGATAGCAGATGGCAGCACGTGAATAATATATCAAGGACAGTTGGAGTTAAGAGGATCGGACAATTCACGTATAATGCTGCGCTTTTAACCGCTCACAATGTAACCGCACCCGCTATATTTTTTTTTTAAGAATAATATGCTTAGTATAAGAGGTTACATAATTGACAACCCCGTTACTTGCACGAAGCAGTCTCCTACACGTCAGTTTGGTCCTACGTTGTCACTCAGCCGGGGGTAATGTAGGATCCTGACACCGCTTAGTCAATGTGGCAGTCATCCCCAGATTCCTGGACGCAGCCTGACGGAGATGACCGCCCCGTTGTCATACTGTGGTGTCGTGTGCACGCAGAGCAGCGTGGTGCGGCCCGTAGTATTTTTCCCTCACTTGAAGCGTGATACTCGGCGACCGCGGACGTGCCGCAGCTCGCTCTCACCAAGTCATAGAGACGTGCCGTGCGCGACGGGTTGTGCAATGTGGTTTTAACATGTTAATCAATTAAACATGACAAGAGAGAAGACAGTTTCCTAGTTTATTTAATACCGTTGATCGGACGGAGAAGGAAGTTATTTGAGTTTGATGGCAAGATTGGGAGGAGTCCTTCGTCGGCCGTTATGACCCATAACGGGACCTCGGTGTAAGCTTCAATTCGCCATATTGGGTACCCCGACGTTCCCCAGCTCGCTATAATATCGCTTTGGAATAATAGACAGTCAGAGCCGTTAAAATTACCTCTTCAGGTTCATAAGGATTGTTCCAAGGTGGCAGTGTCTGTCGCCTGGCTACCCTATGTAAGAAGTGTTCCATGTGCGACCCATCTAGATCTGCTAGACTAATCTGAAATAAAAGAGCACATTTACATATGCCAGGCTGGTCTCAATTTAAAAAACCCATTCACCACATCCTGGGAGTAGCTTTTTCCAATTTTTTTAAAAAATTAAACAACATTTTTCTTGAATCATTTATTCATCTTCACCCAACATTCCTGAACAATTGGTGATTTTTTTGTGTATTAACTTAGTTAGACCATTTGGCATGTAATAATTTTTCAAAATTACAGCTCTCTTTAACACCATTACCGTGAAACAAGAATTCTATGACTTGCCAAATGGTATATCTTACAATATACACAACAAAATTGCACCAAAGTTTCAGGGATGTTGGGGGTAGATGCAAAAATGACCCAAGAGCAGTTTGGTTGAAAAAATTTAAAGAGCGACCGAGCAAATTGAAAAAAGGCTACTCCCAGGACCTGGTGAAACAGACTGCAGATGTAGCAAGCTAATCTAAAAAAAACCCATCTATATCTGCTGAGCTAATGTTAAACAATAACCTATCTGGATCTGCCAGTAAATCTGAAATAAAAATCCATTTAAATCTGCCAGGTAAATCTGAAATAAAAACCCATTTAAATCTGCAAGGGTAATCTCAAATAAAACAACCATTTAAATCTGCCATGTTAGTCTGAAACAAAAATCCATTTAACTATGCCATGTTAATCTGAAATAAAAAAACATTTAAATATGCCATGTTAAAGGCCCATACCCAGGCTAAAATCATAAAAAAATTGGTGATTTTATCTTGGCTTCTTAATATGACCATATAATGTAAACATGTCCATAGACTAGAACTGCAAAAGTTTTTATTATTATTTTTTGTGCTGTGCATTTACCAGTTAGGCTAGATATAGAGACGAAATTCCAGATTTCTTATTTTGGACAACCATGTCAAAAATAAGAAATACTGGCTAAAAGCCAGGGTATTGGCCTTTATTCTGAAATACCAGGTTAATCTGAAATGAAACCCCATTTAAATCTGTCATGTTAATCTAAAAAAAAACCCCATTAAAATCTATCAGGTTAATCTGGAATAGAAACCCATTTAAATCTGCCAGGTTAATCTGAAATAAAAACCCATTTAAATATGTCAGGTTAATCTGAAATAAAAACCCATTTAAATCTGCCATGTTAATCTGAAATAAAACCCATTTAAATCTATCAGGTTAATCTGAAATAAAAACCCATTTAAATCTATCAGGTTAATCTGAATTAAAAACACATTTAAATGTGCCATAGTTAATCTGAAATAAATCCCATATAAATCTGCATTGTTAATCTGAAATGAAACCCATTTAAATCTATCAGGTTAATCTGAAATAAAAACCCATTTAACTCTGCCAGGCTAATCTGAAATAAAAACCCATTTAAATCGGCCAGGTTAATCTGAAATAAAAAAAAACCCATTTTAATCTGCCAGGTTAATCGGTTAATAAATAAAACCCCAACAAAATCATCCAGGCTAATCTAAAGTAATACCCATCAGTCAAGCTAAAATGAAATAAAACCCATCTAGAGCAACCAGGGTAATGTAAAATAAACTTATCTAGATCTGCCTGGCTAATCAGAAATAAAACACATCTAGATCAGCTATGCTAACCTGAACTAATACTAATCTAGATCAGCCAGGTTAACCTGAACTAAAACTAATCTAGATCAGCCAGTCTAATCTGCGATAAAACCATCTGGATCGGCCAGGCTAAACTGAACTGAAACTAATCTAGATCAGCCAGGCTAATCTGCGATAAAACCATCTGGATCGGCCAGGCTAGCCTGAACTGAAACTAATCTAGATCAGTTAGGCTAACCTGAACTAGAACTAATCTAGATCAGCCAGGCTAATCTGCGATAAAACCATCTGGATCGGCCAGGTTAACCTGAACTAAAACTAATCTAGATCAGCCAGGCTAATCTGAGATAAAACCCTAGCTTCAACAGTCAGTCCCTTACCCGTTTGACAGTATAATACAGAGTCAGTCAGTCCCTTACCCGTTTGTGGGGAGCCTCCGTGGCCGAGAGGTAGCGTGCTCGGCCTCAGACCGCCAGGGCTCGAATTTCGAATCCTGTGTCTGGATGACAGTGTCATCTCATTCATCTCACCATCCTCAGGTGGTTCTCCTGGCCCAGTTTAGCCTATATGTGCACAAAGGTGGCATAAAGCCCGATTCATTTCATTCCATTTCATCACTTACCCGTTTGACAGTATAATACGGAGCTCTAGCCTCCTCAGGATTCAGCCCCTTCGCCAGCTGGTACTCCTTCCATGGTGTCAAGTCCTCAGGCTCTATTTGATAATTCAATAGGACATAGTTTTCACTTGTCATTCCCAGCTCGTAGGCTCTACGGATTAATAGGCTGTCTATGTCAAGACCCAGGTGACAAAATATTATTACTGGAAAGACAAATTCATTACAATTAGTTGGTAATCTTGTCTAAGAAGTTATTTTCATTACACTGCCCTGCCGTTAGGACCGGCTGTCCTGCTAAACGTACCCTGATTGGCTGGCGAATATATTATGGAGGGGGAAGGGTGGGTGTAGATAGACACAAGTGTGGACCCCAGCAAACACCAGGATTTGACACAATGTTGTTTCAATATTGGACCACGCCAACGGCGCTGAACAAAAATCGAAACAACATTGGGTCAAGTCCTCGTGTTTGCTGGGAGAGCTGTCGGCATTTTGAAATGCTCGTGCCGTCTGTCTCTGGTTGGAACAGGCTACACAGTGCTCTGTGTATTTTTTTATATGCACTTTCAAATTTTGATAATACGCTTTAAAATTCTAGTACAATTGATAAATTTTCATGGCAGTTCTTTAAGTAATCAACTGATTGAATTATTGTCAACATTTTATATATATAATTTATTTTTCTTCCTTTGATTCTGAAAGTTGAATTTCAGCAGCACAAAGGCTTAGAATAAGTTTTATTCTGAAATAACGTTATGCTGCTGATCAAGTAAGAGCTATTCCAGTGCGATAATAGTGTTCAATTTTTTTTTAAATTTTGATTGAAAAACGTTTACAAGATTATCAATCATTGACATTGCTAAAAACTTCTACAATGTGTAAAAAACGACCTTGGCATGTTTAGGTCTCCAAACTCGAGGTCAAAGTATAGACTTGCAAAAACCCACATACTCTACTGGGCTGCAGTGATCTCACTGCCTGCAATCACACGGAAGGATAGGAGTAGGACCATTCCTGGATAATGCAGCATGTCAGGTGCCTATAGGCCTATATACTAGACACTGGCGCAGGTTGTTGTCGATTGCACATTTTTATCGTGGTTCTATTTGAAGTAGACAGTTGCATCAGGAATAAATTCATTGATTTAAACATTACATAAATCATTAAAATAATGCTGCTCTGAAGTTTTAATTGATAATTTGAAATGAACCTAGTTAAAAATTGTTTTTTTTTTAAATTATCGGGCCATTTTTAATCCAGTCACCGTGACCCATTTCGAACCAACAATGACTCACATATAAATGTGACTGTAAGCATGCCCTGGTCTCCCATACTGTGTGTTCACGGTACCCCAGTCTCCCATACTGTTTGGTGAATTGTATATTAAGCCTGCATGTTGTTGACTATTGTCTTACCTCGTGCTCGTTCACTGGCTCTCAACAAGGCCTCGTCTACTGCACTCTGACTGACACCATTCTCTGGCAGATTTATATGATCACTGTAACCAAAAGATATATTTTTATAACTATACACACATATATACTAACATTCCTTTCGAGAAATTGACTAAAACTCTTTTCTAATAGCACGATCGCTGGTGAAATCTAATTTTTCAAGTTTTTCTTTATTTTCAAATGTTAGGTATCGTTATCTATGTTTTTGTAGCTATCAGTTGGATTTTAAATACAAATAATAAATAATTTACAGTTAATTCAGCGATTTGTCAGATTTTTTTTTTTATATTTTGAGTGATTTTAATTTTTAAAAGTATATGAGTATATTATATATACAATATTGGTATCTGGTTGTCTGTCAATGAATAGTATGGATCCCATGAGCCTATCTTGCGTATATTTTAAGTCAAAGAGATAAAATCAGCTGGGGGCGATCACTAAATGGTCGTAGCCTGGGATATTATTTTCTGCTAGATTTTTCTTCAAATGTTTGTTTACGCCAAATTGTTTTCAGCCATTTTTTTTTATTAGTATTAAATTGTATACTCTGCACTATGTTTACATGTATCTTATTTTTGAATCTCTAAATCTAACAGTTTTTGTATTTTTAAAATTGAAATAATCTACATCTCCACACCCATTAGCTACAAATTGAAGATCGGTGGCTGAGATTGTGTATATTAACTTGCTCCCCAAGAACAATCATAAGTGAAGACTGCAAATGGGAAATGAAGAAATCCACAGAGCAAGATATACGTACTGGAGTTTTGCTGATTATTTTTCATATTCAATGTCAGCTTCGAATAAATCACAAAATTTCAATTAGTGATACAAGACTTATAGTCCAGCTTCCAGCACTATAATTCATGAGAAGTAATGGATTCCGTTTTTTATTTTTTATTGGATAATTACCATTTTTGGACTGACAATGTCATATAACTGTTCATATGTCAACATGCTAAGGAGGTTAAGGAGATGGTTTGACTCTATGATTGAGCTCTCTTATATTAATGATCTATGTGAGTGACTACAACAAAATATCCAAGTAGTGTAGTGGTTAAGCTCCCATAATTAATAAAATGCACGATAGGTTACCTTATCCACTAAACTAAAGTATTTTGTTTACAGTTTAAGAACTGATATTTCATGTAGAACATGTTTCTAATGTTCATAGACATACTATTGCTACGGAACTGCTGCAGTTTAATAATTAACTCCATC
>OZ024918.1:59006110-59236110 GCA_964017125.1 Flabesymbios commensalis
CACTCACCTCACTGTCATATTATGACTGCCAAACTCCTGTATTATTCCTGTAGCCCCATGAGAACAGATCCAAGCGTCTGAGTTGATTATTACTGTACGACGCCAGCCATTCCACTTAAACAGCTCCACGAAGGCTGCACCCACCTGCCACAACAAGCTAATGTGGATATATGCATACAGATAGTACTGGTCATTTAACTATTTTTTATTATTTAACCCTTTAAGCCCCCACGATGCATTAAAGCATCATTTTACATCCCTGAAAACAGACTTAATTATCCTACAACTAGGGGTTTTAAAATGATAATTTCCATGAAACTGGTTTACCAATACATAGCACTAGTCGAAAGCACTAGTCTATAGTGATCATCCAAAGAAAGCTGCAACCTCCACGTATCAGGCTATAATCTTCGGGCAGATTTCTAGCGGCATACACTGTCCATAACCCACCATGCCCTATTGCCACACCCTCACTTCATTTTCTGTACATCATTCATTCCATCAAAGGATTACTTTCTTAAACGTATCACAAAGTCACTTAAATGATGGCTCAGGCTGAAAAGTGACGTCAAGCGTTAATTTACTACTCAACGCCTAAGTTTGTCTGAATAAAAAATAATAATAATAATAAACTTCTATAGCGCCTAAATCCTCGATGATCCGAGCTCCGATGCGTGACAAACATAATCAAAATCTGACTCATAGTTCCAAAACCGTTTGCGTTTGTCGTCTGGACCAACCGGACCACCGACGATTTAAGTCAGAAAAGCCTTACTAAAAAAATACGTTTTCTTCTTCCGGAAATAATGTGTGTTTCCACAGATCGAATTTCTAAAGAAAGTTCATTCCAAAGTCTAGGTGCAGCAACATAAAATACCCTTCTGCCTACCGCGGCTCTGACCCGTGGAACATTCAGCTGATCCAGATCACTGGAACGAAGTGTCCATACCTTTCGCGATGGCTGAAGCATGTTTCCAATATATACTGGTTGTCCACTGGTCAGGGCCTGGTAGGTCTGGGAACACAATTTAAATTTGATCCTGTTACGAACAGGTAATCAAAGATTTTAGAACAGGAGTTATGTGACAAAAATGAGACTTTGTTACAACCCGCGCCAAACAGTTCTGTATACCTTGTAGCTTTCCTTTTCAGTGACGTTGAACAGGAACACAGTTACTATAGTCCAGCTTTCTACCGATCAAGAAATTTGCAATTGTTTTAGCAAAAATTGTGTTAAAAAGCGCCTTATTCTACGCATATAACGTATATGATAGTAGCAAGCGCGAGATATACCAGATATATGACACTTAAAATTTAAAGCACTGTCAAAGATTATGCCAAGATTTCTAGCAGATGGAGAAGGAGCTACTTTCTATGCCAAAAATATTGTTGGAAAACATTTCGAAAATTTCTCACGCTGAACTTTAGATCCAATTAATAAAAATTTGGTCTTATCAGGGTTAGATTTTAATTTTCCTGGATATTATGAGAGGGACATGGCGCAATGGTTAGAGCGCCATTTTAATTGTCCTGGGTATTGTGAGAGGGACATGTCACAATGGTTAGAGCATGGCGCTTTGCCGATGTCGCTCCCTGCCATGCGGTTGCGAACCCTGTTTGGTGCAGGATTTTCAGAGAAATATCATGTTTCTCCCCTCTTAATCTTGGGACATTGTTTTGATGTTGTGTCTTGGGCAAGGCACTTCACCCTCAAATGCTTCACTTGAGTGAGGTTAAAATGAGTACCTGGTAGAACAGAGAAGGCAATGTGTATGATAAGTTCAATGCGACGAAATGGCTGCAGGACTGTACGCTCTCCGTGGAGTTTAAATGGCACACGAATGAACAGGTCCAGTGACCAGGGGGTGAGATGCAAAGACGGATTATAGGTCTTCAGACTTGATATCAGACAATAAACCTGCACCTTTACCTATTTTCCTTGATGACATCCAAGAAGACACGTCCTGAAGACATTTTGTCAGAACTTCCTACGAAATATCGGGATTTTTTAGCTGAAGAGAAAAATATATCTGGGTATCGTCGGCGTAAAGACGATGTTTGACATATCATAGCTAAGGGGGAGGGGGGGGGGGGTAGTGTAAAGAGTAAATAACAATGGGCCAAGGTCGGATTCTTGGGAAACCCCACAGGCGACTTCGGCTGGACTGGATAAACAGTCCATTAGTTTCACCTCTGTTTACGATCTGACAGGTAAGACACAAACCACTCAAGGGCGATACCATCGATACCATACCAAGTTGACAAAATATTGGTGATACTGCTGTGGTCCAGAGTGTCAAAAGCAGCGGTCAGATTTAACAGAGTAAGTGCAGTGAAACTTCCCTCGTCCGTATTCAAAATATGTCATTTTCAACTTTCAGTACCGTTTCAGTAGAATGAAATTTCTTGAAGTCAGGCTTGACACAATATAGGCCATAAACTAGCATGTGTGGGATGATTGCTAGTAGTAGTACTTTTTGCCCCCATTCGGAGAGGGTCATTAGGGTTCTGTTCCGTCAGTTGCATGCTGTATGGCATGGTACGGAAGCACTAGTCTGCAGCAATCATCCAAGGGAAGCTGCAGCCTCCTCGTATCTGGCCATAATCTTCGGGCGGATTGCCAGTGGCGTACCCTGGATCCTCCGCTCATCTGCGGTGCTAATGCAACTCTCGCATCAGTGCTGGCGCTGGTGTAGGCTGTGGTAGCTTTAAATAACCGGCAATAGCGTGTTTGACATTAGGTCCCTCACGTGGGATGAATGGAGTTACCCAGAGGAAGTTATCCTTCCTATTGTTACTCTGTGGACTATCCGACCCGGAGATAGTGGAGCTGCGCAAAATGCCAGGGAGTTTCAGCATTAAATTGCACAGCGAAACCCAAGTCTCCGGCTGTCTGGGCATGTCTGGGGGTAGATCCCCTAGTGATGCCCAGAACCCCTTATCGGGCGAGCGAAGGAAAACGCTCTCAATAACCCACCATGCCCTATCACCCCCACCCTCACATCATTATCTGTACATCATTCATTTCTTCAATTGACTACAACGTTTTTATCGTATAACACTGTCACTTGAAAAACCATTTGTACCGAAAAGTGACGTAAAACAATGATTTACTACTACTACTACATAATATAGTAATGTGTTAGTTGATAGGGTCGTGTTATATGCATTCTGGATAGTGCATTGTTTCGGCCAAGAAACTATGATGTGTATGTAACACAATGACATCTCCATATTTAATTCCTGCAACATACTAATAGTTTACTTTGACTATTGCTGGTTGTAGTCGTGCATAAAATAATAAAGATGTAGTATACCTCGCCGATGGCTGATTTTGGGCGAATAGTCAATAATACAGATGTAGTATGCCACGCCCATTGCTGGTTGCAGGCGAACATGCAATAATATGTATTAGACCTCGCCCATTGCTGGTCGCAGACGAACGTATAATAATAAGATGTTTATATCTCACCCATTGCTGTTTTTAGGCAAACACACAATAATAAGATGTTTATACCTCGCTCATTGCTGATTTTAGGCGAACATACAGTAATAAGATGTTTATACCTCGCCCATTGCTGATTTTAGGTGAACATACAATAATAAGATGTTTATACCTCGCCCATTGCTGATTTTAGGTGAACATACAATAATAAGATGTTTATACCTCGCCCATTGCTGATTTTAGGTGAACATACAATAACATAGATGTTTATACCTCGCCCATTGCTGATTTTAGGTGAACATACAATAATAAGATGTTTTATACCTCGCCCATTGCTGGTTGTAGGCGAACATACAAAAACATAAATGTTTTATACCTCGCCCATTGCTGATTTTAGGTGAACATACAATAATAAGATGTTTTTACCTCGCCCATTGCTGATTTTAGGTGAACATACAATAATAAGATGTTTATACCTCACCCATTGCTGATTTTAGGTGAACATACAATAACATAGATGTTTATACCTCGCCCATTGCTGATTTAGGTGAACATACAATAATAAGATGTTTTATACCTCGCCCATTGCTGGTTGTAGGCGAACATACAATAACAAAAATGTTTTATACCTCGCCCATTGCTGATTTTAGGTGAACATACAATAATAAGATGTTTATACCTCGCCCATTGCTGATTTTAGGTGAACATACAATAACATAGATGTTTTATACTTCGCCCATTGCTGATTTTAGGTGAGCATACAATAACATAGATGTTTTATACCTCGCCCATTGCTGATTTTAGGTGAACATACAATAATAAGAAAGATGTTTATACCTCGCCCATTGCTGATTTTAGGTGAACATACAATATTAAGATGTTTTATACCTCGCCCATTGCTGATTTTAGGTGAACATACAATAATAAGATGTTTTATACCTCGCCCATTGCTGATTTTAGGTGAACATACAATAATAAGATGTTTTATACCTCTCCCATTGCTGATTTTAGGTGAACATACCATAATAAGATGTTTTTTTACCTCTCCCATTGCCAATTTTAGGTGAACATACAATAATAAGATGTTTTATACCTCGCCCATTGCTGATTTTAGGTGAACATACAATATTAAGATGTTTTATACCTCTCCCATTGCTGATTTTAGGTGAACATACAATAATAAGATGTTTTATACCTCTCCCATTGCTGTTTTTATGTGAACATACAATGACATAGATGTTTTATACCTCGCCCATTACTTATTTTAGGCGAACATACAATAATAAAATGTTTATACTTCGCCCATTGCTGATATTAGGAGAACATACAATAATAAGATGTTTTATACCTCGCCCATTGCTGGTTGCAGGCGAACAATTGTGTTGTGGATATTGTCGTCGTTTAGCTTTGCGTCAGTACAACCATGTAAAAAATAGGGTATGTTCAAATAGGACAAGTATAATGACACTGCAATACAAGCTGAAAACACAAAGGAAGGAGAGTTATCACGAAATGTGACAGATATACTGCAATTCACTCCAAAACATAATACAACATGCTAAAGAAATAGCCGAGAGCTGTTAATTATTAGGTAGCGGTAAAATTATTGTTGCTTCGAAATTGCAAAGTACTTACACACAAACTTTATAAATGTAAAAAGCAGTGCCGTGCCCAAATCATTGATTAAATTTACCTTTTCATCATAATCACCATTGGCGGAATTTAAATATTGAACCAGCATTGATCCATTATTGATTACATTGAACACCGACCAGCATCTGAATGTGTGTGACATACCTTCTGAGCATGTTGGTCCCATCACAGCGTCTATATTATTATACTTAAACATGTTCATAACGCTATATAGGGCTGATTTGGCTGTACACCCGGTATCAACTATGTCATATCTGTAAATATAGAAAATATATCTCACATGAATGACTGAATAAATAAATAAATGAATGAATGAATGAATGAATAAATAAATGAATGAATAAATGAATAAATGAATGAATGAATAAATGAATGAATGAATGAATGAATGAATGAATGAATGAATGAATGAAGGAATGAATGAATGAATGAATGAATAAATGAATTAATAAATGTATGAATAAATGAATGAATGAATGAACGAATGAATGAATGAATGAATGAATGAATGAACAAATGAACAAATGAACGAATGGACGAATGAACGAAAGAACGAACGAATGAGCGAACGAACGAACGAACGAGCGAACGAAAGAATCAATCAATCAATCAATCAATCAATCAATCAATCAATCAATCAATCAATCAATCAATCAATCAATCAATCAATCAATCAATCAATCAATCAATCAATCAATTACACAAAGATGTAATGGCTAAAATGAGTAATATCACGACCCAAGGGACACGGGTTTATCAGTGTCTGGCCCGAGGCTTAATATAGATGCGTATCATTACCGGTACAAAGGAAGATCAGATCATTGGCTAAGAATACTCACGTAATATTAAAGTATCGCGTGTCCGTGTCCATGAATTCATCAATAGCTAATGCCAGTGCTGCGTCTCTGCCTGTAAACACCCTAGCTGTGTCACTCAAAATGCCCACCTTGAACTCCAGAGTGTCACAGAAAATGGGTGATCCCATGACAAGCATTAATAGCACCATATGACAGTGTGCCATGGTGTATGACTCTAACAGTTCTAACTGTGTGACATGGTGTATGACTCTAATAGTTAACTATGTTCTGTCAAAAATAGCCAGCGCCATCATCCAGCATGGGTAGAGATCGGGGGCGATATATTAGCCTACAACAAACAAGCATTTCAAAGGGGGAAGTGGGAAACTCAGATACTTTTATATTATATTTACCTGTAGCAAGAGTGTAATACATACAGCCTGAGACAGATTACAGTCACCAGCAGGGAATCCATAATTATGTGAGACTAATAAGTTATTAGCTATAAGCAAAGAGTACATTGTATTGAAAACAAACCTTTTCAAACTTTTAGAAGCCTTACAGAGAAGAGATACGTGTGGATAATTACAGTTATGTTGGACATCGTTTCTCTTCTCCACAGAGAAGACACTGCCTGTTTTTCAAGCGCTATGAAACATCATTTTTTAGGATATAGTTGCTTGATCCTTACAGGGCGAGGACCATCTTTATACGTCAGAATCTGACGTCTCTAGACGTCAGATTCTGACGTATAAAGTCGATCCCAGCGCTGAAAGACTTAAAACATTGATTATGGCCGTAGACCCATAACATAGGTATTCAAATGAAGCAGAAAGAGATAACTAAGACATTTATGATGATTTCAAATTGAAAAAACCCTTCGGTCTCCATGAGATATGTCAGCGTTGTAAGGGCTAACCATCAGGACCAGTTGTCTTATTAACCCTTGAAACGCTGATTTAATTTGTAAAAAACATCGCAACCAAAGGGTTTTTTTCAATTTGAAATCATCATAAATGTCTTAGTTAGCTCCTTCTGATTCATTTGAATACCTATGTTATTGGTCTTCGGCCATTAGAAATATTTTTACTCTTACAGTGCGTGGATCGACTATGGTCGTCAGAATCTGACGTCTACAGACGTCAGATTCTGACGACTAAAGTCTATCCCCGCGCTGTAAGGGTTAATGACACGTTTTTTCTTTATGTTTTACACTTCTGATATAGCAAACTGGACCCAAACCTAATACACAACCTAATGCAATAAGCCTGGATGTATCAGGAATGCGCAAACTTACGTGGTTCCTCCCATGAGAAAGGCGGGATCCTGGCGGAGTGATCAGTTCGAATGCCTGCCACGTCAGTATAGTGGGGAGCCTCCGTGACCGAGAGGTAGCGTGCTCGGCCTCAGACCGCCAGGGCTCGATTTCGAATCCTGTGTCTGGAGGACAGTGTCATCTCAATCATCTCACCATCCTTAGGAGGTTCCCCTGGCCCAGTTTAGCCTATATGTGCACAATGGTGGCCTAAAGTCCGATTCATTTCATTTGCCACGTCAAAGGTTGTGGCTTTGTCCTCGGCTCTGAAATTCAGGATTTAAAGAAACTAAATGTTTCTTCTTCGCTCACTAGTAAAGAATGAGTATTGTGGAAGCTTGTGTGACAGAGAAGTATCCGACCGTCAAACCTCGTAATGTCATCTCATTCATTATAGCATGCCAATGATGTCATCGTGTCCCCGCTTAACATGTAAGTGTAGAATGGTGGCTTAGCGCCCATTATTTCATTCCGTTTTTTTTCAAAGTTAAATTGTTTTAGATCGAATCTAAGTAAAAGAAATATATTAGTCTTCGTTGGTTAAAACATCACTTTCTGCCCTTGGTTTCTTCCAGGTGTGATAGGATATATAAGTGATGGGGTATTAGTTTACCATTAATGGTTCGTACACACATATTAGATATCAATATCTGCCACAATGCGCTTCTGATGCCAACCATGGGAAGACAACAGCGTTGTACAAACATAGTCCGCTCACAACTAATTATAGCTTTATTCTTCAGAAAATATTATTGATTAATTAATATACATAGTGTTTGCTGACAGTTATCACATAGAATTAAAACATTCATTTTAGTCATGTGGAGTGAGTGTGGACAAATACCATTTAATGGACGGTTGTTTATATAACGGCATGTCAACAGTTAATAGACACTAGAAAGAGACCATGAAAAATGCACCGTGAACTCCGTCTGTACCTGTCTGCTGCCTCCTTGCCTTCCTGCCCACCTTCCCTCCTTCCCACCTTCCCGCCTTTCCACCTTCCCTCCTTCCCGCTTACCCGCCTTCCCTCCTTCCCTCCTCCCCTCCTCCCCTCCTTCCCTCCTTCCCTCCCTCCCTTCCTCCCTCTCTCCTTCCCTCATTCCTTTCTTCCTTCCTTCCTTCCTTCCTTCCTTCCTTCCTTCCTTCCATCCTTCCTTCCTTCCTTCCTTCCTTCCTTCTTCCTTCCTTCCTTCCTTCCTTCCTTCCTTCCTTCCTTCCTTCCTTCCTTCCTTCCTTCCTTCCTTCCTTCCTTCCTTCCTTCCTTCCTTCCTTCCTTCCTTCCTTCCTTCCTTCCTTCCTTCCTTCCTTCCTTCCTTCCTTCCTTCCTTCCTTCCTTCCCTCCCTCCCACCCGCTAGCCTGCCTGCCGCCCGCCCCTCTTTCTCATCGTCCCACTTTCCCACCTTCCCGCCTTTCCACCTTCCTTCCTTCCCTCCCTCCCACCCGCTTGCCTGCCTGCCGCCCACCCGCCTGCCCGTACCTCCTTCCCATCGTCCCGCTTTCCCACCTTCCCGCCTTTCCACCTTCCCACCTTCCCACCTTCCCTCCTTCCCGCCTTTCCATCTTCCCTCCTTCCCGCTTACCCGCCTTCCCTCCTTCCTTCTTCCCTCCTCCCCTCCTTCCCTCCTTCTCTCCTTCCCTCGCTTTCTCCCTCTCTCCTTCCCTCTTTCCCTCATTCTTTCCTTCCTGTCTTTCTTCCTTCCTTGCCGTACGAATATAGCCTTTGTTTGAAGCGGCAAAAACAATCTGATCAGCGTTGTAGCAGTGAAGCATATGCAGTGGTATAAAAGCGGGTGCGATATGGTCTGATCTCACCATACGTCTCCTGGTGAAAGTCAACAACATGGGTGTGAGAAGATATCCAAACGGTGTTCATTTGAGTGCGGTATTGGAAAATACAGCACTCGTCCAAGGAATAAGGTGTGAGCCTTCAGGCGAACACCTTATTCCTTGGACATGTGCTGTATTTGTCCATACCGCACGAAAATGAACACCGTTTGTATTTTCTCACACGATTGTCCAAAATTTTCACCGACATGACAAACGACCATAACACCCGCCGCTCACCTGCTATACAGCATGCATGTATACAACATATATAGGACTACATGTAGTACAGCGGAGTGCGATATCGGCTGATCACGCAATACGTCTCATAGTGGAAACACCACCAGTGAGTGTGAGAACACTCTTGCTACAGTTAAGTCATTTGCGTCACATTTAAAGCTCCCGTATGTGGGTGTGAGAATGATTGATCTTACTTTTCTCAACCCATTAATATCTCTCATTGGGTGAGTGAGTGAGTGAGTGAGTGAGTGAGTGAGTGAGTGAGTGAGTGAGTGAGTGAGTGAGCGAGTGAAGTGAGTGGTGAGTGAGTGAGTGAGTGAGTGAGTGAGTGAGTGAGTGAGTGAGTGAGAGAGTGAGTGAGTGAGTGAGTGAGTGAGTGAGTGAGTGAGTGAGTGAGTGAGTGAGTGAGTGAGTGAGTGAGTGAGTGAGTGAGTGAGTGAGTGAGCGAGCGAGCGAGCGAGAGCGAGCGAGCGAGCAAGTGAAGTGAGTGAGTGAGTGAGTGAGTGAGTGAGTGAGTGAGTGAGTGAGTGAGTGAGTGAGTGTGTGAGTGAGTGAGTGAGTGAGTGAGTGAGTGAGTGAGTGAGTGAGTGAGTGAGTGAGTGAGTGAGTGAGTGAGTGAGTGAGTGAGTGAGTGAGTGAGTGAGTGAGTGAGTGAGTGAGTGAGTGAGTGAGTGAGTGAGCTGACTATATAATAGACATTGAGCGGCGCATATTTTTTATGTATTTATAACACATTTGGAAAAGATTTCGTGGTAGTTTATTATAAAAAATATTGAATAACGATACCAAAGTCAGATTTTGATGTACAATGTATTCAATAGCAATAGCAATAGCAATAGCACCTGGTAATTAACACTTTGTATTGTATGGCACAATAATATCTAGATTTTATATCGTCCTTTTGGTGTTGAAAGGTGCGAAACTGCCACTTTGTAAAGTGGCAGTTTAGCACCTTCTAACTCCAAGGGGACGAATTATACAAGAGTCCATCACAGTGCACAGTACATAAGTATTATTAATTATATTATATACTTACTTTAACGACTGCTTTCAAGTTTATAAGTTGTGACAATAAATATAGGTCTAATGAATATAAAGTATAAATAGTTCTTTGTTAACCCAGCTGTGGAGTGTCAAATATTTACATTTCAAAGGACATTGATACAATGTGTACTCGCATTAGGCCTTTATCTACTGAATGTTCATTTGCTTAATTTGTACTAAATTCTCATCTTGATGTGTGTAAAATATTCACATAGGCAAATATATAATTTAGAAAGGTAATTTCCAAGTGATCTTTGTTATTTGAAACTGATCATAGCCTTTGCAATTTCAGCTACAAATGTATCTGTAGTTTTATATCTGGCAGTTTGACACATGTAGTGCTAGGCGCTCTAGAATAAGTCAAGGCACATATTATGATAATGTAACAACATACTGTATTATAATTGTATAATAACAGCTTGTTGAATATGGTATAGAAGGTCGCAGAATTAGCTATAACTGATTACAGAAATATATATTAAGCTTGCCGAATCTGCTATTATATCGCTAATTGGACAATATGTTGGGAAAGGTTCGAGAATCTGCTATAATAACGACATATATGTCTTTAGCATAGTAGATTGTCAAACGTGGATATATACAGAAAAAGAGGTATCTATTGCTCCTAATAATTAAACAAAGTGAATACACCTAAATAACAGCGATGCTGAGCAAATATTAAACATACCACGCCTTTGTTTGATGTGATGCGTGAACATATGTAGGCCTAGCGTAATTATTACAAAATATATCATAATTTTCAAGTTGAATGACTTGAATTTGGGATTGCCGTAGTGAATTCAAATCGGCTGTGATCTGGAAAAAAACTGTCATGTTTCTTTCCTTTTTATTTAGTCAATGTGTCGCTTTTGTTGGGATGGCACACCCTCCCGTGGGGGACTAACCACTCCCTTTGGAAGATTCATAACAAATACAGTTGCGCGGAGGAAACATCTGAGGTAATAAATACGTCGATTGCGAGATATTTAGTGTCCCTAATATAATGACACTTAGTGAATAATAAGCTCTAGCATGTTTGCATGGAAATCACGAGGAAGTCCATCGGTTCTGGTGACTCAGCCTCCTTCTCTGGGTCACACTAGCAGAGCTAGGTGACCCTGCTACAGTGCTTTGAGAATCTCTTTTGTAATTGCTGCGTTCTGATAAGGCCTCAAAAACTGGTGTCTCGTGACCCACACCTGACTCTGAAACAAGTTCGTAGTTTTCTTGCACCTATGAGAGACAAGTTTATATAAGTATGTCTCCACTATACTGGGATATGGTTGTCATTATATGCCTAGTATTATTATGACCAGTACATGCGATCAACCTGTGTTGTATTATGGTTGGTCCATCCCATACAATGTCGGCTCAGCATAAAAGCAACATTAGATATGAGTCTTTTACTTCTGTTGTTGTAGACTTGCTTTTGTGTAAGACAAATATACCCGCAGAATGTCCAAAGTGATGGTAACAACCACTCTTTGTTTAATGTTAGGACAGCATCTCAGATTGTTGATTAACATGAACCCAGCGCTGGGTCATCGTTCTTACTGGTGTGCAGTCTCAGTCAGTACGACACACTGACCCAATATTGGTTTAACGTTGGTCCATCGTTTGCGACGCAGGACCAAGATTAGGAAAACATTGGGCCGGTGTAGACCTATCCTGGTTACGCTGTAGGATTGACAATGCTGCACTTATGTATGTGAATAGTCTACGACGCTGGCCCAACATAAAATCAACATTGACCATGTGTATATCACCTTATATAATAAAACTATACTAGTAGGATAGTCAATACACATGATACATGTACAGATGTAGGTCTATATCTCTTCAGACAATACTGACAGGGGCACATAATGTCAGGCCTAAATATCCACAAGATGCCAGGCCAAGTTGAACACCAAATATAACATTTTAGATGTAGTAATGTAGTCAAACCCCTCCCTGGTCGACCCCACTCTTTGTTAAACAGGTTAATAGAAGCTGTTAATTTCATACAAATATTCAAGTGCTGGCTACATGTATTTCTTGGCCTGACCATGTGGTTTAGAATGTCAAGGACACCATTTTTGTCAGGTATTGCCTTATTGGCCAGATACAAAATCAGGGCAAATTCGTGAATATGTCTACACAACACATTTTACAGTGCAATCAATCAGAGCCATTAGCTGACGCTAGTGGAAGGATAGTGGATCTGATGAACGAGAATGTGGTGACCGTGAAGATGAGTGTGTGCAAATTCAATGAGTGGCTCCTTTACCAGTCCAAGTATCGCAATTGTCAATCAAATCAGTTCTACTTGGAATATTTGAGCTGCTTGTAAGCGCTATTATATGTGAACGTTGTGTGATTGACTGATCTTGCTATAAATAAGTCATTTGGGAGACGTTCTGTGAACAATGTCTTCACCACATCGAGACTTCGCCTAAAGGCTTGGGCTTGATGTGGTGACTTGTGCTGAGATGAGCCAATCTCGCCTTCCCAACGATTCCGTATGCATTTTCTCATTCGAATATATGTCTGAAGCAGCAAAAGCAAACTTATCGGCGCTGTAGCAGTGCAGCGTATACAGTAGTATAGTCATTTGCGTCACATTTGAAGCTTCCGTATGAACAATGGCTGAGTGCCTACTTTTTCTATAATTATTAGTACTTTAATACTTGGGGTGTTCCACCATGGCCGAGTGTTTTTGTTGTTATAGTTCTGTTGATTGCGTCACTCGAGGGGGTCCCATATTCACCACGACTGTGTGATTTTGTTGCTATAGTTCTGTTGACTGCATCACTCGAGGGGGTGCCATATTCACCACGGCCGTGTGAGTGTTTTTATTTGATCTCTGAGATAGCTGATCTTTTTGTTGACCTTGACCTTTAGGAACATCCTTGATGTCCCAGTAATAAGCATAAGCTGGAAACTGTGGCTGAAACAAGAACAGATAACTGTGTATTAAATATACATCTTGCATAACCTAATACTAGTGGAGCATGTGTACTTAACAAACATCAACACATACAGATGTGCATTCTATATACATCATACATAACCTAATACTAGTGGAGCATGTGTACATAACAAACAACAACACATACAGATGTGCATTCTATATACATCTTACATAACCTAATACTAGTGGAGCATGTGTACATAACAAGCAAAAACACATACAGATGTGTATTATACATCTTACATAACCTGATACTAGTGGAGCATGTGTACATAACAAACAACAACACATACAGATGTGTATTATATATACATCCTACATAACCAGACATATATATCTCACATAATCTGATACTAGTGAAGCCATGCGGGGATTGACTTTAGACATCAGAAGTGCCAAGTCGATCCCCCGCATTGTAGGCTAAAGGCGAACACAGGCATTTTTAATCTGTTTATTAACCGTTTAATTCACAGTTATTCGAATTGAAATGAGTGGTTAACATTTACAAATACTCGGTATGAAATTTAGCCAATATCAGTAATTTTCATCCACTTGAAGTTCTGGATCTTGATAGCGAGACACAACTTCAAGTGGGTAAAAAAATATATTTGTAATGCAGCGTTTTAACCCTTTCAAGCCTGCATTTACCATCGTCATCTTCATCCACTACAAGCTGCGAATTGCTGTCGCAATTCTCGACTTGTAGTGGATAAAGATGACTTACAATGGGTGACAAATGAAAAAAAAGATAGTGTTATTTTTAAGACAGTTCCACGAAAATTGTCGCTCTAAAACCACTAGTTGTAGGAAATTAAGTAATTTTTCAGAGATGCAAGATGATGCTTTGAGGCATCGTGAGGACTTAACCCTTTCAATCCTGAATTTACAATTATCATCTTTACCACCACAAGCCGCGAATTGCTGCCGCAATTCTCGACTTGCAGTGGATGAAGACGATTTGATGTGGTTTAAAATTTAAGAAAATTACCATGTACTAGTCAACCAGTTTCATAGAAATTATCATCCTGAAACTCCTAGTTGTAGGAAAATTAAGTCAAATTTTAGGGATATAAAATGATGCTTTAATGCATCGTGAAGAATTTAGGGTTATACATAAATCATAAAGACTGTATATGTGGGCAGCGTACACGACGGTGGTTCATCGCTTACAACGCTGACATATTGGCATATATCCCAAGACCAGAGTGTTATTTTCAATTTGAAATCACCATAAATGTCTTAGTTAGCTCTTTCTGATTCATTTGAATACCTATGTCATGGGTCTATGACCATTATAAATATTTGACTCTTTCAGTGCGTGGAACGACTATAGAGGTCATAATCTTACGTCTATAGAGGTCAGATTCTGACGTCTATAGAGGTCAGATTCTGACGTCTATAGACGTCAGAATCTGACGCCTATAGACGTCAGAATTTGACGTCTTGAATCGGTCCCCGCTCTGAAAGGGCTATACCGACACTATTAGTGCTTGATGGCAGGGTGAACGAAAGAGAGCATGACAACATACATGTACCTTTCCGTTGGGGATCGTCCCATTTTTCCCATTCAGCTTGACATGCTCCCTGTAAGGAAATACTGGAGGATCCTCAAACAACCCGTCTGGAAGAAAGAGGTAACATGGTTATTATAACGAATAAAAAAGGGGGAAATCTGTAAATATATTAAACTTTATTCGACAATAATATTTTGTTTTAATAGTTTTGCTTGTTTTGTTTTTTCTAATTAACGGGTAAACTTTTGAAACGAACCAATACAACACTTGAACCACATTTATAGTGAAAAAGCTGTTTCCGGATTATTTACGATGGTAGGTTTACAAAAATTACACGTTACTCGTTACCTACTGCAATTCATAACACCATGTTTAAAAATATGTGCACAAAAAGCCTGAATAATTCCTTTGGAACTCATACCTTATTTTCAATGTACCGGTGAATCAGAAATAATAGCTTACAAAACACACTTACAAAACGATGAAACTGGTACCAATACTTGGTAATTTTCTTAAATTTTCACTCACTTCTAATCATCTTTAACCACTACAAGTCGGGAATTGCGACAGCAATTCGCGGCTTGTAGTGGATGAAGATGACAATGGTAAATTCAGGCTTGAAAGGGTTAAACCATAGGTCTACACGCTCTCACCTGTGCTATATTTACGTCGAGATAATGCCTTACAAACGTTTAACTAACTGACATAGTCAGCCTTGTGAGCTCTTACCTGAGTTATCGTACGCATGATTAATCTCTTCACCCTCTTTAGTCTCGTAATCCTTCGGTGTAACAGCTTTATCTCTGAAGAATGAAAACATAATGTTTAAGGTCGATTTTGAAAGATAAATATTATATAGTCATTATGTAAGTATCATAGCATATAGAATTAAAACACATAGGCCTATCAGACAGCAAATAAGTCGAGAAATGCGCTTCCGGGTGCTTTATTTTTGCTATTTATTTAAAAACTGAATAGAAAAATTCAGCATCACCATACAGGCTCGGTATTTTTAAGCCACTGACCCAGATCGGTGTGTGATTGGTCAAGATGCACAACATTTCGACCAATCACATGGAAGGTACTACAACTCACAGTACAACACGTAAGAACCCGCATTGCCGGCACAGCATCACACGTGGTGCCCTGACGTATATCTATTTGGTCCCTGATTTACTCCTTGACATTTCTCATTTATTTAAAGCTGACATTGCTGATGCAATTGCCACCTTTAATTGAATAAAAAACTCCACTTTTAAAACGTCCACCTATTACAATTTGTAGTTATCCCTTAAATTACGATCAGCACACGTACGTTTTTTAGACAACATTTTCTTGTGAATATGTAATGTTTATTAAGCAAAGGTAAATACATCGCCTGTCAGGCATACATCCAAACACAAATAAAAAATACAGTAAACAGTGGATTGGAATGTTTCAGTCATTAATATAAGCAATTTCGTTTGGTGTTTTTGAAAGCATAGTATACATAGGCTTCATATGTATACTTTATATAAATAAAATAAGAAAATCTATGTACTGTCGTATTCCGAGAAAAAAGTATAATAATTACAATTATTACAATTTATTTTCTATTGTCCCAACTGTTCAATAAAACATGTTGCTACGTATTATGTTTTCTCACACTCTGTGAAGTGGTTTTTACTATGAGACGTATATCGGTATCAGCCCACATCGCACTCTAGCTGTAGTTTGAACTGCACTGCATGTTAATTATGTCATGTGTGACTTGATCGTGTGAGAAAAAACAAACGTTGTTCATTTTCGTGCGATAGGGGAAAATACAGCACATGTTTAATTAATAAAGTGTTCGTCTAGAGGCTCACACCTTATTCATTGAACGAGTGCTGTATTTTCCCATATCGCACTCAAATGAACACCGTTTGCATATCATACTTGAAAACTAAGCCATTCATATGATATGAATGGCTTAGTTTTCAAATAAGCTTAATGCAAACAGCAACTGTTTACTTTTTTATGTAAGCAGTTACAATTGTTCTACTTTTTTCACAAAAAAATATGTACACTCTTAACCCTTAGAGCACTGACCCATTCAATTTAAATTTTCAGTCACGTGAAGTTGTGTCTCGCTACCGCGATCCACAACTTCAAGTGACTGAAAATTTATGTTATTTGTGAAATTTAAATCCAAACATATATTAGTGTTTAAAAATTGAAAGCACATTTTACTTTTAACAACTGGTAATACAGGTGCCAATAAAAACGCAGAATGTCTACTGTTGTCGACATCAGTGTTTTAAGGGTTAACCCGCCAAGGACCAGATCAGATGACGATCATATCTGTTTTAATCTGTTTTATTAGCCGATTAAATCACTGTTAATGTGCATTTAAACCACGATAATGTTTGGTTTCAAATTAAACATATATGAGTAATTTTTACCCATTTGAAGTTGTGGGCCGCGGTAGCGAGACACGACTTCAAGTGGGTAAAAAAGTGGATAAACTTTATGATACAGCGCTTTAAATTAGGAGGTAAGCATGTCCCTGTACTCGAAATCCCGGTTAGGTATCAGAACAATAATGTTATCCCATCAACATGATCAAGCATTAGGGCTGTTCCAGTAAAAATCCGCCCCCCCCCATGGGCGCCAATCGGAAAACTACCCCTACCCCTACCGGAAATCTTGATCCTTGGGCCACCACAGAGCCCGGATTTTCAGATTTTTTTAGCATCACAGTCCCCGGAATTCCCTCATGGCTAAACATTGTTTTTATTCACCACCCCCCCACGGATTTTTGTCAAAAGGGGGAATATGAAATAAATCCTCAGGTTTACAGCTTCAATGTCATTTTTAATAGAGAAAAAATGCGATTGTCATTAGGCCTACAATACATGCCAGAAAACGCCCACCAACGCGGATTTCAGTTTGCTGAGTATAGCCTACCACCACCCACCTCGGAAATAGTTACTGACAAAATACCACACCCATCGGAAAAGTGTCAATTGAAACCCACCACCCCTTCCGGAAAAAAACGATTGCCGTCCATGGGGGGAGCCCGGATTTTTGCTGGAACAACCCTTACTTAATTCATGTCGAGTAGTGATAAGATTTGGAGGTGTTGTAAACTAATGTGCTATTTGATTTTCTTACTTTTTTTGCTCTCTTCTGTAGTATAGAACCATCGCGACGAGAATGATAACAGCGATGAACAGGATAGATGCCAGCACTATCATAACTAAAATAATCAGAAGACATTTAGGTTAATGAAACAGTAACGGCAATATATAAATATACCACAGACGGTAATCAAACATGCCAAATAATAGATGAACATAGCAACGCCTAATAATATGTAAACATAGCCTAGACGGTAAGCAAATATTAGCGATTATGGATAAAGACAGACGATATTCAAGCAGCAATCGTAATCAAACGCATAATTATATTATATACATTAGTTGTATTTCCTGTCATGCTTGGATAAAACACATACATTAGAAAATGCCACTACCCTAACAATCACAGGCGGAACCAAACATTTTGATTAATCTATATGAAACATATATAGGTAATATAGTATCATGTATATTCAAATATATTCCGCTCATGTGCACTACATACTTTGATCAGTTTGGACAACCACAATGATAATCATTCAGCCCTGTCGGGAATCGAGCTCAGTACCTCGGAGTATCGAGACACAGTTGAAAAAGCCATCGAAACCTGCAGTAAAATATAGTATGTATACTAACCTATCATAATGATGTTGGTGTCGTCGTCTCCAGTAGCTGCCTCTGGGTTTAATGTACGATTCAGCGTGACATCGTCAGCACCTGATGTAGGTGTGGTACCTCCTCCACCGGGCGAGCTGGTACCAACATGTCCTGAGGTAGTAGTGGTACTCCCTGTATTGTTACCCCCTCCTTGGGTACTGGTACTGCCTCCTGTACCTGTTGTGTTATTGGTAGCATCTCCTGATGATGTAGTGGTACCTTCACCAGAAGATGTAGTGTTACCTTCCGCACCTCCTGAAGAGGTGGTGGTACCGCCTCCTCCAGAAGATGTCGTCGATGTACTCCCATTTCCTGAAGAAGTAGTGTTACTACCATCACCAGATGTGGTAGAGGAGGACGTACCTCCATTCCCAGAAGTTGTACCACCACCAGATGTGGTTGATGAGCTATTTCCATTCCCAGATGTGGTCGTGGTACGCACGCTGGTACGTGAGGTGAACACCTCTAAAGTTGTCCCCTCAGTGGTCACCGTGGAGATGACCTCTGTGGTTGTCATGAGCTCTGAGGTCATGACCTCTGTGGTCGTCATGACCTCTGTGGAGGTCATGACCTCTGTGGTTGTGGGTTCCGCTGTGGTTGTGTCAGGTACTGTTGTAGGTTGTACAGTTGTAGGCGTCAGCACTGAAAATAATCAGCTATTCAAAATAAGAGCAGATAACCATGATAAAGGGTGAGTGATTAAATATTGCTTTATGTCGTTTTATGTTGTTTTGTGTCAATAACCCGACAGAAGGGAGCCTGACCTAAAGGGTTATTTATAGTGAGCGGTACTAAATGCTGATCGGGTCTTGACGATTAAACGCTGCCCAACATTAACCCTTTAAATCTTCACGATGCATTAAAACATTATTTTACATCCTGAAAGCAAACTTGATTTTCCTACAACCAAGGGTTATAGAACGAAAATTTCTATGCAACTGGTTTACCAATACATGGCAATTTTCTGTAATTTTCACCCACATCAAATCATATTCATCCACTACAAGTCGAGAATTGCGACAGCAATTCGCGGCTTGTAGTTGATGAAGATGATAATGGTAAATACAGGCTTGAAAGGGTTAACTATTCCAAATCCATTTTCTTTGAACTATAGTCTATGACACAATTATCTGGAGCGCATGCTTTTCGTCGATTTCTCCGTCAATTCTGAACCGATTTTCTTGAAATTTTGCACAGGACATGTCCCAGTCATGTCCGAACATTAGTAAAAATTTCGTAAAGTTTAAAGTAGAATTACAAAAGCTAGACCATTTGACATGTAGTAAAATGAAAGTATGACGTCCCTCTATAAACCCATTACACTCATTCTGGAATTTTATTACATGTCAAATGGTCTAACTTTTGAAATATATAACCGATGTTTGGACATGACTTAGAAATGTCCTGTGCAAAATTTCAAGGAAATCGGTTCAGAATTGACGGAGAAATCGAAAATTGAATCCAATTATTTTTAAATCCCGCGGACTGCAGACACATTGGAAAAAAATACTATTCAAATATAATTGACATCTTTAAATTGGCAACTATATGCAATCACTCTAGTATTGGTTGAAATGATCATCTATTAGAAATTCGCTCTGCGAAAAGACTAAATAAAGTCAAAAATAAATTGAAAACCTATTTTTTGGTCAGGCTTTTCCAACTTAGTTCCTCATTCATTGTAAACATTTTTTTATTATGAGTCTAATTACAATTATGTTTTGTCGCGACGCTGAGCTCGGATCACCGATAATTATAACCGTCTAATTAACGACAGTTGTAAACATTTTTTTATCATGAGTCTAATTACAATTATGTTTTGTCGCGCCGCTGAGCTCGGATCGCCGATAAGTTTATTTTGTTAATTTATATTTATAATTGTGGTAGACACTTACCATGTGGCCCCTATGAGAGCGACACACAATGTCTTAATAGGGGTCTCCCGCGAAATCATCCTACATGTTAAATAAATTGTATTTTCTGTTTTGTTATAATGTCGAATAAACAAGTCTGAGTCTGAGTCATTTATTTATCGGGTGGCGACGATGTGGACGAAAATAACATAAAAAACGATGAATAAAGCTTCACAGATACACTGACTGTTTCACAGTATCATTATACATATCTGTCTCACAGATGTATTTTTGTACAGTATATTACATATATTGCTTTTATATGCTTAAAAATGTAGTTTTTCACAGGTTTTCACACTGACCTGTTTCACAGATGTAGTTTTTTCTACCCGAGCACTCTTCGTCGCGCCATCTACCGTTAGACGCCACCACCAGACACTGATCTGAATATTCATCAGGGCGCTTACTATCCCAGTTTGTGTACGTTATCTCATCTCCTGTGAAATAACAAAATGTAAATAGTGAAATAAAAAAAATGAAGCATTGGAAATAATTATACTTTGACTTCATAGAAATATGTATACCATACGTATTCGTAAAGTCATCCGTACATATTTCTCAATCGCTATAATCACATTTACTTTAAATATATCCTTAAGTCATTTATTTATTTCATAGTCGCTAAACGTCATAGATAGTCATCCGTCCACAGCATGCAGGAATTCTGAATTATACGTAAAACATACAAAGGCAGATTCAGAAAGTTTTCCCTTGTATACTGATAGGTGGTCAAGCTCTATGTTAAAAGCATTGTAATACACCCCGTTGCCTTTGCGATAACAATCCCCTGCTATCATGGCTATAGTTTGAAAAAATAGTTTCAAAATAGTGTGGTATTTAGAAGAAATATTGTAATTAAATACAATAATTATGAACATTTTTTTATTAAAGAAAAAATTGCGACGCTGGCCCAGGTTAAATCTTTGGCTCAAATGTCCTAAACTTGTCTGAAAACCTCACTATATTTAAATTGATTCAGGAATTTCTACTAGCATCAGGTAGATTTGGTTAATTATATAATTTGAAACACTTTATGCGAATGTTTGTTTTTCCACAGTGACACCACCATCTCATCTTTAATTTGTTTCGTCATATCATCTTTATGTTCTAACTATCATTTCACCTCTTACATTATTATTATTACTATTATTATTATCATTGTTATATCTTTATTATTATATATGTATTGTTGTGAAGGAGAACAACTCGTGGCACTAAGTGCCGTTTGTAATCCTTTGAAAATAAATGAAGTTTAAACTAAAACTTTGTACAGAGTAGCCTGATAACTGTCTGCCTACCGGACGTCCATTGTAGATATCTGCGCACGACACCAACCCACGTGTATGGAACCCCGAGCGGTGATTCGTCCTTTAGAAATGACGTCACTTCCTCGTGCATTGTGATATTGTTCAGCTTGAGAAGGTCACCTTGACGATCCAGACAATAATTCCTAGCCGTGTAGAAGTCTGTGGTTTCCAGCCCCAGAAATATACACTGTCCACTGACTGTCTCGTGATACATCCCCTCACTAGATGTCCCTGTACACGCTCCTGTAATAACAACCATTACATTCACTAGGTGGCGCATGTCAATGTGGCATTTTACTGAATAAGATTTATTTTTTTACTTCGAAAGGAGTGATTCTTAGAAAGGTCGGATATTTTTATGTTTGGTAGGTATGCTGTCGATCAGTGGTCAGCAATACTGGGACCTAACTAATCAAACATTCTTCTCGCTCTGGCATTTAAAGCTCTGATAATTAGTCTATTTTTTTTTTTTATATTGTTGACATTAGTTATAAATATTAATAAAAGTGTGAAAAGTTAATACTATTACTAAGCCCTTAAACCCTTTCAGCACGGGGACCGTCTTTAGACGTCAGAATCTGACGTCCATAGACGTCAGATTTTAACGTATAAAGTCGATCCGTGCACTGAGTAATATATTTATAATGACCGTAAACTCATGACATATGTATTCAAATGAAGCGGAGCGAGCTAATTGAGACCCTTTGGTCTCCATAGTTTATACAAAAACATCCCAGCGTTTAACCCTTTCAAGCCTGAATTTACCGTTGTCATCTTCATCCACTACAAGCCGCGAATTGCTGCCGCAATCCTCGACTTGTAGTGGATGAAGATGATTTGATGTGGTGTATAAATTAAAGAAAATTGCCATGTATTGGCAAACAAGTTTAATTGAATTTTTTGTTCTAAAATCGTTTGTTATCGGAAAATTAAGTCTGTTTTCAGGGATGTAAAACGATGCTTTAATGCATCGTGAGGACTTAAAGGGTTAAACCTCGAAACCCCCTCTCACCTGTATCATATATATCACACAGATAATACGATTCAGTCTCACACGACTGATCTGACAGCTTGAATATGGCTTTGTCGTCAGGATTCGAACCGTCATCCATGGCTCCACAGAACTGTTCACCAGCGTAATTGTTAGGCTGACTCTCCGACCAAAGACCATAGTCACCTGAACAAAAATAACAATTCTGACAATTTTGCACATTAAATTATGAGCTACATAATTATATATGTATATAGCTAAATAATTATATATTACATATAGATATATGTTCTAAAAACTTATGCATATTTTGAATGAGATTCATGAAATTAAAAATCGCAAAAACCTTCTTAGCTTTAATTTGAGGTATTATATCAGGGTGATTTATAAAAGCAGGACATTTTTATTCATTTTGAGGTGAGAATTGCATTTCAAGGTGAATAAAAATTGCACACAGAATGTGAATTGCCTATTTCAAGGTGAATACAAATGAGAGTCAATCGCCGTGCGTTTATTACTGAATTCGTCAATTCTGCAGGAATTTTCATGAAATTCTGTAAGCTCTATTTTATCGTCAATCAAAATTTATCCTAAAAAAATCGTAAAATATTGTTTAAAAATTAGACAATTTGACAAGTAAAACATTTTTAGTTATGACGCTTCATTCTTGTTTATTCTCAGAGCTGTGGTACATGTCAAATGGTCGATAACTTTTGAAATACTCACTGAAATTTCGCGAAGTGCAAAATTTCGTAAAAATCTCTTGATAATTGACCGAGTAATACACGAAAACCTCGCGAAATTTCAGTGAGTATTTCAAAAGTTATCGACTATTTGACATGTAACACAGTTGCAGCGCTGGGATAGACTTCAGACGTCAGAATCTGACGTCAAAAGTCTATCCCCGCACTGTAAGAGTGAAAATATTTAAATGGTCGTAGACCCATAACGTAGGTATTCAAATGAATCAGAAAGAGCAGATTAAGAAATTAATTTATGATGATTTCAAATTGAATAAAACCCGTTGATCTCCATAGTTTATGTGAACAAATTCAGCGCTTCAAGGGTTAAAGTAAATATAATGCCACTGAAAGTGATAAATAGTTTGTCTGAATACTCAGAAAATAAAGTAATTCAATTTGGGAGTGTGGGACTGTTGTTAGTCATTTTCGCCATTTAAAGCTGGAATTTAGTAAGACATAGTAATTGACAAGTCAACAAGACAAAGGATAAATATCATTGATGACAGTGACAATGCTCATTTTTCACTTACCTCCGACTAAGTATATAAAGTTTTGATTCCATCCTCCACAGAAGTATGTGCGGTCCGCCTTACAACGTATTTTACACCCCTCCATGGGTGCGTTGCCCCCATTACCAAAACTATCTCCACAAAAACAACGAAAACCGTTCTGCAACAAAATAATTTCATGTGACGTTAATTACATTTAATTATACTGCTCCAAAGGCCCGCCATTAATGATAAACGGTCTGCCATAGTCCATATTTACCAATTGTTCAATTTACCATATTATCAGTAAAGTCATGATAACCCAGTGAGCCCAAAACATTTGTTTAACATTTGTAAAAATGTTATACAATTGTTTTGTGTTTGCTGGGAATGTATATCGTAGAGAACGCATCCGTTATTCCAGCAAATAACTCGAGACGTTGAACCAATGTTGATTTTTTGTTGAGCAAGCATCGTATACGTTGGGCCAACATTTAATGAACATTGTTTTAACGCTGGGATGGTTATAGTATCATAACAGGGTGATGTACCGTTGTAAACAGTTAAATGCCCTAACACAATGGTAGTCTTATTTTATGCATTTTTATGTAGTTTCATGTTATAACACATAGCTGTGAATCGAAGATTCAAATGTAGATCCAGCCAGATATTTGTCAATGTGTTTGTGCATAGACAGTTCTTCACACTGTTCAAAGCTTAGGGTAGTGCAGTGCTGTGTCTGTGGCACTGTGCACTATATAGATAGCTCTTGATGTCATTTAAAGGGGTTAATAGGACTTAACACTAACCGGCGGTGCCGCATATATTAGGGTTTTTCATTTTTTATTAGCACATTAAGTACCACCTTTTAAACATGTTAAAGATAAAATATGACATCAATCAGCAATATTTGAAAACAGTTGACCTCCATTTTGTCAAATCTGAAGAATTTTCACTCACTTGAAGTTGTGGATCGCGTCAGCGAGACATAACTTAAAGTGGGTGAAAATTCCAATTGAATAATTTGGCGGTTAAAGGGTTAAAGCTATATAGTATTTTCCCTCACCTCATTCTGCTGGGTTGAGGCATACCGTCTGCCTTGTTTACCACATTCTTCCACACATACTGAGGGTAACACATCCTCATCCTCTACATCCAGCTCTAGAGGCAGATCATGGACGTCTGGGTCGTCAGAGTAA
Source organism: Flabesymbios commensalis (assembly GCA_964017125.1). Lineage (NCBI taxonomy): Eukaryota > Metazoa > Annelida > Polychaeta > Terebellida > Flabelligeridae > Flabesymbios > Flabesymbios commensalis. The sequence goes on from OZ024918.1 coordinate 59,031,299, forward strand.
CAACCTATAGGTGCCATCTGACTGCCATCTGAAAAACAAAACAACGTAATAACCTATAGGTGCCATGTGACTGCCATCTGAAATACAAAACAACGTAACAGCCTATAGGTGCCATCCGACTGCCATCTGAAATATAAAACAACGTAACAACCTACAGGTGCCATCTGACTGCCATCTGAAATACAAAACAACGTAACAGCCTATAGGTGCCATCTGACTGCCATCTGAAATACAAAACAACGTAATAACCTACAGGTGCCATCTGACTGCCATCTGAATCACAAAACAACGTAACAGCCTACAGGTGCCATCTGACTGCCATCTGAAATACAAAACAACGTAACAGCCTATAGGTGCCATCTGACTGCCATCTGAAATACAAAACAACGTAACAACCTACAGGTGCCATCTGACTGCCATCTGAAATACAAAACAACGTAACAACATGTATGTCCCATCAGACTGTCACCTGAAAAACAAAACAACGTAATAACCAATAGGTGCCATCTGACTGCCATCTGAAAGACTATACAACGGAACAACATTATATGCCCAACCTGACTTCCATTTAAAAAACAAAACAACGTGACAACCTATAAGGCCCATCTGACTGCCATCTGAAAGATAAAACAACATAGCAACATATATGTCCCATCTGACTGCCATCTGAAAAACAAAATAACGTAACAACCTATAGGTGCCATCTGACTGCCATCTGAAAAACAAAACAACGTAACAACCTATAGGTGCCATCTGACTGCCATCTAAATGACCAAACAACGTAACAACATATATGTCCCATCTGACTGCCATTTGAATGACAAAGCAACGTAACAACCAATAGGTGTCATCTGACTGCCATCTGAAAAACAAAACATCCTAACAACCTATAGATGCCATCTGACTGCCATCTGAATGACCAAACAACGTAACAACATATATGTCCCATCTGACTGCCATTAGGATGACAAAGAAACGTAACAACCAATAGGGCCCATCTGACTGCCATCTGAAAGACAAAGAACATAAAAACCTATAGGTGCCATCTGACTGCCATCTGAAAGACAAAATCAAACAACGTAACAACATATCTGTCCAATCTGACTGCCATTTGAATGACAAAGCAACGTAACAACCAATAGGTGTCATCTGACTGTCATCTGAAGAAACAATACAACGTAACAACCTATAGATGCCATCTGACTGCCATCTGAATGACCAAACAAAGTAACAACATATATGTCTCATCTGACTGCCATTATAATGACAAAGAAACGTAACAACCAATAGGGCCCATCTGACTGCCATCTGAAAAACAAAACAACGTAACAACCTATAGATGCCATCTGACTGCCATGTAAATGACCAAACAACGTAACAACCTATAGATGCCATCTGACTGCCATGTAAATGACCAAACAACGTAACAACCTATAGATGCCATCTGACTGCCATCTAAATGACCAAACAACGTAACAACATATATGTCCCATCTGACTGCTATTTGAATGACAAAGCAACGTAACAACCAATGGATGCCATCTGACTGCCATCTGAAAAACAAAACATCCTAACAACCTATAGATGCCATCTGACTGCCATCTGAATGACCAAACAACGTAACAACATATATGTCCCATTTGACTTCCATCCGAAAAACAAAACAAGGTAACAACCTATAGGTGCTATCTGACTGCCATCTGAAAGACAAAACAACTTAACAACCAATAGGTCCCATTCGACTGCAATCTGAAAGACAGAACAACGTTACAACCTTTAGGTGCCATCTGACTGCCATGTGAAAAACAAAGCAACGTAATAACCTATAGGTCCCATCTGACTGCCATCTGAAAGACAAAACAACGTAACAACCTATAGGTCCCTTCTGACTGCCATCTGAAAGACAAAACATAGTAACAGCACATATGTCCCATCTGAAGGCAGTCGAGAAGATAAAACAAAGACACAACATGCAGGTCTCATCTGACTGCCATCTGGAACATCAAACAACGCAACAAGCTATATGTATCATACGAATACCATCCGGAAGACTTAACAGTGTATCACTGCCATCGGTCAAATAAAACAAACTATGAAAACAACATGTTTCCATTGACCACCTGCTGAAAAAAATAAGAACAACGTAATTCACATTTCATGTTCAATGAATAAGGTGTTCGCCTAAAGGCTCACACCTTATACATTGAATGAGTACTGTATTTTCCCACATCGCACTTAAATGAACACCGTTTGCATATTATCTCACGCCCCAGTCTTGAGATGAATTATTTTGGTTTTACCTGAGACATACTGCCAGGTGACGTCTATCTCTTCCCTCTTGTTATATCTTACCTGAGACATACTGCCAGGTGACGTCTATCTCTTCCCTCCCTCCTGTAATGTTTTACCTGAGACATACTGCCAGGTGACGTCTATCTCTTCCCTCCCTCCTGTAATGTTTTACCTGAGACATACTGCCAGGTGACGTCTATCTCTTCCCTCCCTCCTGTAATGTTTTACCTGAGACATACTGCCAGGTGACGTCTATCTCTTCCCTCCCTCCTGTAATGTTTTACCTGAGACATACTGCCAGGTGACGTCTATCTCTTCCCTCCCTCCTGTAATGTTTTACCTGAGACATACTGCCAGGTGACGTCTATCTCTTCCCTCCCTCCTGTAATGTTTTACCTGAGACATACTGCCAGGTGACGTCTATCTCTTCCCTCCCTCCAGTCCAGATTTGATCGTAGTCCTCATCATCCATCATGTCCTCCACCACCTGCTGCCTGGTACTGTCTGTGATAGTCACCAGGTGGCCCCCTAGTGCAGCACATTCACTCTCGGAGTCGCCAGGATCGCGTCGACCTGATCCTGGTGTCAGGCAGGAGTATCCGTGCAGGATTCCGTCTGGACAGAACAGCTGACCTGGGTAACATTAACAACAGAATAAGGATTAATAACTCTTACAACGCTGAAATAGTTTGCATAAAAAATGAAGACTAAAGTTTTTTTCAATTTGAAATCATCATGAATGTCTTAGTTAGCTCTTTCCGCTTCATTTGAATACCTATGTTATGGGTCTATATTACCCCTGTATAATGCCGCGCAAAGGCAAAATACGGTATTTGTTTGCTTTACAAGAAAAACATATAGGCCCTACAGCCCTTTGCCTTTTGCATTTTGGTCAAAATAAACAACATAAGAAATAAATTACATAATAATATAAATTACATAATAATATTGGTTAGTTGTAACATATTTCTAGCTACTGTGCAGAGCACTGGCACACGTAGCGCTGCTTGTGGTAAGCCGTTTCATGTTGCGAATTACACTGCTCACCCTAGACACTGCTCCTTCGCATGTTAAAATGTGCAGATGGTTGACGTCATATTTCCCCCGCTCTCAATTTCAAGTATTGTAGTAAGCTTGTGATTGGCCGGCTGTCTTGCTAAAAGTACCCTGATCGGCTGGCGAGAATATTATGGTGGCAGAGACCTGTGTGGAGCCCAACAAACGAGAGCATTTGACCCAATGCTGTTTCAATATTGGCCCACCGCCAACGGCGCTGGATCAACATTGAAACAACATTGGGTCGAGTCTTCGTGTTTGCTGGGAGAGCTGTCCGCATTTTGATACACGCGTGCCGTCTGTGTCTGGTCGGAACAGGCAGCACAGTGCTCTGTGTAGTTGCGAATATGCAGCTGTTCAGCCCAGAGTATATACAATAATGGTATGCAAATCCCTGCCGATGATTTCGACACACTACCTTCAAAATCGTCCCAGTAATGACCCTAGCTCACAACAATCAATCAATCAATCAATCAATCAACGTCTCACCACACATAATACCCGTCCCATAGACTTACATGTATTATGACCCATACGCTCAGGCCTCCCAGCACTCCTAAAATTGGAAAATGTAAATAACCCTATATATCATTTTAACCATTCGTCTGTTCTCTTTCAAAATACAAAACAAAAAAGGTATGTGAATCTGCTTGCTTTTCTGCTATTTTAGCCTAGAATAAGCTCTTGCCTCACTCTCCCCCGGGCGACCTAGAAAAAAATTGACCTCGTTTTTCAGAAGAGCCTTGTTACAGCCAGTGCAAGGATTTCTTTTATAATTTTGATGCTTTTGCTACAACAAAACATCACAGAATCTATTTAAATTGGTATCAAAATGATATGGCCGTAATAATCACCACAGGAGCTGCTGCAAAGAGCCACACTTTTTGAAAAGAGACTAACTTTCTTATTCACAAACTTTATAATGATATGCAATAATTTAAATAATTAATGATGAATGAATGGAAATATCTAGAATGAGTGAATAAATGAATGAAAAAGTGAATGAATGAATGAATGAATGAATGAATGAATGAATGAATGAATGAATGAATGAATGAATGAATGGAAAAATAAATAAATGGATAAATGAATACAGAAATGAATGAATGAATGAATGAATGGATGAATGACTGAATGAATGAATGAATCAATGAATGAATGAATGAATGAATGAATGAATGAATGAATGAAATAATGTATGAATGAATGAATGAATGAATGAACGAATGAATGAATGAATGAATGAATGAATGAATGAATGAATGAATGAATGAATGAAGAAATGAATGAATGAATGAATAAATGAATGAATGAATGAATGAATGAATGATTGAATGAATGAATTAATTAATGAATGAATGAATGAATGAATGAATTTATAAATAAATAAATAAATAAATAAATAAATAAATAAATAAATAAATAAATAAGTAAGTAAATAAATAAATAAATAAATAAATAAATAAATAAATAAATAAATAAATAAATAAATAAATAAATAAATAAATAAATAAATAAATAAGTAAATAAATAAATAAATAAATAAATAAATAAATAAATAAATAAATAAATAAATAAATAAATAAATAAATAAATAAATAAATAAATAAATAAATAAATAAATAAATAAATAAATGAATGAATGAATGAATGAATGAATGAATGAATGAATAAATGAATGAATGAATGAATGAATGAATGAATGAATGAATGAATGAATGAATGAATGAATGAATGAATGAATGAATGGTGAGATGAATCAGATGACACTTCCCCCCAGACACAGGTTTCTAAAATCAAACCTTGGTATACTGACTCTACCAAGCACCCTGTCATAGAGACTCCCAACAATATTGAATCTTCACAAACTAGATATTTTTCACCAGACAGACGTCTACAGTAAATGTTTATTATGTGTATATAAGAAGGTAAAACCGGACACAGAAAAAAGCAATGAGTTTAACAATAGTTCAAACAAGTGACATTTATGGACTGAGCTGACCTCTGAGTCTGAGGACAAACATTATTATACAGCGTCGTGCAAACATTATGCCAAGGTGAAGAACTAAGGCGTAGAGCAGATAAAACAGCGCTATTCTTATAGCAAACAGGATGGTTTCCATTGTTGATCTGAGATTAGGCCGCTGTCTGTGACGTCGACGAATTAAACCACAGATTAGGCCTATCCAATGTTTGGTGTCATTGAACGTGGATAGGTACATAAATGTGCACCGGCTCAATTTTCGATTGTAATTTTTTTGTGATAAAAAATATGTAGGCCTACACACAATGTGGTCTCTATGGTTCAATAACGGTGGTCTATGCCGGTGTTGGCGGCACGAGTTACTGGCGTTTTAAGACAAACAGCAGTAACTGCTTACTTGAAAAGTAAGCAGTTACTGCTGTTTGTCTTTCCTCGATAGCATGAGGTCAAAAGCAAATAACAGTAACTGCTTACTTTGACAAGTATACAGTTTGTTCGCCTTTGCACGACATACAAAGACAAACAGCAATAACTGCTTCCTTGGGAAATAAGCAGTTACTGCTGTTTGGATGTGTACGACAAATCCATACAGAAAGGCAAACAGCAGTAACTGCTCCCTTGACAAGTAATCAGATACTTTTGTTTGTCTTTGTGGCGCTGTCTGAATAAAGCGACGTGGATAATCCGCCATTCTCCACCATATTAAATAAACAAATCTATCATTCCTGAATATTGATCCCGTCCCAGCAAACGCAAGACAATGACCTAATGTTAGGCCAACGTCGCAGACGGTGGCCCAATATTAAATCAGCAGTGGATCAACGCACCGTTTGCTGGAGCAGTGTGTACACGTGATGTACAAACAGCAGATGCCGCCTGGCGACTATTTGAGAACTAAGGCGGTCACGAGTGTCTGCACAGATCAAGTCAACAAACCGTAAAATTCGTACGTGATAAATTCACGGTTTGCCGACAAACCTGAGAGGCATCAGGAGATACTTAAAATATTCATAAACCTCGTATCAGCGGGTACTTCCTCACTCTACATAATGGATCTTGTCCTCTCTGATCTTTATTGTCTAGTGATACTATAGTTTGGCATAATCAATCATCCGTGAGGAAACACAGTACCACACAGTACCACACCCAAGTTATAGTCTCAACCCACGATGTGCTCAAGTGGAAATATGAAAGATTAATGTTTGTATAAACTGCGAAAACATTTTGAAAAACGTTAAACTAACAGACTTCAAAGACAAAACGTGTGATATATAAAAACGAATAATAGATCTAAACGTACAATTATAAAATTAGGAAGACCATTGAAAATAATGTACAGGTGCGGCCATAATGACATTTGCAATATAGATAAGAGACCTACAATCTGCATGTATTTATTATCCAAACCTTTGTCAGAAATACTTACAAGGTTAAGAAATGTGACAATTATCGCTATTCACAATGTGTTTTTTATTGACCACCAATACGTCATTGCAGTCGCTTTTTTTAGCTAGGAATTTAGCATTTGGGAGAATATTCAGTTTACTATGTTCTTTGGGTGCTGCATTACACATTAAATTAATTTGAAATTGACTTTTGTGAGGCAACTTTCAATAAACAATATATATATCTAGATATAAAAACTGGGCCTGGTTAAATTTACAAAACTCCTTTTGTGTGGCAAATATATATTATGTAACAACAAATAAAACATGTTATCATATAACAGTTTTCTAAAGCTATTGAGTTTTTTTATAATCACAATTTGAGCCGTGCACTTGAACTTGCGTCTAGACACCACAATTTCAAGTGTGTAAAAATTACTCACATTCGTTAATTTCAGACTAACAATTTTAAAAAAAAAACCCTGATATTTCACCCGCAAAATGTATTATTGTATGTCCTAATAAAATATGTTAACCATTAAAACCCTCAATTAAATAACCTAAACTTAAATCCTCCCACCTGAAGTTATGTCTCGCTACCGCGACTTACAACTTCAAGTTGGGGGGGGGTGATTATTCACATTCTTACACTTTGAATATAACTATATGGCAATTTTGCAAATGCAATGCACATATTTTTCTTTTTTTAAATGACGAACAGAAAGATTCAAAACGGCTCTAGGCGTGATTACGGTAGCAATAGACTGCTTGCACGAGTTTGCGCGTGAACAGTTTGTCTGATTAAAACAGTTCGGCGTTGCTCACTGTGTGGCGTGTTGTTATTGAGAAAGGTGTATTCAATTCTAAAATCGGAGAGTTAACCCTTTCAAGCCTGACTTTACATTGTCATCTTCATCCACTACAAGACGCGAATTGCTGTCGCAATTCTCGACTTGTAGTGGATGAAGATGATTTGATGTGGTTTGAAAATAAAAGAAAATTGCCATGTATTTGTAAACCAGTTTCATGCACATTGTCATTCTAAAACCCTTGGTTGTAGTAAATTAAGTTTGTTTTCAGGGATGTAAAATGATGCTTTGATGCATCGTGAGCGCTTAAAGGGTTAAATATTTAACCCTTTAAGCGCTGAAGTAATTTGTAAAACACATCGCAACCAAAGTTTTTTTTCAATTTGAAATCATCATAAATGTCTTATTCAGCTCTTTCCGATTCATTTGAATACCTATGTTATGGGTTTACGGCCATTAGAAATATGTTGATTCTTACAGTGCGGGGATCGACTTTAGACGTCAGAATCTGACGTCTACAGACGTCAGATTCTGACGACTAAAGTCGATCCCCGCACTGTAAGCGTTAATAATAGTGATGTCTCACCTTTGACGTCACTCGTTGTCAATAATATCCATAGATAAATAATCCAAGGTAACAGCCGTGAACACATGTTTATTCTAGATATGACGTGTACTATATGCTTATTTGACTGTTGTGAAAATCCTGAGGTTGTTTTCTAATATCTATATCATATCCTCATTCGTATCATATTTTCGTATATGTATCATCGTTTACTATTTCCTGATTTGACTATTCTGAAAGTTCTGAGGTTGTCATCAAATATCTATGTCATATCTGCATTCGTATTATATTTTCTGTTTATTGCGTCCTGATCCGTATTTTATGCTTAGTTAAGCATAGCATCTTTCCTATTGTATATCCTAATTCAATTCAATATATTTACCCATACACTTCATTTTGATGTGTCTATTATATTTGATTGTTGGCTTATAGCCTGTCTTTCCTTTAAGTCCATGCTGCACATTGTCACGATTTGTATTTTAGCACCTGGCGGGTTCAGTCGATCATATCGATCCTTTTAGTTGTTTAAACATCAGATCTCCCAGCATGGCATGCACGTGTTGCTGTTCTGTTGTCATGGGTCATGGCGCGTGATGTCGCCCAAATCTACATACAGAACAGAACAGAAACGGAACACATAAAAAATAAGTACAATATTATGTTATAAATTAATAAAATTCCAAGTTTGTGTTTTTCAATATTTGAATTTATCGTTTAACCCAGCAAGTACGAGACATGGACCCAATGTTGGTTTAATGTTGGATCATCGTCTACGACGCTGGCCCAACATTAAAACAACATTGGGTCAGTGTCTCATGTTTGAAGACGATGCGTTGAGACAATGTTGCTGTAGTGTTGGCTCAGCGTCTTGGATGGTGGACCAACATTAAAACAACATTGACTCTACGCATTATGTTTGCTGGTAACTAACTATATATGTAAACATATTTATATCCAAATACTTTCGGCCATGGTATTATAACTAAACCCCCTAATTTAAATAACAATGGAATGACGGCAGTGATAAACGGAATAATGTGACAGGCTGAGATACACTTTTATTGGTCGAGGATAGAATAATATACTTGGTCTAACGACAATTTCCAACGCAAGTCAGAGGGCATGTCCTAGCAAACAGTACACCCGTGTCTGCTAGGTTACATCACCAGATCAAATATTATTTATATGGATCTGATGCACCGTCTGGTATTCAATATACAAATAATAAAATAAAATGATAGAAATAAAATTTAAATTTGTATTTCAACAATGTGATTCTAATTAAACTGATATCTAAATAATCAGTATTTCTGGATCGTGGTATTTTTTGCCAAATGTAGTCTTCCTCAATTTGTTTAATTTAGGTTTCTAATAAACTTTAACACAAGTTATCTTAAACCTTAACATAATTAAAAAAAAATATGAAATGAAATATTGACTGATGTCATTGTTATACTTGAAAGTATATTAAATCTAAATATTTCCAAAACTAGGGCCCGTATTCTCGTACAAGTTACGATATATCATAGGCTTCTGATTGGTCGAGATGGCCATCTCGACCAATCAGAAGCCTACGATATATCGTAACTTGTACGAGAATACGGACCCTGACAATTAATAATAAACGGCTGTGTCCTAGCATTGTGTTTATATGTATATTCGCAGGAGATATTATGTACAACATCTATTTTGAACACGATTCTTCAAAAAGAAATCATTGAAATAGAATAAAGTGAAATATTTTTCCGTCACCTAGTGTTGTGTTTATCCGTGCGTATCCACGTGCTACCGCTATGATCCTTTATAGTCCTACAGGCTGCTGTACCGAGACAGTGTCCCTGTAAGCCCCCCCCCCCTCTCCGGCCAATACAAATTACTCAACAATGCACTCTCACTGGGACAACTGTTATTTTTCCTGTTTTGTGATATAATCTGTTAATACACGTCGACATTTTCATTGAAAATCTCTCGTTTTAGGAGATGTATTTATGGATTGTAACGCTAATATATATTTAGCTAATAAGTATAGATTCTGAATAAGGTTTACTTTTTGCAAAAATAGGTTCTAAAAGATATATAATAATAATTTTGAACACGATTTCATAACAACTGAACCAGTATATTAACCCTTTCAGCGCGGGGACTGTCTTTAGACGTCAATTGATCTCCATGATTTATACAGAGATATTTCTGCGTTGTAATGGTTAAAGGTGATCTATCACCCCTTATATGGTATGAATAATTATGTCCTTTTATGGTGTGATTGGCTATCATGTGACCCTCTGAGAGGGTCACATGATGGCCAATCACCCCATATATGGGGGTGATTGGCTATCATGTGACCCTCTCAGAGGGTCACATGATAGCCAATCACCCCATATAAAGAAACACTTGTGCCCCATCTTGTGGCAACTTTGATTTATGTGTCACAAATTTATTCACACTATATAACGGGTGATAGATCACCTTTAAGCTCAATGATTTTCTACTCACGCACAAATCAGTTGTTATCGTCGCTTATACACAAAAATGCGGACTCTCTCGTGACAGTCTGCAGTGTCCGTGTCCCTGTGCCCCCCCCCTCCCCCCGGTGAATAATAATTGGCTCAACGTTACATCCTCACCAGAGCAACTGTTATTTTCCCTGTGTTGTGATATTATCTGTTGATCCACGTCATCATTTTCAGTGTAAATCTCTCTTTATAAATATATGTTTAATCATCATAAATGTCTGCTCTTTCTGCTCCATTTGAATACCTATTATGTTATAGGTCTACGACCATTACATTTTGTTTAATTCTGTCAACGCGGGGACGGACTTTAGATTCTGACGTCTAAAGACAGTCCCCGCGCTGAAAGAATTAAAGTCTGCTACCTTTGTGGAGAAAATCACAAAATCAGAAGCTCTTTTCGTGGACTGTATGCGATTAAACAATATGCAGGTTTAATTTGTTGTACAATTTATTCAATACAACAAAATAAAATGAAATAATAGAAATAAAAAATACATTTTGATTTAGAAAATCTGTCGCTTCAGTTTACAAATAAAAGTATTATTTAAACTAATCTAACTAATTCTGCTCGCGGGGTCAAATATAAACTACTTATTCCTCTGTGTTTTGTGTATCCCTTCTTATCCACGTGTTAGGACCCTGAATAAAGTATAATTTGCTACAAAATGGTTCTCAGAATATCACATGACATTCATTTTAAGCACGACTTTACAACAAACAAAATATGAAATGGTTTTAGGTTTTCTGTTGTTACGTAGCATTGTTTTATCTAGTATTGCATTTATGCCTGATAAATAATAGGATCTTGAGTAGAATCTAATTCTGCATGGGATAAAATCCGAGGAGCTCTACATTCTTAGCCGTGGAAAAGTTCGAGGACGAAGGCCGAGGCCTTTTTCGTAGCTGAGGATCTAGAGCTCCGAGGGTTTCAACTGACTTCAAACACATCCGAACATAATCAGGATCCTTCAAAATCAACAGCTCGGTCACACCTGACTGATTTTAATACTATATGACCACCATAATAATTGGTCTGTACTTGGTCAGCAATAACTCTCCATTCCCAGCTTAGAATGTAGTTTCCGGACAAAGAAAATAATATAGTGGTGTGTTTTAATAAAAAAAGCAGGCCCATATACAACATATTTTTAAAGTTTCTCTTTCTTAGAAAACAAGAGGCAATGATGAAGTTCTGATATAATGTTGGACTAAATAAAGTCGGCGACGCTGGCCCATCAATTACAGCGCAATACACCGACCCAATGATGATTAAATGTTGGGCCAGCGTCACAGACAATAGCTCAACATTAAAACAACATTGGGTGAGTTACTGAATGGAATTTTATCTTGATACAATTTTTTCAAAAAGCTGTTTTTCAGGTTGTACGTACTCGGATACAGGCCTGTTGTGATATAGTGTTGTTTTATCCTTGCTTATCCACGAACGTCTCTTATGATTCTGAATCATGAACTAATTATCGAAAAAAATGGTTATTATATAATATTCTCAGAAGATACCATCTCGTGACAGGCCTACTGCTGTACTGTGCCTGTGTCTCTGTGCTTATACACGTGACTCTGCTATGATCCGGACTCTATCGTGAAAGTCCGGCTGGCTGCTATGTTGTGTCGTGACCTTGTCTCTGAGACACCCCCCCCCCCCCCTCCCACTTCCGCCAATAAAAAATGGCTTAACATTATATAGTCACTGGGTCATCTGTTATTTTCTTTGTTTTGTGATTTTATCTGTTAATCCACGTCGTCATTTTCAGTGAAAATCGCGTTATGGATTATACCATAAATATATTTTAACTAATAACTATAAATTCCGAATAAGGTTTAACTCTTAAAAAAAAATTTTGAACACGAATTTTGAACACGAATTTGAAGAATAAAATAACTTAATCAACATGTATTTTCTACTCACACATTAATCAGCTGTTACGGCGTGTTATCGTTGCTTATACACGTGCCTCCGCTATGATCCTGACTCTGTGACTGTCCTACTAGCTGCTGTACCGTGTCCCTGTGACCCCCTCCCCCCTCCCCCCGGGCCACGCCTGTCTGCACACAGCTTGTCACGGCTCGTGACTCACACTAACGTTTTGTGTCACGAGAGACAAACAGCTGTGAGATTGGGATCAATATGATATGTGAATCATACCTTCCCAGCAAACACGGGCATTCATCCATTGCTGTTTCAATGTTGGGCCAGCGTCGGAGACGGTGGGCCAACATTGAAACAGCATTGGGTGAATTGCCCGTGTTTGCTGGGTTACTCTGAATTATACCAGGGTGGGGGTAGAATATATTAGCTCTTTAAGCCCTAGGCACCTCTATAGTCATTTGCAACCTTTCTATTATTACTTTAACCCTTACAACGCTAAAATATTTTTTTTAAAACCATGGAGACTAAAGGGTTTTTTCAATTTGAAATCATCATAAATGTCTCAGTCAGCTCCTCCGCTTCATACGAATACCTATGTTGTGTGTTTATGGCAAATAGAAATATTTTAATACTTTCAGTGCGTGGATCCATTAAGACGTCAGATTAGTCGGTCCCCGCACTAAAAGAGTAAAATAGGCGACGAAAGAATAATATCAAAATGACGTTGAGATGATTCCTTAATAAACCTGTTGGTCTTAGTCAGCTCTTTCCGCTTCATGTGAATACCTATGTCATGGATCTACGGCCATTATAAATATTTTAACCCTTTCCGCGCGGGGACCCTCTGTATACGTCAGAATCTGACATCAGTAGACGTCATATTATGACGTCTAAAGACTAAAGAAAGGGTTAATATATTTATATATATTTATTCAATATAATATTAGGGTAAAGTGTGGCCCACAACAGTAACTTAAAAAAATTAAATCGTTCCGATCTGCTGATCATAATATCGACACGAAATGGTCTGGCTGATAATACCGTCCCCCCCCCCCCCCATAGCAGCTGTAAATAGAAAATTATAAATAAAAGGGTCTTTTGTCATGCATTTCAGCTGTAATAGGATAAAAATGTGTCTGATAAGCTCACATCAGCACTCAAACAAGATGGATCGTCTCGAATTTCTGAGCACATCATTTATTTTTAATTTAACAAATCTGAATAATTTTATTGTCATTCATTTGAAGTTCTGGATCGCGACATCTTCGAGTGGGTGACAACTTCAGCTGAGAAACTTAGCGTTTAAAGGGTCAGTGACGGAAATCATGACGGCGGAATATTGTGTTGCGCTTGAATCTAAAAAGATACACCTTTTCAAATGTCAACCAGAGAACCTTGATCAATATCAGATCTGAATCATATCAATACTTTGAAATGTGTCAGACTGGATAAAAAATATGCATCAGTGGCGGAAGCATGACTGCTAAACATGTTATTTTAAACTTAAAATTAACCCTTTTAGCGCGGGGATCGACTTTAGATGTGAGCATCTGACATTTATAGACGTCAGATTCCAACGTAATCGATCATCGCACTAAAGGCGTAAACTATTCATAATGGCCGTAGACCCGTAATATAGGTATTGGAATGAAGCAGAAAGAGCTAACTAGGACATTTAGAATGATTTGAAATTGAGAAAATCTATTGGTCTCTTGGTTTGTATAAACCAAGTGTTAAACTTGAAATTAACCCTTGCGTTGTTGGACCATATAATATACGGTTCCACGCATTTTTCAAAGAAAATATCACAAAAATTGATCAAATTATTTTTCAAGTTAAAAGATGCCCACTTTCTATATTTAAAAATTCCCAGCTTTAAATCGATGGAAATCTTAAAAAACAATTTAGCATAATTAAGGCCAAAAAGGTTCACCCCTTCAAATGTGTACCATAGATCTAAATTAGTATTATCTAAATAATTTCTTACTCTGAAATATTTTAGACATACAATGCGAAATGTTAACCCTTTGACTTCCAGGCCGGAGTGCATGCCAGAATCCAGATATACTGGTGTAGGAGTTCTATTTTTCGTCATTTAAAGCTGGAATTGCTAACGCAATTTCCAGCTTCAAATGACGAAAAATACATAAATGTAGTATATATTTGACGAAAATTTGTGTCATTTTATGGTTACGTTCATTGACGAATGACGACGGAAATTTCCGTCATGTATGGTAGTGAAAAGGTTAACGAAATGTTGGTTTGATGCTGGTGCAGCGTCGCAGACGATGGTCAAAATATTACAGCAACATACAACATTGGGTTATCGAGTTTGTGGAAGCATATACCCAGCAAACTGGCGGCGCTGATCCAGAGTTGGCGTAATGGTGGCCCGACGTCGCAGACAGCGGACCAACATTAAACCGGCAATGGAACGACGTATCTGCTGTGTGGGGTAGCCTTGTCTACGCAAGTGGATGAAAAAAGCACGCGCAAAGAAAAGCTGTTGTAGGCCTAAATTACAATATTGGTGATTCGTATAAGATGAATTGCTGCATATGTGAGAATGAGAGGATAAAGCGCAAAATAGACCAACGCGAACGCGATAGCGACGAACACGCGCAAGCGACGACAGCATGCAAACAGACAAAAAATAGACCAACGCGAACGCGATAGCGCGAACAGACACGAAATTTGATGGAACTTCTCCGCGATATTTCTGAATTTTCCATGTAAAACCACTCTAAAAATAAATAAAACGAAAAAAATATGTCGAAAGTAAATTTTGGAAAAGACCATCAACTTTAATGTTAAAGAAACTTATGAATGATAACAATACTGATAATATACAAAAAATATCTCTGTTCATCAAATGCATTTTAACTAATTTTAAATAATGCATATTGTATATATCACATATCTTTATTGACGTATATAATCAGAGCGCATGCAAGTAAGTGTATATGTTTGTAGCCAGCTCAGACCTAGCATGTCTGTCTTACCTTTATGAAAGTTCATAAAAAATAAATTACCTGTTACTTGTTACAGGCGGGAACGCGAGATAATGTAACCAGTTAAAAACGTTTCGGTTTTGCTTTGGTTTGCTTTGACAATGATAAAATAGTGTATTTGATAATACGCGCCCAGGTTCGCGCACGCGATCGCGTTGATGTTTTTTACCACTAAGGTGAATGACAATTACCTGATATTTTTATCACCTGAGTATATTCGTATGAAATCCAAGCTCAGAATTACCAAAGAAGAAATTATCTATTATAGTGTGATTGATTATACGGTTTTATTTCTGTTTATTCAAGGAATGGTTTTGAAAGATACACTGTTGTGTTAGTACACTTTTACATAAAAGTACACATTTATAAAATCAGTTAAAAAAAGTTTGGCATTTAGTAATATTTGCTGATTTATTAATTTATGATTTATATATTTACCATATACAGATGTCAGCCCGTATGTGTTTTTTTCTGTATAATTCCTGAACCTTTTATGATGTATTATCCGTTTTCCACTTTTTTAAAATATCACTAAAATCTACAGACCATATATCAAGTACTTCCAAGCTGCACTCCATACTGTGAACAGGTGAATGGTGTCTGCGTGCAACAGCGGGAAGTATGTGAATATATATATATACTCAGCCAAAACGACACGCCAAATCAATGTTGTCTTAATGTTGGGCCATCGTCATAGACGATGGACCAACATTAAAACAACATTGGTACAACATTTCGACATTGATGGGATATATATCTAGGCACTATTAGGGCGACCATAGATAGCCTGGTCATATTAATAATACACCGCCTATTACGATGCTCACTCACTCGTGACACCAGTACTAGTACTTACTCATTCTTAAAGGGACTGGCCCAGGCTAAAATCATCAAAAAATCGGTGATTTTATTTCGGGTTCTTAATATGACCATATGATGTAAACATGTACATAGACTAGAACTGCAAATTTTTATAATTTTTGTGCTGCGCATTCACCAGTTAGACTAGATATAGAGACGAAATTCACGCATTTCCTATTTTTGACATGGTTGTCAATAATTAGAAATCAGGAATTTCGTCTACCTCTCGGGTCACGGAGGCTCCCCACAATACTGACTTTCACACGTGGATGGGGAAGAAACAGTTTTGTTTCTTTCAAACCGCCGAGACCGGGAACCGAACCCCGAGCTCTGGCGTGAAAGGCAGCGGTGCTAACCACTACCCTAGGGCCCCTGCCCTTTCCGTTTCCAGAAATCCCCATATCTACATCTACATTTTTGTTTAAGGATTACAATCCTTATTCAGGATCTGTTTATATACGTGTGACAAAAGGAAATCTGGTAGGGCGTCCATCGATAGCCTTGTCAGATTAACCCTTAGAGCTTTGGGGTAATTAATTTAAATTTTGACTCACTTGAAGTTGTGTCTCGCTGCCGCGATCCACAACTTCAAGTGACTCAAAATTACTCATATTTGTAAAATCAAGCCAGATCTTATATCAGTTTCCCAAAATTAATGCATTTTTTTACTTCTAGAAACTAATTACACTAACCACAAATTAATGTGAATAAAACCACATATAATAGATTAGTCGACTTCAGTGGTCAGAGGGTTAGCCTTTATAACGCTGAAATAATGTTGCAGAAACCATGGAGACCAAATGTTTTTTTGCAATAATAAATCATATTAAATGTCTTAGTTAGTTCTTTCTGCTTCATTTGAATGTCTATGATATGGGTCTACGGCCGTTATAAATTAATATTGTAATCATTACAGTGCGGGGGTCGTCTTAGACGTCATAATCTGACGTCTAATTAAAACTGTCTAATTAAAACGGCGCTGGAAGGGTAATATATCTGTGCTATAGCCTATATGCGTGACAGGAGCATATCTAGTTTATCCAGGTTATAATATGGCAGCCATAGATAGCCGGGTCATTGATACAAAAGTATATCAAGTATATCTAGGTTATAATATGGCAGCCATAGATAGCCGGGTCATAGATACAAAAGTATATCAAGTATATCTAGGTTATAATATGGCAGCCATAGATAGCCGGGTCGTATTAACCCTTTGACTTCCAGGCCGGAGTGCATGCCAGGATCCAGATATACTGGTGTAGGAGTTCTATTTTTCGTCATTTGAAGCTGGAATTGCTAACGCAATTTCCAGCTTCAAATGACGAAAAATACATAAATGTAGTAAATATTTGACGAAAATTTGTGTCATTTTATGGTTACGTTCATTGACGAATGACGACGGAAATTTCCGTCATGTATGGTAGTGAAAAGGTTAATAATGCAGTGACTACTATACGCTGGTCACTCACCCGTGTCGCCCGTCAGTACCTCTTTGATCGTCTACATCGCGCGGCAGACAATAACCACCGGATGTTGTCCCTAGTCACGTGGTACGGCGGGATCTCAATGTTATCTCAGCGCGAATAAACACACTCGTGGTTGTCATGGCGGCAAACAATACTGAATGGCGCTTCTGCGACCTTTAGCTTCCCGCGACATACAAGACTCTAACCCAATGTCGGCATAATGTCGGGCCAGTGTCGTAGACGATGGGCCAGCATTGTTTAAGGCCTGTATTGACCGAGTTTTCACAGCTCAGAATATTCATATATACAGTGTATTCAAGTTCTCACTAATTGGCTTGATGTTGATCTAACGTTGGGCCAGCGTCGTAGACAATGGGCTAACATTGGGTAAACATTGGGTCAATGCTTCGTAATAAACAGGCTGTCACAGCTCAGAATATTTATATATATTCAAGTACACACTAACTCTGGCTTAATGCTGGTCCAGAGTTTGGCCAGCGTCGTAGACAATGGGCCGTCATTGGGTCAATATTGGGTTAATGCCTCGTATTTACCAGGTTGTCACAGCTCAGTATATTTATATACAATATATATTCAAGTACACACTAACTATGGCTTAATGTTGGTCTAACGTTGGGCCAGCGTCGTGGACGATGGGCCGACATCAGGCCAACATTGGGCCAATGCCTTGTATTTACTGGGTTGTCACAGCTCAAAATATTCATATATTCAAGTACAGATTAACACTTTGAGCTCCCAAGCAATATTTATACAACACATGTCTTATTTCCAAAATAATCATTGAATGGAAATTGTATAATTGTGTAATCATGGTTCCAATGAATGAGCGACCTTTTACTTTTTAAATTTCTACCCTGTGTTACTTTATCATTTATAAATGTTAAACCCCGTGTTACTTTATCATTTTTAAATGTCTAACCCTGTGTTACTTTATCATTTATAAATGTTTACCCTGTGTTACTTTTTCATTTATAAATGTTGAACCCTTTGTTACTTTATCATTTATAAATGTCTACCCTGTGTTACTTTATCATTTATAAATGTCTACCCTGTGTTACTTTATCATTTATAAATGTCTACCCTGTGTTACTTTATCATTTATAAATGTCTACCCTGTGTTACTTTATCATTTATAATAATAATAATATATTTATTTCGTACTCGGGGTACATGTACATGCAATATAACAATAACATTTAAAGTGTAATTATGTGAATATATAGAAAAATCACTCGGTGCACAGAAGATTGATCCCAGATATTATGTCCTCTCGTGGTATGTTACCTAAATGTACATTGTTTCTTAGTGTCAATAATTGATTAATACAGGCTGATACAGCGACAACATCATCAGCAGGCATGTCAGATTGTAATGAATGTCTGGACGTAGGTACATTATGGCGTGATATATTATACAGAAAAGATATATGGCTGACACTATTTGAAACGGCGGAGCTGCTGCCTTGCATTGTAAGATTATGACATATTTTTATTATTTCATTTTCAGTCTGAGCATTCTTATTTACAAAATTTACAAAACGTTTATGGAGTTGAACATGTATGGGTTTAACATCCCACAATACAGGTAATATAATTTTATGAGTTTTATTAGGTAGTCCATCAATGCGCCTGAGACATTTCCTCCACGCGGTATAAAATGCCTCAGGAGCATTGGTGGAGTAGTCCCAAAGTTGGGAGCCGTACACTCCCATACAAAATAAATTAAAAAGTTTTCTTTTAACATTACCTTTGATAAAACCAAAGCTTGATAACAACTGATTCGTTCTCATATACAAATCATCAGTTGAGCGTTTTATACGTGAATTCATTATGTTAGGTCCTATAATATTTCCTAGGTGACATTCTATACTAGTATTCGTTAATGTTTTTCCATCGAAACATATTTGTAACTTTTCAGATTTAGATGAACTGCAGGGAAAATGTATAAATTTACTTTTATCAGCATTGAAAATCAAATCAAAAGTTTTTGTAAACTCGGAGCATATTTTCAGCATCAGCGACATAGCGTGTTTAGTGGGGGCCAACAAAACAACGTAATCGGCATAGGCTAGAGCACCTGTAAAAATGTTTCCTATGTGGCATCCAATTCCTGACTTTTTAAGCTTAAGTAGTAGCTCATCTAAGTATATTCCAAAAAAAATGAAATGAATCGGGCTTTAGGCCACCTTTGTGCACATATAGGCTAAACTGGGCCAGGAGAACCTCCTGAGGATGGTGAGATGATTGAGATGACACTGTCCTCCAGACACAGGATTCGAAATTCGAGCCCTGGCGGTCTGAGGCCGAGCACGCTACCTCTCGGTCACGGAGGCTCCCCACAATACTAACTTTCACACGTGGATGGGGAAGAAACAATTTTGTTTCTTTCAAACCGCCGAGACCGGGAACCGAACCCCGGACTCTGGCGTGAAAGGCAGCGGTGCTAACCACTACCCTAGGGCCCCCGCCCAAGTATATTCCAAATAGTATTGGAGATAATACACCTCCCTGTTTCACACCATTAGATATATTAAAAGTTTCAGAATGACAATGATGCCATTTCGTACGGATACGCTGATTCAAATAGGATTTCAGAATAAATTTAGTGTATTTAGGGCACACACCTTTTTTCATCAGTATTTTAAAGAGATTAATATGGTTAACTCTATCAAAGGCTTTACTTGCATCTAAGAGAACTACATAAACGTCTGATTGTTTTTTGTTATAGTGATTAATAATTTCTTCACAAACATATGTACATTGAGAGGTAGAATGGTCCGCCTTGAAACCAAATTGCATATCCGTAGTTTTGAATTGATCCCCGTTGGTGTTCAAAATAATCCAATCAAAAATCTTACCCAGTATACTACTTAATGCTATTCCTCTATAATTAGTTGATGTCGTTAATGATTTTCGCTTATTCTTAGGTATAGATATAATGGTAGAAATAGAAAACTGTTTTGGAGAGTGACCATGTTTAAGCATTGATGTGAATAAATCTGCGATAAGCTCATATAATAAATAGGGAGCCGATTTAAAGTGATCAGTGTATAGCCCCGTGTTCCCGTCGTGCTTGTGTCTTTTGAGTTTTTTGATGGCCTTGATTACTTGCTGAGTGTTGACCATCTGACATTTATTACAGTTACCAAATTTAGAATGCGACTCAGCTTCCTGAGTAATTAATTCTTTAAGACGTTCAATGTCCGAGTTATCGTATGAGACTGAATTGAATAAAGTGTTATACTTTTCAGTGAACAAATTATTGATATTTTTGTCACCTTTAAATGTCTACCCTGTGTTACTTTATCATTTATAAATGTCTAACCCTGTGTTACTTTATCATTTATAAATGTCTACCCTGTGTTACTTTATCATTTATAAATGTCTACCCTGTGTTACTTTATCATTTATAAATGTCTAACCCTGTGTTACTTTATCATTTATAAATGTCTACCCTGTGTTACTTTATCATTTATAAATGTCTAACCCTGTGTCACTTTATCATTTTTAAATGTCTAGCCCTGTTTTACTCTATCATTTATAAATGTTGAACCCTGTGGTACTTTATTATTTATAAATGTCTACCCTGTGTTACTTTATCATTTATAAATGTCTAACCCTGTTTACTTTA
This sequence comes from Flabesymbios commensalis, assembly GCA_964017125.1. Classification (NCBI taxonomy): domain Eukaryota; kingdom Metazoa; phylum Annelida; class Polychaeta; order Terebellida; family Flabelligeridae; genus Flabesymbios; species Flabesymbios commensalis. The sequence continues at coordinate 59,052,780 of OZ024918.1, forward strand.
TCATTTATAAATGTCTACCCTGTGTTACTTTATCATTTATAAATGTCTAACCCTGTGTTACTTTATCATTTATAATTTTCTAGCCCTGTGTTACTTTATCATTTATAAATGTTGAACACTGTGTTACTTTATCATTTATAAATGTCTAACCTGTATTACTTTATCATTCATAAATGTCTACCCTGTGTTACTTTATCATTTATAAATGTCTAACCCTGTGTTACTTTATCATTTATAAATGTCTAACCCTGTTTTACTTGATCATTTATAAATGTTGAACACTGTGTTACTTTATCATTTACAAATGTCTAATCCTGTGTCACTTTATCATTTATAAATGTCTACCCTGTGTTACTTTATCATTTATAAATGTCTACCCTGTGTTACTTTATCATTTATAAATGTCTAACCCTGTTTTACTTGATCATTTATAAATGTTGAACACTGTGTTACTTTATCATTTACAAATGTCTAATCCTGTGTCACTTTATCATTTATAAATGTCCAACCCTATGTTACTTTATCATTTATAAATGTCTAACCCTGTGCTACTTTATCATTTATAAATGTCTAACCCTGTGTTACTTTATCATTTATAAATGTCTACCCTGTGTTACTTTATCATTTATCAATGTCTAACCCTGTGTTACTTTATCATTTATCAATGTCTAACCCTGTGTTACTTTATCATTTATAAATGTTTAACCTTGTGTTATTTTATCTTTTATAAATGTCTAACCCTGTGCTACTTTATCATTTATAAATGTCTACCCTGTGTTACTTTATCATTTATAAATGTTTAACCTTGTGTTATTTTATCTTTTATAAATGTCTAACCCTGTGCTACTTTATCATTTATAAATGTCTAACCCTGTGTTACTTTATCATTTATAAATGTCTACCCTGTGTTACTTTATCATTTATCAATGTCTAACCCTGTGTTACTTTATCATTTATCAATGTCTAACCCTGTGTTACTTTATCATTTATAAATGTTTAACCTTGTGTTATTTTATCTTTTATAAATGTCTAACCCTGTGTTACTTTATCATTTATAAATGTCCACCCTGTGTTACTTTATCTTTTATAAATGTCTAACCCTGTGTTACTTTATCATTTATAAATGTCTACCCTGTGTTACTTTCTCTTTTATAAATGTCTACCCTGTGTTACTTTATCATTTATAAATGTCTAGCCCTGTGCTACTTTATCATTTATAAATGTCTACCCTGTGTTACTTTATCATTTATCAATGTCTAACCCTGTGTTACTTTATCATTTATAAATGTCCACCCTGTGTTACTTTATCTTTTATAAATGTCTAACCCTGTGTTACTTTATCATTTATAAATGTCTACCCTGTGTTACTTTCTCTTTTATAAATGTCTAACCCTGTGTTACTTTATCATTTATCAATGTCTAACCCTGTGCTACTTTATCATTTATAAATGTTGAACCCTGTGCTACTTTATCATTTATAAATGTCTAACCCTGTGTTACTTTATCATTTATAAATGTCTACCCTGTGTTACTTTCTCTTTTATAAATGTCTACCCTGTGTTACTTTATCATTTATAAATGTCAAACCCTGTGCTACTTTATCATTTATAAATGGCTAACCCTGTGTTACTATATCATTTATAAATGTCTAACCCTGTGTTACTTTATCATTTATAAATGTTTAACCATGTGTTACTTTATCATTTATAAATGTTGAACACTGTGTTACTTCATCATTTAGGAATGTCTACCCTGTGTTACTTTATCATTTACAAATGTTGAACACTGTGTTACTTTATCATTTATAAATGTTGAACATCATGCTGCTGAATTGTTTTTTACAATTTTTCGGCATTTGCAGCTGAAATTGCAAACGCAATTTCCAGCTTCAAATTACGAAAAATATTTATATTTTTGAAAGCCTACGTTTTCTAAATTGTGTTATTTGATTATCTGATCATCTACAACCTACTTGGTCAAATTTTATATCATTTTTTTGGGATAAACTGTGCTTGAAACTGTTTATATATGGGCTCTAGCAGATCAAGGGTTGACCAGATCTGGCAGGCTGGCTGAAAATTACTCACATTTTTTTGTTCAATTTGATATCAAACATTTGCAAATATTGATTTTTAAACACTTATGCAGTCATATGATGTTTTGAATGTGGAATTTTGTTACATCGAGCCAAATGTGCAGGTTCAAATCTCGATGTTTTCTATATATTACTATTATTTGTTTATCCTAATAATAGTGTAGCTAATAATTTGTCTAATGTGCTTCCTTGATAATAATTCGTGGCGTATTGTGTACATGTTGGCTAAATACACCTATTATCGTCATGCTGCAGTCACTGGGAGGTATGGCACGCCAGTGTCCCATAATTTATAAGTACTTATTTTTCTGAAAGTAAATTTGAAAGTCACTAAATACACTCTTATACGTATGTTGTAGATTGACCTATTATAAATGGAAAATAAACGACAAGAGTGTTCATGCAAGATTGTTTGTTTCCTCGATTAAAATTCTACAATTTAATTATTGTTCTACGTAATTAAAGAGTACAAGTGATCTAATTCTTCTAGTTGCGCTATTTACAAATGTTTTCTGTGTGTCATGTATATAATGTATTGTGTATTTTTGAACTCCTCGTCCAGCTTTTAATCAGCTTGCGAAATTAAATGTTTTCAAGTGGGTGGAAATTATTCATATTTGTTTAATTTCAGACCAAACATTTCCAAATCTTGATGACTAAACACACATTTCATTCCCAATAAATGTGATTTAAACGGCTGATAAAACGCCTTAACCTTTTCACTACCATACATGACGGAAATTTCCGTCGTCATTCGTCAATGAACGTAACCATAAAATGACACACATTTTCGTCAAATATATACTACATTTATGTATTTTTCGTCATTTGAAGCTGGAAATTGCGTTAGCAGTTCCAGCTTCAAATGACGAAAAATAGAACTCCTACACCAGTATATCTGGATCCTGGCATGCACTCCGGCCTGGAAGTCAAAGGGTTAAAAACGACTCGTGCTTAGTGCTCAAAGCAGCTCCTTGGGATGACAGCAATTTTCGTTTTTGATTCCGTACTGAAGTAGTGTATCCCACGGATCATGTTTTTATTTTTTTCAGAACACCGGCCCAGCGTTGGGTAGACAATCCGTGCTGCAGGTGTGTCCTTCCGTGTCCTGACTATAAGACACCAATTAGCGGCGATTGCTCTGATCTTACCGTCTGATACGTGGAAATATGTGACGTAAAGTGCTGAATATTGCTGACTTGTTTTGTTTACATGGCAATATACGACCGGGAAATACAACTATTTCATTCTTTTTCGGTGCTTTAAAATTATTTTTTGACTTTTTCGTATTTTCAGTTAAGATCAGTAGGCTATATAGCTTCATATAAATTAAATTTTCAAAATTGATACCATTGAAAATGTCTCATCCCAAGGAATCCTTTCAAAGGCTCATAAAAATGTCACTTGGAAATTTTCAACTATTTGAGGTTGTGGATCGCTGTAGCGAGACATAACCTCAAGTGGTTGTAAATTTACTTTGACATGAATTCCAGTACAGTTTTTATGACTGCCATTCCACGTTATTTGACGCGTTCTTTCAAGGGCCTATTTCATGCCACCCTTTGACCGCTAAGCGCGACTATAGTCGTCTGCAATCTGTTTAATGAACTCTTAAAGCGCTGATTTTTTTAGGAAAATCATGGAAACCAAAGGGTTTTTTTCAATTTCAAATCATCATAAACGTCTTCGTTAGCTCTTTCCGATTCATTTGAATACCTATGTTATGGGTCTACGGCCATTATAAAGATCTTAATTCTTACAGTGCGGGGATAGACTTTAGGCGTCATAATCTGACGTCTACAGACGTCAGATTCTGACGACTAAAGTTTATCCCCGCGCTGTAAGAGTTAAAAGGTTAAATCGTAGTTATCTGGAATGAAATGAGTGTTTAAACATTAAAATTTACAAATTGTTGGCATCAAATTTAACAGATATGAGTAATTTGTACACACTTGAAGTTGTGGGTCGCGGTAGCGAGACATAACTTCAAGTGGGTGAAAATTTAAATAACTTGGCGGGCAAAAGGTTTAATGTACTTAGCTGTAGAGAGGGGTCATGCCGCTCAAAAGATTGTCCTGACTGAACTAAGTGTTTAAAATATCACAACAGCAATATTCATTTTATAGATATATTTTCAAGTCACTTATCTCAGTATATCCCTCAGTTTGCTAGCACCCGTATTACCGTACAGCACGATGTTTATCTAAGCAAAATAACATATTATGTCATACATTTTTTCGCAGCCATTCACATAAAAACTGGTCATGTTGTGGTCTTCAAGCGACAGATATAGCCACAAAGTCGTTATTTGCATGTGTTATTCCAAGGAAATTTGATAGCAGCTGATGCAATTTGTTTTGGTTATTCTTAGCTTTCTAAAATCATCATTAAAATCGACTAATCAAATTTGCAGGCTGTATCCAGACGAAGACAAAGGGAAGTTACAGGACGGCCATCCGTTAATAGGCGCGGGGCGCGGCGTCTGAGGGAATGTCCCCCTTGAAAAAAACAGGACACTAATATAAACAGTGCATTTTAGTGTAATCTAGAAGTAAAATAGATATTTTTCTGGGGTTACAGACTTACAAAACTCCCCTTGTCCTTGGATACTGTCCTGATATGTGCGTCCTAATCTGATATATAACCAGAAAAGAGTGAAAATTCGAAAAATTTTTAATAGATAATCCATATTTCAGCTCTCTACAATCAAATGTTGCATGTTGTGAAATTATCGAAAGTTTTATTTTTTACCTACCGTATTTTTCCCGCCTCAGAGTACTGTGAATGAAAATTATCGAATTGTATATTTGAATTAAATATTGAAACTGTCTCAAATGTTTTGTTTGATACGTCATTATCTTTGAAATTACATTTTTCTCACTATCAGGCAAAAGATTAGCAGGAAGTCGCCAGTCCATAAACGGCCCGCCGTGTTTACACGAATAAGTGTTCTCTGAGGGGGGGGGGGGGTCATACTCACAGCTGACTCCTATCAACACACTCCCTCATGAATATTCATCATCCTCCACTCCATATAGTTAGACGTCAAATCTCGAGAGAAATTTAAGCTTATAATATTAACCCAGCAAACACAAGATATTGAGCCAATGTTGTTTTAATGTTGGGCCAGCGTCGTGAACGGTGGACCAACATTCAAACAACATTGGATCAATGTTTCATGGTTGCTGGGAATTAAATAACCAACTTCAAATGACTAGAAAACATCGTATTTGATTATTTTGCAAGCTGGAAGAGCTGCCATATTTTCTGCTTTATAACATTTACCTTCGACATTGTACAAGTTTCAAGTGACTGATAATTTATGTGATTTGTTAAATTCAAGTACCAATATATTATCAGTGTTTCAATATTTAGGATATATTTTAATTATAAAAAAACTGGATGTACATGTGTTAATAAAAACACAGAATGGTTACCGTAGTCGACATCAAAAACTGCTATAAATGACATCTATAGGGGTTAAATATACGTTGTTATTACAGAATGTGGGGCAGCTATCTGGCTTATATAATGCCGTAATAACCTCATATCTCCATGAACCAAGCAAACACGAGACGTAGGCTTGATATGTTGATGGTCCACCCATCATTTATAGCAATAATTTTACCATTTACGCATTTAACCATTTAACCCTCTAAGCCCTCACGATGCATTAAAGCATCATCTTACATCCCTGAAAACAGACTTAATTTTCCTCTAACTAAGGGTATTAGAACGAAAATTTCCATGAAACTGGTTTACCAATACCTGGTAATTTTCTGTAATTTTGAAACCACATCTAATCATCTTCATCCACTACAAGTCGAGAATTGCGACAGCAATTCGCGGCTTGTAGTGGGTAAAAATGACAATGATAAATTCAGGCTTGAAAGGGTTAACCCTTTAATATATTCTTTGTTTTATTTTGTATTAGCAAAATTAGTCAAAACTATTTTTTTTCACTCGCAAGAAGGTGTGAATCGCATCAGTGAGACACAGCTTCAAGTGAGTGGGAATTCAAATTAAATAATTTGGCGGTTAAATATATATAATCCACGCAATGCTTTAACCCTTTGGGTCCTCATGCCGCATTAATTAGGCACATGGCATATTTTAAATATAATTTATTGAATAATAAATAGTAAATTTTATCGCAGTGCGTGTTCGTATTTTGTTGTTGGCATACTTCTCTTCCTTATTCCTAATCGCGTCTACAGCTGTTTACTGCCATTTTATGTGTCATTCAAACCACACAATTTTGAAGAATTTTAAAAAGAAATGAGAATTAAATTATATTTTATATTACATTTTAAAGTAATTTTTACCCAATTGTGGGTGGGAGCGGGATACAAATTTAAGTAGGTAAAATGTTTATTGTTCTACTTAGTGTTTTAAAGTTAATTATTATTTTTCATTCACATTGAATACATATATGTATATATCGCGGGCTATAGGGTCTCTATCTGTCCTGGGGTGTTGGCTCTGACGTAACGGGTGATAAGTCAAGCCATAAGCGGACAGGCTATGTACGTAATATACGTAATGGTCGCGTACATTCGAGCGTAATAGAGGTCATTTAGAGGTCACTTAGGGATAAGATATACAAGCTGTACAATATCTACACCCCTCATTTCTCTCTCAAAGCTTTCAGTTTGCTGCTGGTCCTTACTAGAAACTGACTGGTCAAACTAGGTATATTTGTTAGGGCTCAGTTAAGCACACACGTAGAAGAGGTATACTCCCAAATAACAGCGTTTCTCATCAGCTACAGGACGAAATCACAGCACTTCATTTCTTTTTTATATAAAATCCCATAGACTTTTACGTCTGGACATTATGCAGTTATAAAGCAGTGACCACGTGCGAGGACATTGAACGGACCAGGTGATATGCGTGCTACGCAAGGTGATGATTGTGTTTTCTGATTTTTACGCTTTGTCAAATTAATATTTCTTTTAACCTCTTTGAGTGCGGGCGACGCTTTTAAGCGCATTCATACTGTTTTTCCACAACTAAAATTTGACAGAAATTGAACAAATATGCATGTATAAATCTTGAGTAAAGCCCCCATTGTGCAATTTAGCAGGTTTAATATTTAAGTGAGGAGGTATTTTCCTTTCATTTGAAGTTGGCAATTGCGTGAGCAATGCCAACTTGAAATGAAAGGAAAATGTTAAGTAGTAATGAAGCACTTAATTTTTCCCAAAAAAATCAAATATGATGCACAAGATGAAAACTGTACATGATTTAAAAACCATGTCTAGGTAAATTCTCATGTCATTTAAGTCCACTTGCTATTTAGGCCTGGGACTGTTTCCAAAAAAAAAGAAATTCGCTGCACACCCCCCCCCCCCCTGCGACATAGGTTTCATGGTTTTTTCTTATTCTTGGACATATAAGCTTTGAATTTCAGAAAAGTAACCAAAAATTAAAGTGTCCAAAATATGTCATTTTAACCCTTTTAACACCAGAGCATCAAAAATAACTTGTGACAATTAATATTTGAAAATCGTCTCGCAAAAAAATTCAGGATACAGAAACGTTCGAAAAATCGACCAATAGACTAGTCTATATCTACGACAGCTGTGTAGACGATGCAAAATCGAAACAAAAAGAAACAGAAAATTTGAAATTTACAAATAGCAGTTTAATTAAATTTTATTTGAAAAAATGACAAATTTTAAACTTTGATTTCCTTTAGTTATACCATAGATTAGCCACATATAGATGCGTCATAAACCACTATCCAATGGGTGATTCTGTCACACGGCGCATCGCAGCGCCCCCTGAGTTTAAATTGGGTCATTTCTGCAGAATGAATATGGCGCTCATAGCCATACTGCATGTACTGCCCAGGCATCTATAGCCTTTGTCACTGAACTATCCTGTAGATTCTATTATTGAAGGTTTATCAGGGGTTTATTGGAATGTACTCATAATTTATGACACCTATGCCTATGGTCGTATGGATAGACTAGTTAATCTTAAAAACATCAATATTTTGTAGATCAAGTGGACCTATAAATAGGCCTCCAACACACCCAGACTGCACTTGCCTTCTCTTCTTGAAGCTGAGCCTTGACTGGTGCCAGGGTGTGTCTGGGCGGTGGTAGACTATATTCAATGTCAATGGCAATAAACTCTCACTGACGTTAGAGTATTAGTATTAGCGACATAGTCCTAAACATAATTAGTCAGGGCCCATTTTTCAAAAAGAGGCATTCTTAAAGTTTGTAAGGCATTTCTCAGTAGAATTTGTCATGCAGTTGTTTTCACACAATTCGGATATGCTGATTCCAAATCTGCCCCATGCTAAGTTCTATTTTTAGTTTTTCCCTTTCAAAATTGCAAAACAAAATGGCCCCCAAAATAGCAGATAAAGTCTCAATTATTCTTCCTTTCGTGTTCAAAATAACATTTTTGTTTTGAGGAATTTCATGCTTTAAGACCTGGTCAACTATGACGCAAAAAATCCAAGATGGCCGCCAATAATACAGAAAGTACCATAAAGTTTTTCTAAGAGTCATAGAAAATTGTTTTTGGTGGCCAAATATAGATTTCTAATACCAATAAATCTAGTACAATAACCTCTAACTTTTATATTACATGTAGTTTAAGGAAAAAATCCAAGATGACAACAAGTAGCCTACTATAATCATTTTTGGCCCATCCGACCTTTAGGCCTAAGATGAGCTTATGCCATCGTGTTGCGTCTGTCGTTTGTCGTCTGTCCACAATTCACAAGAAATGCTTCTTCTCCCTCAATTCTTATCCGATTTCAATTCTGTTTGGTTTGTTTGAAAGAGCTCGGTCCTGTGCATTAACTTTCCTCACGGATTTTAGAAATTTTAATTATTTATTAACTTATGACCTAATTAAGACCCAATTAGGGCACTCTTTCCACAATTCACAAGAAATGCTTCTCCTCCCTCAATTCTTATCCGATTTCAATTATGTTTGGTTTGTTTGAAAGAGTTAGGGCCTGTGCATTAAATTTCCTCATGGATTTTAGAAATTTTAATTATTTATTAACTTATGACCTAATTAAGACCCAATTAGGGCACTCTTTCCACAATTCACAAGAAATGCTTCTCCTCCCTCAATTCTTATCCTCAATTCTTATCCGATTTTAATTTAGCTTGGTTTATTTGAAAGAGTTTGTGCCTGTGCATAGAACTTTCAGAAATTTTAATTCGTAATCAACTAGCGCTAATATAGGATTCCCTTCTGTGTCATTGCCACTCTGGTTCTAAATGTCGTAGGAAGTTATTTTTGGCGCTTGAATAGTTTTCTGATACAAACAAAGTACACAGCATCAACAAACTCAACTTACATGTTACATGTAGTCACGAGGAATGCAAAAAATATGATTATTTAAAAAACAACACATTAACTATGAGGGAATTGCACAAAAGTAGCATGTGTTACTTTTATCACTGTAGCTACATAGGCTTGCTTTGTATATCTGAGATTTGCATGAATGCCATCATCTTGCAAAATGATAATGCTAGAATAGTCGCCCTCATCAATATATTGATCATATATTTGTGCAGCTTCGAAATTGATGTAGAGACTCCTTGATAGGACGCCATTGGCTACTTTCTCATGGTCCTAATTCACCTTAATCAAACCAGATGTGATAGTTCTTCAGGTTGAGCAGGAAGCTTTTACACAATCTCATACATGTTTATAATATTGTTATCTGGCCAGAGCTGTATTTATTGCTAAACAGGCCTAAAATACAACGGAAACAATATCCACTTTTTGTGGCAGGGGTTATTGACGAAGAGGATACATTGAAATACTCCAATTGGCTCAAGTTCTAGTTCTGGGTGTTTATGAATTAATTTGAATGTCTTTCTTTTAGAATTAATGTGCTGGTGTTGTGGAAGCCATTGAAACGGCTGAATGGCACGATAAATATCACCAGTTCTAGGTTTAGACACATAGGCATTGCTATGATGAGAACGTTTCGAAAGCAGAATGATCAAGTTTACATCAGTTCCTAAGATTACCACATTGTTTGATTGCCGTAATAACATTTAACGTCCCATCATGTACCTCAGTATTTTTCACGCTTAAATACCAGTGTTCATTGAATAGTTGAATAGCATTGTTCTTTACCAAAAGTGGTGAATTTGAACTTTGAACTGAAACTGTATTGCCCGCCTTCCTGACTTTATCTGTTATATATTTATGGGAAGATGGTGTGCCTCTCGCGCCGAAGATACCTGTGAGTGACCGTTAGGGTCTCTAGTATGGGCTCGCAATGGTGGACGAGGGAAACTGCCCAACATTCTCCATTATAACACAAACTTCCTTTCCCCGTCGAATCGACGGTTCCAAGTAAATCACAAAAGTCTTCCTCCACTTGTCATGTTTATTCGTTTAGACATCTGGCAACTACAACGTACAACCCCGCGCACGACACGTCCTACTTGACTCAGAGAGAGCGACCTATGGCACATCCGTAGTCGCCGAGCGTAACATCTGAAGTGCGGGAAAAGTACCAAGACCGGCACCAAAGTACCGAAACGAGGCAGTCGTCCACAGATTCTCGTGTCCGAGAAACCGGGGATAACTGCCACATTAACTTAACGAAGTAAGGATCCTACATTACCCCCGGGTTAGTGATAACGTAGGACCCAACTGACGTGTAGGAGACTGCTTCGTGCAAGTAGCGGGGGTTGTAATAATATGTAACCTCTTATAACTAAGCATAGTTTAAAAAATTATAGCGTGTGTGGTTACAGCGTGGGTGGTTGACGTCGCAGCATTATAAATGAAAATTGTCCCATCCTCTTAACACCAACTGTCCTTTATGTATGTATTTATATGCTGCAAGCTGCGACCAACTGATTCGTTTACTTAACATAAATTTCTATTCGTATTTTAGCAATTAACTTGCTGAAAAATGTATTTACATTTTATATATTTTTACACAATGCTGCCAGGCCTGGCATATTCATTTACAATTTAAAAACATTATTAATACGGTGCATGCGGTTTGACCCGCCATAGATGTCGTTAGGCGCCACTATGGCGTGAACCATCTGCACGAACCGGGAAGAAGTCTGGATTAGTCGTCCGACTCTAGTTTTTCGCACTGTTGTGTCGGTCAAAATTTTGTCGCGATTAGCGATATTCGAACGATTGCTTTTATTCGAGTCGATTACGGCATCAGCAGCACCCGGGGTTTTACCCCGTAGATGTAAAGGTATGCGGGAATACGTTCGTAAACCACCGCCGTTCCCGTTAGCGCGGGATACGGCGGGGGCTCGCGAATGCGGCGTTATATAAGTGTTGTCTCTGTTAGACAAATTAACTTTAACATCTAGTTGCTGTGGGACCTTGGCGAATTTTTTACTGCTTCTGACTGCCGTTGACTTTTTCGCTTTAACACTCGTCCAGTTGGACGTCGGAGTGTCCGCACTACCAGGTCTAGCTGGACCCTGTGGATTCCTACTGGAGATCCTGGTAGTCTTCGAGCTCTGTGGTTTGTTTTACGCTGTATGTTCGTACCTGTCGTAGGCTCGCACTCGAGATGTGCGGGTTTAACGCGATCTAAAGAGACCGTCTCAACTTTGCCTTTCACGAGGATTTTCATGACTCTGCCACTCCTCGCGACGACCTTATATGGTCCGTCGTAAGGGGCGGTCAGAGGCGGCGCAATTGCGATTCGGCGCAAGAATACATGTGTGCATGTAGCTATTTCCTTGAATTGGAAAATGTTATGTTGTTGTGTGTCACGTAACGGACATAGACGGAGACGCGACATGGCCACGCGTAGCTTGTCTGAATAGTTATCCAAATCAGTGTTAGCGTCGATGGTGTACTGTTTCGTAAACACTCCTGGGAGTCTAAGGGTTGTCCCGTATATCATCTCGGCAGCCGACCTGCCTAGTCTCTCTTTAACTGCGGAACGAACTCCCTAAAAGTACAGCGGGTAACGTGATAGTCCACGGGTTCGGTGACTCGTGCGCCATAATGGCGGCTTTTAATTGAAGGTGGAAACGTTCGACCATGCCGTTCGACTGGGGGTGATAACTCGTGGTACGATTCCGTATAATCCCGAATTGATTACATAAACTATCCCACAATTTGGACTCGAATTGAGCGCCTCTATCAGTGGTGATAGTGGCTGGAGTACCATAACGTGCTATCCACCCGCTGAAGAAAGCATCGGCGACCGTTTCGGCTCGAATATCTACAATAGGTATGGCTTCCGGCCAACGTGTAAAACGATCGACGCAAGTCAGTAGATATTTAAAGCCATTAGCAAAGGGTAAAGGTCCGACTATATCTATGTGGACATGATCAAATCGCTCGGTAGGTTCAGTGAACTTTCCGAAAACTGGTGTGTTGTGACGTGAAACTTTGGCAGTCTGGCAACCCTTACAGGTACGACACCATCTAGCAATGTCGATATTCATGCCATGCCAGACAAATCGGGTATTAATCAAAGGTTTGGTAGCTCTATGCGATGGGTGGCCTAAACCGTGTAAGTTTGAAAAAAGTTTTCGGCGAAATTTCGCGGTGGTACGGCCGGTTGTGTCCCGTGGACACATCACACCAGATCAATTGATTATCGAACGATTTGAGTAGTTTGAAATTCATAGTGGATGTAGTCGAGTGTCTCAATCGCGTGAATTCCGCGTCTTTAGCTTGGTCGAGACTTAACTCCTTATAGTCTATCACTGGTCCATCATGTATCGCAGACACTGATGGTCGTGACAGCGCATCAGCGACGAAATTTGTCTCGCCTTTTACATGAAAGCTAAATGTCGTGTTTGTCATAGGGACGCACGCTCAGTCACGGATGACATTACGAATGTCAACGGTTTATGATCAGTATTAATGAAGAAATTTCGTCCTTCTAAATTGTGTCTAAAGTGTTTAATTGTGGCGTATACCGCCAAAAGCTCACGATCGAACGCGCTGTAACGTGTCTCTGCTGGGTTCAGCCTCTTGCTGAAAAACGAAAGTGGCTGCCACATAGCATTTAAAAACTGCTGCAACACGCCACCGACGGTGACATCACTAGTGTCGCACGTGATGTTTATCTGAGCCGTAGAATCTGGGTGTACCAGAAGAGTAGCATTTGCCAATATTTGTTTTGACTCTTGTATGTCCTTCGTTGGCAGCTGTCAGTAAATTATTGAGTGGTGTCAACTTCGCAGCGCAATGCGGTATAAAACGATGGTAATAATTTAATATTCCCAGATATCTACGCAGTGCTTGTTGCTTTTCGGGCCTAACGAAATTTACAATCGCGTCAAGGGCGCTGGGTAACGGCGAAATTCCTTCGGCATAATCGTGATGGCCTAGAAAACTTAATTCAGTTGTACCGAACTGACACTTTTCAGGAACAATTATAATTCCGTATTCGGCTAGTCGGGCAAAAAGAATTCGTAGATGTTTCTTATGCGTTTTATGATCTGGGCTGGTTACCAGCAGGTCATCCAAATATACAAAAACAAAATCAAGTCCGCGTGTAATGTGGTCTATAAAGCGCTGAAACGTTTGACTGGAATTTCGTAGACGTAGTGAAATTAAATAAGCCAAAAGGTGTAGTAACGGCAGTCTTATGTACATCGGACGGTTCAACCGGAATTTGGTAATAAGCTCTGACCAAATCGATCTTTGAAAAAATCTTTGAGCCGGCTAAACGCTGCGTGAAATCTTGTATATGTGGAATCGGATAACGGTCGGGTACAGTCTGTGCGTTTAAACTACGGTAGTCCCCACATGGTCTCCAATCGCCATTTTTCTTTGGCACCATGTGAAGCGCTGAGGACCACTCGCTGTCGCTAGGTTCAATGAACCCTAATTTTATCATCTCATCGAACTCGCGTTTTGCGGTAACAAGCTTATCGGGTGCTAATCGTCGTGGGCGCGCAAACACTGGGTGTCCTTTAGTTACTATTTTATGTGTTATACCATGTTTAACGGTCTCACCCTTTGTCGTAGGGCGAGTCAGTTCCGGGAAATGGCCAAGAGTTTGGTATACTCATTCTGAACAGTGTCTACTCTGTTCAACGACAGTGGTTTAATCGATGACAGTGAAGCGGCGATAGCTAGACCTGTTCTCATGTCCCGGAGACATCAGCTTCTCAAGTCTACGAGCAAATTACAGTGGATTAAAAAATCAGCCCCGATTATGGGTTGCTGCACATCTGCTACTATAAACGTCCACGGATATTCGCGCTTTAAGCCGACATCGACGACGTGTTTACAGTTGCCTTAAGTATTTATAGTACTGTTATTTGCTGCCACCAGGGGGAGACTGTCAGCGTCCGAAATCCCGTTAGCGCAAGACTTCGGCAAAACACTGACAGCTGCGCCTGTGTCGAGCAAGTATTTACATTTATGTGCTTTATCTGCGACATATAATAACTTAGAGTGAAATAACGCAATATTTGCTACTTCGCGCTGACCTAATGTGACATAGTACAAACAGGGTTCACTGCACAAGCGCGCTTTTTCACCATAAGTTTGGTGGTAGTAGCAAACCTGTGCAGCGGCTGTGTCGGTCGGTTGCGCAACATTATTTTGCGGCGTTTGCTGCGGCGGTGCGTGCGGACGAATTTTTGCTGTACATTCGGCGGTGGAACGAAAGGTCGAGCATTTTGCTGTTCATTTCTATAATGACTAGGTTGGTTATAAACAAAACCTGAGGCCTGAACATTAGGAGCAAATGTAGGCGCAGGAGTATAATCGTTGTTTACACGTCCACGTCCTTTATTTCTTTTCCTCTCTGATGTAGTCACGGTTTCTAGTTTTTTCATTCGCCTGGACAAATCCTCAAGTAAACCAACTAGCTTGGTGGTTTCCTCTACCTTTATTTCCGCAACCCCCGGCTTACTCTCTTCGACGTCCTCTTCAGCAGCCAGTGCCCGGTCGGCCAACACGGCCAAACTTTCTAGGGTGGCACTGTCTGGTTGAGTCGCCAAATGAGCTCTGATTGACTGGGCATCTGCCGGATGAACGCTTGGCGTATGACTGCCTTCCCCACCACGGCTTTCGTGCCAAAACCTGCTGTCTTTTGTAGACGCCGCAGGAAACGTGAGGGAATGTCTGTACCAATTCTTTCACCTGAGATCACTTTATTAACCCTATCGGGTGTGGTCAAACCGCGTCGCTCTATCAAAATCGCTTTCAGGCTTTCGTATTTATGAGATCTGAAAGGCTGAAGTAGCACGTCCCTCACATCTGATGCGACCTCGCCCAAAAGTGCTGCGCAGGTTAAGCTATACCTCTCGTCATCATCGTTGATCTGGTGAAGAGCAAACTGAGTCTCTATATGGTTGAACCAGAGTTCAACATCCGTAGCATAGAACGTAGCGATTCTGAACTTGGGTAAGTTCGTTGAACGTCTCTGAGGCTGCCTTCCGAGTGGTGAATGGCTCTTTGAGGAATCGCTCCTAGAATGAGGACTCGTTCGTCTAGCTCGGGCAATTCTAACGAAATCTGCTTTATAAGCGTTGATACTCTTCGTCTGCCTCGCGGAATCGAACCTCATTGTCCTCACTGTCTTGATAATAGTTATCTTTAGGTCGAGCACCCGCACCTTCTAGGGCCGCAGACATGAAGCCTTCACTATCGTGTTGCTTCGACATTATGAAATGTTGTTGTGAAATTATTTAACTATTGAAGCATTTGAGATAGCTGGCCTATTGGCTCTGTGTCTATCTCAAACGTGTTTAAAATGGTATGTCATATTAACACATACCAACTATGTGCGCGGATCGGTTGTACGTTGCCATCTAGACCAGATGAAAAAATGTCTGTAATATGTTGAATCTTAGAAATGTAAACTGTATAAAATGTTCATGCTATGTTGCATGTTGCGAGAAGCAGGGGTTGCAGATATAGTTGAAAAAGCGTCGCTGAGGTTGCGCCTAATTGCTGTGCACTAGTTCACAAACGTATATATTTATTTTAGTGAAAACTGTAGGTCTATATTTGACATAAAATGTTTTCACTTATTCACACACATACATAATGGTATAGTGAAAACTGTAGGTCGAAATTGTAGATAAAAATGGCAGATACAATTATGACGTGCTATGCTAAGCTAAGATAATAGTATATTGTAAATCGACCTGAGTGAAAAAAAAAAAAAAAAAAAAATTCACACAAGTCGAAAAACACATGCAAATATTGGCAATGTTTCGCGATAGCGCAACTGTCAAATCGAATATTTCTGTATTTATAAAAATTTAATCTTCAGAAATAAACTATCATGAGAAAATTTCGTTCTCAAACTGATAGACTAAATGTGAGTGCGAATAAAAACAGCTACATTTATTTTAGAAAAATATTTAAAACATGACTGACAGTAGTCTATGCGGATTGATAATATAGTATATCATTTCGCTGAAAAATGATTTCTGTGATGAACATTCCACGTTTTTTTTTTTTAATGGCACGTTCATCACCGAGACATTCTTATTAACGTCCGAATCAATCGCTCGCTTCGATTCATTGATTGATGTATAAATCGGCTGTCGTCGTAGCGGTTGTGTCTATTTCGTCTGTGGTGGGTGTGTGCATGGTGTATTATCGGTACTGCTAACATGTGCGGCAGACAGCATGTTGCTGCGTGTCTGTGTCAGCATGCGTGTAACGGTGTGTACAAAGAAAAATGAGCAGCAGCCGCGTCTCGCCTCACATTAGCATATTCATTACCTACTCCGTGCCCAAATAAGGCGCTAAAAGTAGGCTGGAGCAATTACAAACACCGGAGGGCGTTTCAACGTGAAAAAAAATCTCACACAATTAGTGCTATATTTTCGTTTCCAAAACAACTTATTTATATTTCCTCTCTTTCAACCGTTTTGAAAAAGAAAATTTATAAATAATCTAAACAATTTATTTAAAACTAGTCCGTGTATAGTTTTGAACACGTGAGCAATCAGCTCCACCAAATCAAAATGGCGGCCTAATTTATGCTAATGTGATGTGGCGACACAGTCCAAATGCATGCCGGTTATGGCGGGACACGTGTTTGCCCACGGCGGGCGATCAGCTAATCAAGGGGAACCAGCGTCCAAAATGGCGCTCACCTACCAAATACATTTACAATATTCAGCATTCTCTGAAATAACATATTATAATAGTAATAAAATATTGACCTACGGTCCTGGGAATATTTTTAACAGACCAAATAGGACCGTTTATTGACATTCATTTAGGGAAACAATTTTATTTGGCCTTAATCCTAATAAAGGTTACCCGAGTCGAAGCGATATTTATAAAAATGATGAGGCTTCGTCTATGGACTTTAAAATCGAGTCACCCAATTATGGCAATCAACGATAAAAATGAGTTTCCGAAAACACCCACTTCCTATTCGCCTACAGTGGCATTAATAGGACGAAAGCATTTAACAAACTCTTACATTGAAAAAATGATAGACTAAGTCTATGAGAAAATTTTTCAGGATTCTTCTAGAGAAACCGACATGGTCGCCATCTTGAAAAAGCGCCAAACACATGGAATTTCGTCCAAAATTTGGAAAATTACGCCGTTTTCGACATAAAAAAACGTGCTTCTCCTCTGATAACTCTTTCTGACTAATTTAAACTGGCATATTAGGAATGACCTACAGTTTTCACGTACCTCAAAAAATCCCTTAAAATTTAATCAAAACTATCCTTGAAAACAGCAGTTTTCAATTGGCGTCTTGGTGAAAACACTGTTGCGTTGACTATCAGTCGTCAGGGGTCACCAGTATGGGAAGATGGGGTGCCTCTCGCACCGAAGATACCTGTGAGTGACCGTTAGGGTCTCTAGTCCTAATGAAAATGAGCGACCAAATTTTACGATTTTAGAAAATTTTGTAAATGCTAAACTATTGCCAGGTAATGTTTACAACATTCCTCCTATTTCACATGCATTTGTATTCAAATTTCTTTCCTCGCTTAAGTCTTCTAAAGCTACCGGCCTGGATGGAATTAGCGCAAAATACTTAAAAATGTTCGCCCCGTACATTACTGACAGCATAGTAAAGTTATGTAATGTTGCATAGCAGAAGGACAATTTCCTGATAGTTGGAAAATTGCTAGAGTAATTCCCCTGTTTAAAAAGGGATCTGATGCTGATGTAAATAACCACAGACCAATCTCCATCCTACCTGTGGTATCGAAGATTATTAAAAAACATATTGCATTATCTTTTTATGCGTTTTTAAATAATAATAATTTGCTACACTGAAGACAGTCAGGCTTTCGTTATAATCACTCTTGTCAAACCGCCTTAACCCTAATGACAGAAGAATGGCTAGAAGCAATGAATAACGGCGAATTAACTGGTGTTCTGATGGTAGATCTTTGCAAGGCATTTGACTTGGTGGATCACTCATTATTATTGCAAAAACTAGAAATATATCGTTGCACTACAAATGCCCTAAATTGGTTTACTTCCTATCTATTTAACCGTAGTCAAAAAGTCGACATAGACGGAATTTTGTCTGATCCTTTAGAAAACAAATCCGGTGTTCTCCAAGGCTCTGTCCTGGGGCCTTTGTTTTTCATTTTATTTATAAATGACATATTTTTATATCCAGCATTGGAAAACATGTCCCTATTTGCCGATGACGCTACAGATCATCATACGAGCAAAAATATTCAGAATATTTCCTCTAAATTACAAATAAAGGCGACCTCGGTTAACCAGTGGTGTGAAATTAACAGAATGAAAATTAGCATAGAAAAGACAAAAATAATGCTTATTGGATCCAGGCAAAAATTAAACCGAATAAGTGAATCAGAAAAATACATTAAATTACTTATTGATAATACCCCAATTAAGCAGATAAGCAATACCAAATTACTTGGCATTCACATAGATAGCTCCTTGACATAGGATGTTCAGGTATCGCATGTAAAAAAAATAGTGATATATAAATTATTCTTCCTGAAGCGTATTCGACATTTTCTACCTGAAGATACTCGGATTTTATTTTATAACTTTTACATAAAGCCATACTTGGAGTATTGTTGCAGTATATGGGGTAATTGTTCAAAAGAAAATATAAATATAATTGTAAAACTCCAAAAAAGGGCTGCAAGATTAATTTTAGATGCCGACTTTTTCACACCAAGCGCAAATTTATTTAAAGAATTGAAATGGATCCCGTTCTCTGATATTGTTAAATACCACGAAGTTAGCTTAGTTTACAAGTGCATTCACAAAATTTCTCCTGGATATTTACATGACATGTTTAGCATCAAACTAGATTCAAAGCGTTATAATTTAAGGTCTTCAAACACAGGTCGCTTAGATGTTCCGAAAAAACACAACAGGATTTTATCTTTCAATGGCCCTAAATTGTGGAATAGCCTGGACAGCGAAACAAGACAAGCAATTTCTCTTTCTGTTTTTCAGTCAAAAGTATTTAATTTTTTATCTGGCCTTAACTGTGATAAACTTACTGAATAGATCGATGTATAAAATAGTTATATTATATTCCTACTATGTGCATGCCTATATGTATTTATACTATGTATATTATTGACCTTCTTTATATTGCTCATATTTGGAATAATCTATTTTATTGATAATCTATGCTTGTATGATTTGTTATTTGAACATTATGTACCATTTTGAAGAGGGCCTCATGGCAGATGAGCGAAAGCTCAAGGAGCAATCCTCTATAAATAAAGATTATTATTATTATCTAGTATGGGCTCGCAATGGCGGATGAGGGAAACTGCCCAACATTCTCCATTATAACACAAACTTCCTTTCCCCGTCGAATCGACGGTTCCAAGTAAATCACAAAACTCTTCCTCCACTTGTCATGTTTATTCGTTTAGACATCTGGCAACTACAACGTACAACCCCGCGCACGACATGTCCTACTTGACTCAGAGGGAGCGACCTACGGCACGTCCGTAGTCGCCGAGCGTAACATCTGAAGTGCGGGAAAAGTACCAAGACCGCATGGGCTCCGGCCCTGTGCGCCCGGCACCAAAGTACCGAAACAAGGCAGTCGTCCACAGATTCTCGCGTCCGGGAAACCGGGGATAACTGCCACATTAACTTAACGAAGTAAGGATCCTACATATTCATCTGAAATAACATCGCAGTGAGCATGGAAATGTTTTTGATGTAGGATACATGTGCCTTGCATAGATTATTAGATGATCAATGTTTATCACAAAAGAATATAGTACATAAGTACTAAATACTCTGTATGAATGATAATTATTCTACTATGTCTGGAGGAGACATATAGTTATTAGGGACCTAAATATCTTCACGTCCGTCATATGATTTCATCACTTTATATATGGTAAGACTTATTGATACCTCTTCCTGCAAAATATGGTTGCCGCTCTCATACCACTTCAAAACACAACTGAACCTGTCGGGTTATTGTATATTATGCAAGAGTGGGAGCTTATATCTGATTAGAAGCATGCATGACCAGAACCTACTGATTCCTCATACATTCTACCATATCACGACCACATCTAGAAAGTTTCTGTATTTTATGTGTTTCTTCATAAAAACATCCTGATCGTGCTACAAACGGTATTATTACCCCCATTACCACATATTCTGCATCATATCTTGTTGCAAAAGTGTACCCAATAATCTTTGGTGACTTGTTCATGACACTATAACATTTAGTTGCCAAGACTAGGTTAGTTACTGACATCTTCTGAAGATGGTGTATGTTCACACTATATCTATAAAATAAATTCATCGTCAGTATTTTCAACATTACCCTAGCGTGTCCTCAACCATCAATCTTTTATGCCTAAAACATAAGTCAACTTCTGCACCAAATTAAAGATTTCCGATATCGTGTAACTGTATTTTATCATAGTTATTGATGGTGATATCATCTCATTCAAGTTAGGGGAGTAGAGGTATGTGTACTAGCCTACATTACGGTTTTGTGTGGATCTCTGAGCCGATGGTTGGGACTTTATTCGTTCAATTATGTCTGAACAACTGTGTTATCAGCGCATTACCAGGCATTTGTACGGTATCTATTCTGATCAACAATATAAAAATTAAGATGATACTATTATCATGATTATGTAACTTGTCAATCCGATTGAGAAACATATTTTTTATGGGATGTGCACGTTTTAACCAGCACAATATACCTAGTTACTAGAATCATAAATTGGTAAATTTAAACGACTGCTTGTCTCAATAGGAACGGAACATGTGTGTGTGTCATTATTGACATGGTTATGCAGACCACCTTGATGGAATAACTTCATGTTTTGCTTAACCCTAGTACAGGGTTTGGGCAGGAGGGTGCCACCCGTGGCCAACGTACATTAAAATTATTGCTTTCGTCCTTACGGTACTGCAAAAACACGATCCAGGTGGATATCACATAGGCCACATACTAATAGGCCTAGAACAAATATATGGTGAGCGACAGGTTATCTAGTGCCGGACAGTGATCAACAATCATAAAATATTTTTTGTCAATAACGTTAGTCTAAACATTTTTACAACATGCCGGATATTAAGTTTGTTTCCCTCGGCTTCTAAATGTGAAATAATGACTTTATTAAATAAATCATTATTATTACACTGGCGTTTTCCTGGCGCAACATTTGTTTTTCCCCCATAACTTTGTGAAATATTGATAATAGGGCGTGTTAGTCTCGTAGATTTGTAGGCCCTAGCGGGATTTGGCGAGATACGCTACTTCCGGGTCCACTTGGCTCAGCCGGTAAAAACACGTGCTTTTTCCCACTGTAATCATGTTACAACTTTTGAAGTGTACATGTTTGCGTTCCTTATTAGAGCACGATAAACAATATATTCATGCCTGGCAGATTAAATTTTGTAAATAGTGTTAATTATAGATTGAAATAATAACGGGTGTAGTATAACAGCTCAATACATCTGTGTTAATTTAGACTGTGAAGTTGGTATCTGAACCGGGTGACTGGCGTTGTTTACACTCGACGACGACGTGACACGTCACATTCACTGATTTCAACAGGGCATCATGACTACATGCCACACCCATTTTTGTCATGTTATGGCCTGATCGACTGCTCAGAATTTTCTACTCACCCAGATAGTTGTCAATAGTTTAACAATTTGACATAACCTGCAATTCTGGAGGGTCCAAGTTCGCCCTAATAATAAGACCAGAAAAATTAAATTCAGAGGAGTCTAGGACTAGGCCTAACGTTACTGTTCATAGTCAGTGTCTGTCATGTCTGATTGTAGACTTAAGATTGGCCATGACGTCATAGTGAGATAAAAAATAACTGGACTAATTCTAGGACTAAGCCTATGCCTCTAGGCCGGCTAGGGTCATAATAGTCACAGTACATTGGATCACAAGGTTAATTTAGCCTATAATACTAACCCAGTAAACACAAGACATCGGCCCAACGTCTTCGACGTTGGTCCAACATTGGATAAATGTTTAATACAAATGTTCTGTGTTTGCTGGGAACTAGACTATGTAACTATAAAAAAAAAAGTTGCAGTCAACTTCCACCAGCGTTGGGTGTTTTTCGCTGATTTCTCAGTCAATTCTGAATCAATTTCCATGAAATTTTGCAAGCACTCTTTTCAACTATTCCGGCGCCTACCCTGAAAATTTCGTGAAATTTGAATAAGTATTTCAAAAGTTAGACCATTTGACATGTAGTGGAATTTCGTGATTGAAGCTGATAGCGTTCAATGGGTTTATAGAGGAGCGTCATAATTCGCAAAAACTACATGTCAAATGGTCTAACTTTTAAACTACATAATATTTTTCCTTAAAATTTTTAGGGCATGTGCCGTAAGACTAGAAACTAACGCTTGTCAAATTTCATGAGAATCGGATGAAAATTGCTTGAGCAATGAGCGAAAAACATGCAACGCGAAAGTGACAGATTTAAAGTGACTTTCTACTAGACTATAGATTTAGGACTAGGCCTACTCATTTCAAAGCCTATATTTCTACTAAAGACTACCGTGAACCAAGAAAATTTACGCTCTTTTTATAGGCCTCTTTGACAATTTTGAGGGTTTGATAGAAACGGCAAAAAAAATAGTCAGGGACATAACTGATAAATGGGGCTGTTCAACAATTACGTATAGCTTGGGGGGGGGGGGGGTTAAAGGGTTACGGAGCGTAGTCAAAGTAACGTTAAAAAGCGTTATGAAGACGGGGGGACCAAAAGCATCCAAAAAAGCGTTATTGTTAATTTTTGGAACGCCCCCCCCCCCTTGCCCTTGGGGGCGATCCTCCGAGCCCTCTCCTTTTTCAAATCCTGGATCCGCCCCTGTGCATGGGGGTAGCTAGCCTGGGCTGCAAAAAAGGGTGGGAGACCGGATCCTCACAGTCCCCCCCCCCCACCCTGGAATAAACACTGCTAGTTATTAATAATAAAGTAATACACATTTCACTTAATATTCCAACACAGTCTGTAAAAATTACAAAACACAATAGATTCACAAGCACAGATAGTAATATTCTGTTGCGATAATTTATTTGGACTAGCTCCTACACCAATGAGTATAAATGGATATGTAACAAATGTGTAAATCTTAGAACAATGGTACCCTTTGAATTTGTTATTCACATATTGATCATTAAAATATATAATTTATTAACTGAACAATATTAACAGTAATGTTTGGGAATAAAAGTACCCTTATACAAACATTTCCAAGAATCCCACCCTACAAACATTGTGTTACATGTAGACCTATACATAATGACAGTATCAAAGGACATATTTGTAAATAATGAAAATAAATAAGTGAACTATGATGAAATGAAATGAATAATATTAGGATGTTCTGGCATTTCATAAATTAGTATAATAATAACTATACTAACTTGTGTGTTTCATAAATCAATTCATTTTTCATTCAGAATGAAATGGGAGTTGCATCAGCTCTTCACATCTAAAGTTGAATGGAAATGAGAAAAGAGTAGTCTATTTAAATTACAACTTTATAAAATCTAATGAATCACAGTATTAGCTTCAGACTAGTCGACAGATTTTGGATCAATATTTCTAAGACTAGAAGATTATATCCACAATAAATTATTTTTTTATCATGATATCATGATCATGTATTGCAAAGAAAATATGTTGTCTAGCTCATCAGTGCATTAAATAACTATTAGATGGTGATGAAGAATGCTGTGTTGTCAGAACTGGAGGTGACCAAGTAAGTGATCAAACTTGAGGAGTATTGTGTAATTCCTGCAAAAAATACAAAAATAACATAAAAATTTTATGATAATTACTGGTATCCAATAATCACATAATCTATATCTAATATTGACAGTTTTACAGTACAAAGATAATTTCACATCTAAATAATTTCACTCTTAAATATTTTGGTGGAATATTTGTCCTGAGAAATGTATACATGCCTACATGCAAAATATTGAGCAATCACCATGATTAACATAAGAGTAGGTTGGTGACATACATACAAAGGCAAATGTTATCCCTGAATTTACACTTTTCAATTAATAAACACAATTCAATGAAATAGAGCTACATGTAACCTTTTTTTTTTCAATGAGAAAGGCAAACATTTTTTTCATAGCAGAGTTTAAACAGGCACATTTTTTTCCAAATGTACTAATTTAATCTTTCATTTCTGCAAATTCTCATCCCCATTCCCACCTATTTAGATTGTGCTGTATAAAATAATGTATTTTGCAGCAGTCAATTTGACTTCCAAGAAATTAGGCCCTAGCAAATTCTAATTTCTAGTCATATGCAGCAATCCATAAAGTTTTAAAAAAATTGACCATGATTTAATTTCACGATTGAAACTGAAGAAAATTAACAGGTTGTTTAGTCAGAGGGGAGCTATATTTGTAATATTACATGTTAAAACATAGACTTTTTAACTATTGTTTACAATGGGCCTAGGCCTACTAAACTAGTGATTTTTTGAAAATTATGTAGGCCAAGTACTCCTCTTATTATTAACCCCTAAGCCTAAGGCGCTGAAATATTTCTGTATAAACCACGAGATAGTCCAGTTGCCGTCCATATAACCTGGAAATTGTTAAAAGTGTAAGGTTTTTTGATTGATTCATGTTCCCAATGGGTCAATGAACAAATTCAGCTTTGTTGCCCAGACGGCAATTTTGGGCAACTTTTTTAATTAGCATAATTAACATAATTAGCATAATTAGCAATAGCAAATGTTAATTTTAAACCAATGGACGTACACAGATCTCCAATACCACATTTCCATATAATTCAGACCTAAGGAATTTATTTCTGAGGTTAATGGTAATAAAGAGATCCAGGTCAAAGGTCATGATTATGGTGCAAACCAAACTAAACTGACCAATAATATGAAATGGGCAGTGCCCAGGAAGCCCACGACCTAATCATTGTAAAAGAGTAACGATAGACATAAATAAATTGCAATTTAATCTGAAGTTAGACTCAAGAGAATTGAGTGTATGCCTAAATATATACATATCTATAGGAGTTTTTCTTTTAGGGGGTACCCGGGTAGGCATAGTAGTTACGTTATATATTGTTATAGATTATAAAATGTAATTATTGTGGTAGCAAACACGAGAATGACATTTATATTTTTCTCGCAGCTCATTATTTAGAGGCTATGTAGGCATAGGCTGACAATTGTTGTACCTCACACATTGAAACAGTTGGGTTCTTTTGTTTCATTATTGCAATAAGTGTGTGCAGTCTGGATGCTCAAACCCTTGGACCTATACAACTGTACCCAAAAAAACACCCTTGAATACCCCAACACACACCATGTTATAGTCTAATGTTGTCTACAGAAAGCCTGGGCCTTAATGCATGGTAGGCCAAAGTGGGTTCTTCTGTGAGTATCAATTCTGGGGTGATTAGCCATATGCCTGCTGCTGATCATTCACAGCTACACTCGGGCTACAGTGGGGCTACATATGTAAATAAACAGCGCATTATACTTGCTGGCAAAACACAGGGGTTCGTGTCGTGGTCCACACAAATTAAAGGCTGATGGAGGTCCACATAATTATCTATACATGACAACGGCCCTGTTTCGATAAAAGTAATGAAATAATCATTTTGCCAAAAAAGTTCTCCATGCAATTAACACAGTCTACCTGTGTGTCATTGGCAAGGTGTGAAGAACACAGATATAACAAACCATTGAAACATACTCTAACATCCTAAAACTGCATGTACGATAAGTTTATTATGTACAAAAAATCTAACAGTTCATTGTTTTCTATCCCCCCGATTTCGTCCTCTTCCTTCTCCTCTTCCTCCTCAACACGAATTTCCTCTGATTTTTTCCTAGTCAGTGAATTGCAACAATCATCTAAAACTGAGTTTTAGGCCACCTTTGTGCACATATAGACTAAACTGGGCCAGGGAAACTTCCTGGGAATGGTGAGATGAATGAAATGACGCTGCTCTCCAAACACAGGATTCTAAACAAATGCCCTGGCGGTCTGAGGCCGAGCACGATACCACTCGTGTGTTGAGGCACTCCACAATATCTAAGACTGATGACACCAAGAAGCTTAGGAAGTAAATTTCATCACTTGCGAGCCTCCTGCAATTTGCCAGCCAATATATTGAGTTGATTCTGATCTGTGACACAACAGCATTTGTAGAGGAGCGCGACTGGGTCCTTTCCCTTTCCACATGGAAAGAATATGTGTCGCACTGTGACAGACCTTGGTATTTCACTCTCAGCGCAATGACAGCATGGTGTTAATATAAAGCACTGATCTTTCCCACTTCTCCATAAGCACATGTGCCTCACCTTTTTCAGAAAATTTCATCGTGTAGCTTACCAAGGTTATTCCAGCCTCATTGCGATGTACAAGACAGTTTTCTCTGCCCACCATGTTGATGTTGTGTACATGACTGAAACTGCAGAGAAATTTATTCAGCTGGCACTTGCTGGCTGGGTTTTATGGCATCGCGAGGTGGAAGTGGAGAAGTAAGTGTTAGTTGATATATTGCAGCTCTTCTCTGACGCTCATGATCTTTGGCACTTAATCCTTCATAGGCCTATTGAGCAAATATTATAAAGATAGTTGCACCTTGGTACTTTTCACCACTTGTGAGGCATGCCTTGCAACTCTCCGCAATGTCAGCCACTGTTCCTGATGATCGCCATACGATGTGATCAACGAGCAGCACATTTGGGACACTTTCGCTATCACTTCCCAAACGTTTCATCAGTACAGACTTGTCTCCCTTTAGCAGATAGCCAAATTCATCGACCAGAGAATGTGGTACAGAGGAGAGTTTGTACTGAAACACTGAGAGGAGTTGAATGTTTGGCTGGTGCCCAATGATGAGAAAACGTGCAAACAAAGCCTCATACACAATTGAAAAAGTAACTTGTTTTGCGTGCCTGTATCAACTATACATACAGTTACATCACGTGATATCTGACGACCTTGACATATTTTGCTTAAACCTATACATTAGCGTAAAAATTCTGGATTCAATATTACACCTGACGATATATTGTCATAATATTGAGAGCTAGATAAACACTCTCATCACCTGTAATTTATACAATATGATTCAAAAGGTGTGTTAAACACCTTCCATAATAAATCGACGTCACCCGTTTTATTAATGGTATTTTTATAGCTGGCCGATTTTTTTAATGATCGTTTACATGACCTACTATCGTCCACCTTTTACCAATCTTATTTATGGATTTACAGGCCTATCAGCAGGACAGATTTATTTATTCTAAGTGGTGTTGATCTAGAATATACTTAAAAAAACTTTTAAAATTTGATGGTGAATGATACTGTATTAGAGTATATATTTTAAAAATAGCAGAAATTAAATTCAAAATTAGTCATCAAAAATACAGTCAGTTAGAGTATCAGATAAGACTATTTTTTGAATATCATGTATTTAAATTATTATTCATGTTTATCTATTTTTCAGGTGTAAAACTTTGTAAATTTAATGTTCTTCACAATCCATCTGGCTCCCACCATTATGATAGGTCTCATTATAACTTAAGGTGTATTATTGAATACAAACATTTTACGCGATAATATACCTTTAATCATGACCTGTAACTAAAATAATAAGTTAAACTTGAAGCCCTGAAACACTGGACCGACTGGACCACAATACAGCAGACTCGCATTTGTTGTTTAAATATCAATTTGATAAAATCATATAGCATTGACCTTGACCTTTTGTCGTCACCTACTGTCATAAAAATATGTAAAAATCGCCTGTATCTCAACTTGATCGCGATATTTAGCAGATACACCAGTGGTGCAGACTGGGACACTGAAACTCGAACGGTTCTTTAGAGCGGTGCTTTATATATCGATAGAAAATAAGGCAAGCGTGACCTTTGACCTGTAAGATCTGCAAAAAAAGGTCAAGGTCGCCCATGTTAGAATTTCAACGTGATATTCGCCAGCTACAAATGCAGCTGATACACTGTAGCTGGAACAGTTATTGATATATCGATTAGCCAAGGCTAGTGATGAATGGACGGCACGACGGACGGATGGCCGGACGGACGGAGGAAAAACTTTTACTGGCGAGGCAGAGGATAAATATAAGATCAGAAATGATTTTTTTTAATCTGACCTAAACTTAAGTTTGCTATTGGCCATTCTTCTGCAGCCACTGGTTCAAAAGTAACATTTTACCTTGGATCATAATGCAGATGGAGCCGATTATGCTAATTATTTCAATTATGCTAATAAAAAAAGTTGCTCAAAGTTGCCACTTGGGCAACAAACCTAAATTTGTTCAGTGACATCATAATAATATGAATCAGTCGAAACATCTTACACTTCTCATAATTTCTAGGTCCCCATTGAACATATAAGAGCAGCAACTGGACTAAGACCAAAGTGGCAAATGTTTTTTTTTCTGCCTCTTTTGAAAACCTGCTACTATGCCTATGTAGGCTATGACTAGGCCCTATACTATAGTCTATATATTTAGACTACAACATGTTAGGCCATATATGCATGCGATAATAGGCCTATGAGGCTATGGGTTTAAAGGGGTGATGATGAAACCCGAAAGCAAGCCAATTGCCGAAAGCAAGCGAAAGCAAGATCCCCGCACCGAAAGCAAGCTTATACAGGCAGAGTTCAAAAGTGAAACATTATTTTTATATTGATTTATCATGCGCATATGTCGTTAGTAAATAATGTATATTGAAATATATCTTTAGAACGGTATTTCGTAGAAAAAACATATAATAACTATTAACTATCCCCACCGAAAGCAAGCCTATATAGGCAAAATTCAGGTGATAAGCATAATGTTTCTGATGATTTACAACGACTGAATTATTGTAGGAAATATAATGTATAAATGAGAAATAATTTTATCAATTATTTTACAAAATGTAGTATTGTATTACATGTATTGAATAATACCGGCGACGAAAGCAAGATCCCCGCACTGACAGCAAGCCTTTAATGGTAGAACTCGAAAGTACCATTCTAATTATTTTTCTATATAAGAAATTACTACAAAACATTGATAATGACATGTTTATCAAAATTTTATATTGCAGACAACGTAGACAAGATCCTTTCCCTGAGAGCAAACGTATATAAGTTATATATAACATACAATGTACTAAACTGTGTGCACTGGGCGACGAAAGCAAGATGCTACCACAAAAAGCAAGCGAGTGACTTGTGTAACACCTGGCGACGGAAGCAAGATCCTAGCCTGTCACCGAAAGCAAGATCACCCCCCCCCCCCATCCAAAGTTAATGCTTGTAAAAGAATAAAATATTTTGTCAATTGTAATTACACATAGGCTATTATGCAAGTGTTGTTATTTGAAGTTACTAGAGCCAAAGAGCAAAAATAACTTTATAAAACCTATGCAATGCTAATGATAATACTTTTATTCAGTTTTATCGACAATTAAAATAACCGGCATATTAACCCTTAAGCAAGCAAGTGGTGTGGGTAGGCTTCAGGGCGACGAAAGCAAGATCCCCACCCCCCCCCCCCCCGGAAGAAAAGCTTCCAAGCGAAACAAATGTTTTATTGCAATTCCAGATAGTATGTCATGTGTTGTAATTTGCAGCTCATGTGAAAAAGGTCCAGGTTGAGCATAGGCCTACTTTTAACAAAGTAACTGTATACGACTCACCCACCCCCACCCCACCCCCCACTTTTATACAAGCCAAAGAAACATAAGTACTATACTCTTGTCAGCTGAAACTGTCATTATACGGCCTAATACCCAACGCGCCTTGTCGTTTATTATTGATCTTTCAGGCTTTTATTTATAAGCTTACAATCTTCTAAATATTACTTGTTCGTTTTTTTTATAAAACGAAATATCGTTCTTTTTGCAACCATAGGGTCAAGCAGGTCGATACCGTGATATGACACTTCTTTGTTAGTTTTTAGCGGCTTCTCCTTGACCAAACTAACACGGCTAACGTGCTGCTCCTGTTGATGATATGCTCCACGTAATTCCCGTGATTAACACGCCTAACAGTTATCACGAGTATAATATCACCTACACTTCTTTGTTATTTTTGCTGCTCCTGGTAATGATATGCTCCACCTATATCCCGTGACTAACACCAGTAACGGTTATCACGGTTACAATTAGGCCTATGTATAGGCCTACTACTAATATTATTATTTATTATTATTATAATAATTTGGCCCAGTCAAAGTCAATGGCATTGATCATTAAAAACACTTTTCTCTTTGCTATGAGTATGCTACTCGTACCGAAATTAAAGGCGTTTTTCACAAAAATATTCTATATACAATACTCGGATACGAAGTTCTGCTTATGTTACACGCTTGACCACCCAAAAATAAATGGGTATGAAGCTATTTTATTCTGGTACGACGTTCTGCTATATTGAACGTCCAGTCAAAGTCACTCAACGAGAAAGCTACTATAATCAGGTGTTCAGGTGTAAAACTTTGTAAATTTAATGTTCTTCACAATCCATCTGGCTCCCACCATTATGATAGGTCTCATTATAACTTAAGGTGTATTATTGAATACAAACATTTTACGCGATAATATACCTTTAATCATGACCTGTAACTAAAATAATAAGTTAAACTTGAAGCCCTGAAACACTGGACCGACTGGACCACAATACAGCAGACTCGCATTTGTTGTTTAAATATCAATTTGATAAAATCATATAGCATTGACCTTGACCTTTTGTCGTCACCTACTGTCATAAAAATATGTAAAAATCGCCTGCATCTCAACTTGATCGCGATATTTAGCAGATACACCAGTGGTGCAGACTGGGACACTGAAACTCGAACGGTTCTTTAGAGCGGTGCTTTATATATCGATAGAAAATAAGGCAAGCGTGACCTTTGACCTGTAAGATCTGCAAAAAAAGGTCAAGGTCGCCCATGTTAGAATTTCAACGTGATATTCGCCAGCTACAAATGCAGCTGATACACTGTAGCTGGAACAGTTATTGATATATCGATTAGCCAAGGCTAGTGATGAATGGACGGCACGACGGACGGATGGCCGGACGGACGGAGGAAAAACTTTTACTGGCGAGGCAGAGGATAAATATAAGATCAGAAATGATTTTTTTTAATCTGACCTAAACTTAAGTTTGCTATTGGCCATTCTTCTGCAGCCACTGGTTCAAAAGTAACATTTTACCTTGGATCATAATGCAGATGGAGCCGATTATGCTAATTATTTCAATTATGCTAATAAAAAAAGTTGCTCAAAGTTGCCACTTGGGCAACAAACCTAAATTTGTTCAGTGACATCATAATAATATGAATCAGTCGAAACATCTTACACTTCTCATAATTTCTAGGTCCCCATTGAACATATAAGAGTAGCAACTGGACTAAGACCAAAGTGGCAAATGTTTTTTTTTCTGCCTCTTTTGAAAACCTGCTACTATGCCTATGTAGGCTATGACTAGGCCCTATACTATAGTCTATATATTTAGACTACAACATGTTAGGCCATATATGCATGCGATAATAGGCCTATGAGGCTATGGGTTTAAAGGGGTGATGATGAAACCCGAAAGCAAGCCAATTGCCGAAAGCAAGCGAAAGCAAGATCCCCGCACCGAAAGCAAGCTTATACAGGCAGAGTTCAAAAGTGAAACATTATTTTTATATTGATTTATCATGCGCATATGTCGTTAGTAAATAATGTATATTGAAATATATCTTTAGAACGGTATTTCGTAGAAAAAACATATAATAACTATTAACTATCCCCACCGAAAGCAAGCCTATATAGGCAAAATTCAGGTGATAAGCATAATGTTTCTGATGATTTACAACGACTGAATTATTGTAGGAAATATAATGTATAAATGAGAAATAATTTTATCAATTATTTTACAAAATGTAGTATTGTATTACATGTATTGAATAATACCGGCGACGAAAGCAAGATCCCCGCACTGACAGCAAGCCTTTAATGGTAGAACTCGAAAGTACCATTCGAATTATTTTTCTATATAAGAAATTACTACAAAACATTGATAATGACATGTTTATCAAAATTTTATATTGCAGACAACGAAGACAAGATCCTTTCCCTGAGAGCAAACGTATATAAGTTATATATAACATACAATGTACTAAACTGTGTGCACTGGGCGACGAAAGCAAGATGCTACCACAAAAAGCAAGCGAGTGACTTGTGTAACACCTGGCGACGGAAGCAAGATCCTAGCCTGTCACCGAAAGCAAGATCACCCCCCCCCCCCCATCCATAGTTAATGCTTGTAAAAGAATAAAATATTTTATCAATTGTGATTACACATAGGCTATTATGCAAGTGTTGTTATTTGAAGTTACTAGAGCCAAAGAGCAAAAATAACTTTATAAAACCTATGCAATGCTAATGATAATACTTTTATTCAGTTTTATCGACAATTAAAATAACCGGCATATTAACCCTTAAGCAAGCAAGTGGTGTGGGTAGGCTTCAGGGCGACGAAAGCAAGATCCCCACCCCCCCCCCCCGGAAGAAAAGCTTCCAAGCGAAACAAATGTTTTATTGCAATTTCAGATAGTATGTCATGTGTTGTAATTTTCAGCTCGTGTGAAAAAGGTGCAGGTTGAGCATAGGCCTACTTTTAACAAAGTAACTGTATACGACTCACCCACCCCCACCCCCACCCCACCCCCCACTTTTATACAAGCCAAAGAAACATAAGTACTATACTCTTGTCAGCTGAAACTGTCATTATACGGCCTAATACCCAACGCGCCTTGTCGTTTATTATTGATCTTTCAGGCTTTTATTTATAAGCTTACAATCTTCTAAATATTACTTGTTCGTTTTTTTTATAAAACGAAATATCGTTTTTTTTGCAACCATAGGGTCAAGCAGGTCGATACCGTGATATGACACTTCTTTGTTAGTTTTTAGCGGCTTCTCCTTGACCAAACTAACACGGCTAACGTGCTGCTCCTGTTGATGATATGCTCCACGTAATTCCCGTGATTAACACGCCTAACAGTTATCACGAGTATAATATCACCTACACTTCTTTGTTATTTTTGCTGCTCCTGGTAATGATATGCTCCACCTATATCCCGTGACTAACACCAGTAACGGTTATCACGGTTACAATTAGGCCTATGTATAGGCCTACTACTAATATTATTATTTATTATTATTATAATAATTTGGCCCAGTCAAAGTCAATGGCATTGATCATTAAAAACACTTTTCTCTTTGCTATGAGTATGCTACTCGTACCGAAATTAAAGGCGTTTTTCACAAAAATTTTCTATATACAATACTCGGATACGAAGTTCTGCTTATGTTACACGCTTGACCACCCAAAAATAAATGGGTATGAAGCTATTTTATTCTGGTACGACGTTCTGCTATATTGAACGTCCAGTCAAAATCACTCAACGAGAAAGCTACTATAATCATGATAATAGGAATAAAGTTGTACGAAGTCCTGCTATGTTGATTGACCACCCGATAACAAGTGCTTGCAGTCAATGGACTGATTTGTCTTTTTTCATTTACATCCGTTTCATACACTGAAGCTGCGTTTTTTATATCCTAATAATAATTAAACAACATACAGTAACCCTTACAGTGCGGGGATCGACTTTAGTCGTCATTATGACTACTAAAGTCGATCCCCGCACTGTAAGAGTAACAATATTTGTAATGTTTGTCTTGTTTTTTATACTTGTTTATTGTTCTTTGTGTGTTAGTGTACTATTACCCGGTATGACTGGGCCGCCTAACTCATTTACTGCGCGAGGCCCAGTCACACTGACTGCCATTTTGTTTACACAACCAGCTGTGTAAGCAAAGCACTCGCGCTGCCTACCAAAAAACTCTGATGCCAAGAAATTGAGTCGAATATTTCAAGTGCCTATGAAAACTATGCCATTTTCAGAAGGGGTAAAATTGTGATTATATTGGAACTATTACATTTAAAAATGGAGGTCACTGTGTCAGAGCCTTGCGATGTGATCAGTGTAGTATACTATATGTATAATAGATTATTCGTGTTAGTGTTAGTCGCGATTAAACCTCCTTGGTTGAGAAAGGTGCGATCAGTCATAACACTTAGTGTTAATACGTCATCAAAGTGACACACCCCTCTCTCAAATGGTATCACAACACTGTTAAATCGCTCAGTTGGTCACAAAGTGATGGCAGCTACTGTTTGACGTGTTTGTCACCCGTAAATGCGTGGCGCATATCATGCATGAGTTGCCAAAAAATAGATATTGCTTGTCACAAACGCAAATGATAATCTACAGATTGTAAAATAATAAATACCGTTTGTAGCCTAGCCGTATTTTTAAAAGGCGCTGGGTAGTATTTGACGGTCTCAGATGACGATAGTATATATATGGCCTATAATAAAATATAAACCGAGTTTCTTAGTAGCCCTAATGGTAGGCTATATTTATTATAAATATTATAAATGCCGTATTTTCATGTTGTTTGTTTGTAGTGGGGGGATTTTGTATTCCTGTAGTTTAAAAAATAACAATGATTTTTTATGAGCAACTTCAACCAGGTGTTGTTTACACATGCCACTGGTTTGCTTACTGTACGTAGTAGGATCTTGCTTTTGTGGCAGGTAATAGTTATTATACTTTATATTTTTTCGCGAATTACCCGACTGAATATGCTTTAATCTATATCATTTTTCAACGATATGTAGTACACACAATAAATCAATAGAAAATAAGAAATATTAGCCTATGATTATCACCTTGAAAAGTGACGTCAACCCTTGACGCCATCCCGACGCCAACACGACACGGCGGACGGCGAAGGGTTGGTTTTCAATCTCAGACTCCAGGCTCATTCAACAAGGTCCTTCTTTAGGATAACGTCGTGTTTATTTCTCCTCACTGTGTGGACCACATATAATATACAGATACAATTATATCGTCAGTTGACTCTACCCAACGTGGCAGAGAACATAAAACCACTTGATTCTAAACCAGAGCGCGCACCATCGTGCCTGTGACAGCACTCTGGCCCGCCTCAACCTCGTACCAAGCCCGCATCACTCCCCTCGACGACGTCCGTCACTTATATGCACTTTACATCATCATAATCACAACAATGATTTAACATCTAATCATACATGATCATAATCGGCACATTGAGTTAACATACGGTCGCCAGTCCATCAGCCTTGATGGCTCGGCTGACCTTTGCCTGTGCTGACCAATCCATTACTGTCCTAATCCAATCATGGATTGTCGTGTTCCGTTCTGGCCAGGTCAACAGTAGTTATCATATCTGCGTTTGCCTACTGCGTTAGGCATGCATAAGTTTACAACCTGAATACGCCTGTAAACTATAGGCTTGATTTCGGTGCGGGGATCTTGCTTTCGTCGCCGGTAATAGTTATTATACTTTTTTTTCGGTAAATACCGATCTAAATATATATTTGAATATACATTAACTAACGATATATGCGCATGATAAATCAATATAAAAGTAAGGTTTGAGTTTTGTACTCTGCCTATAAACGCTTGCTTTCGGTGCGGGGATCTTGCTTTCGCTTGCTTTGGCAATTGGCTTGCTTTCGGGTTTCATCATTACCGGTTTAAAGAGGTTGTCTGCGCTGAAGTGAAACTGAAAGGGTTAAAGATTGTTCCAGGGCCAGGGGCGGATCCACGATCTGAAGTAAGGGGGTAATTAGACTAGAGTCTAGCTTGACGCATTGAGCCTTGAATCTGCTGGGACCAGTGCAAAGGCAGTCTATTGGGATTTGGAGTGGTGACTGCCGACATGACTGGGTGAGTGTGCTGTCAAACTCACACTCACCAGGCTGTGCATGCCTTGCAGCATACTGGGACGTCACAGTGCAGATGTAGCTTTGTTGTCAGGGATACTGACTGGTCTCGCTCTCTAATAACAAAAGCAACACTTCAAATTGTGTTCCGGTATAGTTTAGTGCGAGATCCCTGTAAATATCGCCTTGGAGTGGGCGACCAGGGCCCCGTTTTATCAACCTGAAAAGATACGAGCTCGTATTTATAGCTCATTTGCATATGAGGATCGTTAAAATTCAACGAGTGGTTCAGAGTGCTCGTATCCTCCCTATACATGTTAAAGAGGGAGACATACGAGGAAAATCAACGAGCTTCTATATTCTCGTAAGTGGCAGGCCAAGATCACGAGAATTACGAGATCTCGTATCTTTTCAGCTTGATAAAACGGGGCCCTGGCTTGGAATTATGACTGCTCCAATTTGTGAACCAAAAAGGTGGCAAATTAACCCTACTATGTCTATATCTTTACGAATATGGTAAACAAATTGCATCACGACTAAAGATAATTGTGTGAGGAATTGAAATTGGGAGGTGTCATATTTAACAGATCTCCGATATTCCGTCATTAAAGGATAGACTGCAGGTACCCGATAACCGAAAAAACCGTGTCGAGACAAGGTCCCGGCATTTTACAAACTTCGGATTCAAATTAGTCTTACAAGATAAAAACAACATTCACCTGAGACTATAGATTGGCACTTCTCTCACACATTCTATGTTCGTTGATGGGACTAGTCAGCAACAATAACAAATGTCAGAATAGTGACAAAATTGAACTTGAACAACGGCACCGGAGTAGGAAAAACACAAAATATAGCTTGGCATGGGACAGATTTGGAATCAGCGTTCTCAAATTGTGTAAGAACAACTGCATGCCAAATTCTACTAAAAAATGCCTTACCAAGTCAGAAATTTCGAAAATGGGCCCTGACTATTTATAAATGTCTACCCTGTGTTACTTTATCATTTATAAATGTCTACCCTGTGTTACTTTATCATTTATAAATGTCTAACCCTGTGTTATTTTATCAATTGTGAATGTTTATGTGGGATAAACTGTGCTGGAAACTATTTGGAATCAGCGTTCCCAAATTGTGTATACCCGCCGTCAGATTAACTTGTATCGCATGTTTTTCGACGATTTCACAGTCAATTCTTAACCGATTTTCATGAAATTTTGTATGGACTATTTGCGAGTCACTCGGCGACTACGGTGAAATTTATATCGGAAAATAATGTTTAGCTAAAAAGTTAGACCATCTGGCAGGTAATGCAATTCAGGGCTAAAAACAAACTTTAATTTAACCAGTTTAATGGGTTTATAGAGGGACGTCGTAATTTCAAATTTACTACATGTCAAATGGTCTAACTTTTGAACTACATAATAGTCCTTACAAAATTTCATCAAAATCGGTTGAGAATTTACTGAGAAATCGGCGAAAAACATGCGATACAAGTTAATCTGACGCCGGGTATAAGAACAGCTGCATGCCAAATTCTACTAAAAAATGCCTTACCAAGTCAGAAATTTCGAAAATGGGCCCTGACTAAATCAAGATCTACACAAGTCATGTTTGTAGGCCTATACTATAGTTATTAAAGTTAGATCTAATTGTTTTCAGCAAGCAGTCAAGACTTTTAGTCTAGGCCTACAATTTTGGTCATTGTTAAAAGCATGTGGCCTAGACTACAGTAGGCTACCCTACTTAGACATGCTAGATCTCTCCAGACTAGGCCTATAAAAAAAGAATAAAAAACTAACCTCTTAGGCTAGACTAAAAACACTCATAAACATGTCATGATAGCCGGACATGGGTCGTAGGTAATTAGGCTATTTCTAATTAATTTTTTATTTATGTTGTAGTCTAACGGTAGTACATGTAGTAGGCCCCTAGGTTTTAGGTTATGTTACCTACCAGTAGCCTACATTGCTACAAGTAACGTTAGAGAACATTTAGACAGCCTACTCCCATATCATATAGACCTATGTTCAATAAATAGGCCTAAGTCTAGAAAGGTTAGGCCTAGACTAACGTTAGAGCTCCTGCAGTTGATTGGAGAACAAAATATTACTTTGGTGGCAGGGGGAGGGGTAGGCCTAGGCTATAGGCTAATCATGGAAATAGACTAGACTATTTATGAAGTAGGAATTATTTATAGACATTATTGTCTAGTAGGCCTAGGCCTAATAATTTTAGTCCCTTGGAATGCTAAAAATGAATGTTTTTTTAATTCGGTGTAGGCCTAGACCTAGACTATTTAAATTGACGAAGGGGGTGGGGGTATAAAATACATGGTTTTCAATTTTTTTTTATAAATTGCATGGTTCCCATTATAGACATTATGGCGCCATTATAGACAATTTTGATTACTTTATGTCATTTAAATGGTCTACACATAACATTGGAATGCAACCATTTTGTTATAAAAAAGATGGAAAGGTATTACTACAGGGGCAATATTTTTCCAACATTTTCATGTAGCCTATAGCCTAAATTTCATCAAAGAAAATCTTTAGACGTTTCGAGGCCCCCTATATATATATCTGCTTTTAACATTTATGATTGATAAGATATGCATATGGCACTGCTTTTTGGTCGATAAGGGACGCACCATTTGATATCTGGGGGGGGGGAGAGGCCTAGAGTTTTTGTTGCTTGCAATTTTTTTTTTACCTCCGAGAGAAAACAATTTTTTTCTTTTGGTGATCAACGTCCGACAATTTTTTTTTTATGTTTCGTCCAAGAAAGTTTTTGTCGTATGCTTTCCCTATTAGTATTAGATCTAGCCTATGTACGTTACCATTTGGTGTTTTTTCTGGTCAACATATTTTTCATCAATTTCGACAACAAACCTTTTTTTTCCGCTCACATTTTCAACAAACTTTTTTTTTCTGACTTTTGTGGCGACAAACTATTTAGTTCAATTTTTTGATAGCCCCCCCCCCCCCCCCAGATATCAAATGATGCGTCCCTAAAGGCTCAGATCGGTAGACCCTACGCGTCGCCAGATACAGACTGAGCCAAAGGCGGGTGCCTGTATCGGCGACAAGTACCGATCTGAACCTTTATCGACCAAAAAGCAGTGCCATATGCATTTTATCGTACGACCACCCACATGTTTAACTGATAGTTATATCATTTAGACTACAATGCGTCAGTAAACGTAAATAATTCGCAACCGAGAAACGAATTGTTGACAAGTTTTGGTCGATACAGGAAGTTATCAGTACAAGTCTCGTGGTCGATAACACCTGTGGGAGTACGATAACAAGGTAATAAAGTGGTGTAAAAGGCATGCTTTAAAAAAAAAATAGCCCCGGGTCAAAACGCCCACTTAGGCCTACATCCACCTATTTATCAGTTCGCCGCCCTATTTATCAACTTTCTTGAGTGATCTTGCTCATCACATTTGAAGCTTGATACTTAAAATGACCCATATTATAGGCCTAGGCCTCTAAGCTTATATATTTTTACCTTATGTGTATATTGATAGCTGATGATATAGGCTTAGGCTATTTAAAATTATCAAGGAGAATAGGCCTATTAATGGCTTAGTGTTGTGATCCTGATAGGTATATCTATGTCAAGAAAACAATTCAGTCTGATCCTAGCTATATTCTTCAGTTTGCCGCCCTTGGCTTTTTGCCAAATGTCTGGATTGGTTATATATATGTGAAGTTTCAAATTTTGTTAAGGCACCTAATTTCGATTCACTAAAATGTCAAATTTACACTCACACCTCCTCTTTTGGAACGCAATTGATCTGCTCATTCAAGAAGAAAATTTCCAACTATATTATTACCGCAAATAATGCGTAATAATAAAATGTAATAATGAGCGACATTGCCAATGATTTCAGAGCGGAATAACTTTTAAATTTTTAGTTTAATGTTAACTAGGCCGACAACGTTGAATGGATTAACTTTAATCTACGCACCACTATATATATCGGGGGGGGGGGGGGGGAGGGGCATTAACCCTTTTAAGCCTGACTTAACAATGTCACCTTCATCCACTACAAGCCGCAAATTGCTGTCGCAATTCACGACTTGTAGTGGATGAAGATTATTTGAAGTGAGTGAAAAAATAAAGAAAATTGCCATGTATTGGTAAACCAGTTTCATGGAAATTTTTATTCTAAAAGCCTTGCTTGTAGGAAAATGTAGTCGCTTTTCAGGGATGTAAAATGATGCTTTAATGCATCGTGAGGACTTGAAGGGTTAAGAAATATGAAAACAAAGTTGGTTGCCACAAATATGGACAGAAAAAAAAGTTTGTTGGCGGAATTGATGAAAAATATGTTGACCAGAATAAACCAGCAAATTTTAACATGTATACAAAACAAGGAAGGCATCCGATCTGATCTGATATTTCCGCTCTTCAATGAACAAAAAAAAAGTTTGTCTAAATTTCACCTCTAGCTTCGGACATGCATGTCCAAAATGAGAAATACGAGAATTTCGTCTTTATGTCTCCCTTTACTGGTAGGCCTAAATGCGCAGCACAAAAATTAAAAAAAAACTTTTGCAATTCTAGTCTATGTTTAGGCCTAGACCAAAATAAAATTAGGGCCTACCGATTTTTTGATTAGTTTAGCCAGACTGTGTCACTTTAATTATACTAATTCTTGTGTAGCCTAATTATGAGGCCTATTGATTCTAAACTTTATCAGTGTTTATATAAACAATGTTATTTATGGTAATACGTGTAGGCCTAGTAGGCCTATGCCTAGAGGCTAGACTACTACAAAAAAGCTAGCAAAATTAGACCAAGGGCTAGGCTATGCATATCATTATGGCTTATGCATATCATTAGTCTATTTTCTCAGGTGGGCCCCTCCTACTAGTAGACTATAGACTAGTCAAAAGATGGTGGGGGCTTGGCTTATCTTTGATCAATCCATCACACCCATAGACTATTATCACTGTACTATGTCTATGGCATAGTACAGTGATATCAGTGATTATCACTGTACTATGGCATAGTACAGTGATAACTATAGACTCGTCTATACTAGTACATGATATACATGTGTCTCCCATATCCATGTAGCCTTGTTGCTGTAGGCCTAGCTTTTTTTATGATAGACTAACCTAGTAAGTAGTAGAGTAGAATAGAACTTAGAAGTCCCACTCCCAGTGCCAATCGCAATGACTGCTGAGTGATGATTTATAAGCCTAAGCCAGCTCGCCACGCCATGTTCAGATTGTCGCCACAATTTCTGACCCAATTTAAAATCAGATGGCGCTGCAGTCGCCGCGTGACAGGTTTTCAACATGGCGTGACATATCTATTATGGTTAATCTATGGTTATACTGAACTTTAGAAAGAGTTATGAAGATCGTATTTATTTTTTTATTGTTGCAAATAGATCTATATAAATTTATTTTTTAGAACGATAAACCAAACATTGGGATATATAAAATACTCAATTTACAGTATTTTTATGCAGTACCGGAATGATTTTTAAGATTTTTTTTGCCTATTTGATTTTCTTCGCCATATCATATTTTAATATATACCACGATTCACATTCACCGTGGTGGATGAATTTCGCCGATTACTCCGTCAATTCTCAATCAATTTTCATGAAATTTCACACACACTATTTTCCATTCATGTCGTGACTACCCTGAAAGTTTCGCGGAGTTTTGATAAGTATTTTAAAAGTTAGACCATTTGACATGTAGTAAATAAATAGAAATGTTGCCCTCTATAAAGCCATTAGCTTCGTCTCAGAATTTTATTACATGTCAAATGGTCTAACTTCTACAATACTCATCAAAACTTCGCGAAATTTTCAGGGTAGTTACGACATGAATGGAAAATAGTGTGCGTAAAATTTCATGAAAATTGGTTGAGAATTGACTGAGAAATCCGCGAAATTCAATAATCCTGGTTGATGAATTTAATGTGAATCTGACTATAGTAGTTTTATATTTAAATGACAGGTAAATAACAATTATAAGTATTCATACCCGGATAGCGAATTATAAAACAAAAATTTAGAACATTTTTAGTAGTAATATGTAGTAATATGACATAATATGAATAGGCATGCCTAGAAAGCGAGCGGAAATTATTCTGAACTAAAGTAGGGGCTCATGTAATGAGTTCACAGGCCTACAATAAGTATTAGTCAATGTAACGTGAAGATAACGTGTAGGCTAACAAATGGCGGGCCCTGCCGCAGGGTGTTGAGCGATCCATATATTGTCGGAAGGCCCAAGCCGCCCACTTGCTAGCTAGCTAAAGTCTATACCAAACAAAGAAGAAACATAGGGCCCTGGGACACTGAGTTCAGTTAGATTAGTTATTTACACTACTATTTACAGAAATGTAGTGTTATCTAAATCGTCAATGTTTAAAAAGAAGAAAATGAATCAGATGAAAATACGAATGCCGAAAAATAGACTACTCTGCCAATACCCACAATTTGATGAGTCGTAGGGGGAAATGTTCATGCGGCTATAGACCAGTGATACACATCAACTGTCCTACCCACTTGCTAGGTGGTACCACAATCACATGGGCGATAAAACGGGAAAAGGACGATGAAAATATCTGTCTTAGTATGCAGCCAACAGAAGCTGACCTTTGCCATCTGAACAGAAAATAAACAAACAAGATGTCAGCGCCCATGAACATGATCATAGGCATGTTGGACCACGAAATATCAGTCATAACACTGTGTCTGTAACCTGGGTTAAAAATCAAATCTGACCACACACGTTGCTGTAAGAGCTCGCTCCCGCGAGCTGGGGCCCTTCGGGCCCCAGCTCGTGCGTCCGCTCGCTATTATACTTGTGAAACAACTGGCTTTTATTCAAAGTCTGAATAGTCATCAGAATCCTGGATCACAGGATCAGATAATATCTCAATTCATTGACATTATGATGTTGTTTATGCCCATATATGGCGCATATAGCTTCGTTGGAAATGTTGAATGTTGTACCAAGCTGCTGCATTGTTTTTCAAAATGAAAAATATTGCAGGTTAGTTTGAATGCGATATGGTATTTTTACTTATTGCATTTAAGAAGAGATGTATAAATCGACTTTTTATTCTCAGAACCATGGATAAACACATTTAAAATGGTTGACCAATTATTTAGCAGATCTTGAACCCTGATCCATCGTTTCCTGGCCCGCATCTTGTAGGCTGTGCAATGCTATGTAGATATCCCACCTGTTTATTCTACTAATATCATCAAGCTGCCGATCAAAGTAAAATTTGCAAATTAATTGACTTTGTCTTTTAAAACCTGTTGTATATTTAAGGAACATGTTTTGATTGACTTGCGAATATTACAAATTCGCCCAACCAGTAGGCCTGTATTTGTGGGAAATCCCGTAGGCCTATATATTCGCATGTAGGCCCTATTGTTTGTTTTTCCGTTGAGATCTAATACAACCCCAGAAGCTTTCATCTAATTTTATAATATGGTTAATTTGGAAAAAGATTCAGATGCAGAACTGTGACTGCTCTTCATGTACTTATGTTTCAAATGAAATTGCTCAGGGTATATTGTAGTTATTCTCATCTATACATAATATTGCTAGAAGCTGGGACGGAAATTCATGCCTCATATGCTAATAATTTATATGATCCAAGGTGAAGGAAAAATAGTACTACCATCATTGATACTTTAATCCAAGACTGTATCTGGGGAATACCCAAAATTCTTGTAATCCATGTGTGGCACTGCTTCGTCATTTTGTTTATCTACTTCTCGTATTCAGTTAACGCCAAGAACAGTACCACAATTATCAGGTAAATGTGTTTGGTGACAGTTTGTTCAAAACAAATCTTGTTTCACCAGATAATAATATTATGAGTACTTAGTAAGTACCAATTAGAAATGGGCATAGCTTATTACTGTGCTTAAAAAGAATGGCTGGGGATAGTTGAACATGAATTGCCATCCATAGTGAATATACTTAAGACATGATGTTTGACTTGTTGCCTTGACTTGTACTTTAAACAAAATATGATAGACACCACCTGAGGACGTAAACCCCCAAAAATACATCCTTGCAAATTATTTATGTAGCTTTTGCCGGAGGGAGTGCATCTTCAGGTTTTATGACACATATCAGGCCTTTCTGCCAATGTGCTAACTTTACATTTTGCTGTTTATTTTACCTTTGTGTAATTTACACTTTCCGGCTTTGTAATAAAGATAGCAGCTTCAAATTAAAATAAATAATGTTTTTTTTTATTTATAACATTATGTTTGTATAATAACATATTTAAAAAAAAATATATTTAAAATGCACATATATTTAAAATGCACATAACGGTACAAATTCAATACGATATCCTTTCAATTAAATTACTTATATAGAGCCCAACTTCTCGGAGCAACGACCTCGGAGGTGCGGTAATCCGTATCAGTGTCCGAAGAAGTGTTCATGTCAGTGTTTATGGTATCATAGGTAAATCCGAAGGCATCATCATACTTCAATGTATTTCAGGGGTTTTGATAAAATGTTATTTCATTTATTACAAAAAATATATGTAAGAT
This sequence comes from Flabesymbios commensalis, assembly GCA_964017125.1. Taxonomy (NCBI): domain Eukaryota; kingdom Metazoa; phylum Annelida; class Polychaeta; order Terebellida; family Flabelligeridae; genus Flabesymbios; species Flabesymbios commensalis. The sequence goes on from OZ024918.1 coordinate 59,097,690, forward strand.
GCTTCACGGCTCACGTTATGACAAAAGTAATTGCATATTGTCAGAAAGTGAGAGGACATGCTGAAATGAACGACAGCTAATTTTGAACTCACATTAATTAAATAAACAGTGTTTTTTAACGTTTTATGTGGTCTTTTTCTTTCAAATAATTAACAGCAGTAAATTATATATCTTCATGTAACAAAACTATGTCATCAGGTTTCAACATTCTTTTACTTGTTTTCATTATCTTCAATACTTACACTATTGGCTCCTTTGATAGCGACATGGCCATCTCTTTAAATCAGTTTCCCATCATATGTAAAAATAGGCCCCTTTTTTATGCTCTGTGTAGGCTATATCTATTTTTTTGTGAAATAGAAAATGTGTCTCTTAGGTTTAGGTTTAACCCGTAAGGCGCTGAAATCTTTTTGTATGAACCATGGAGACCAAAAGCGCTCAATTTGCAATCGTCATGAATATATTAGTTCCCTGTTTCGGCTTCATTTGAATACCTGTGTTGTTCCTGAAGACGGTCCCCGCACTGTAAGGGTTAATGACTAACTCGGGACTTTTATTCGTCAGCAAACAAAAAAACAAACAAAAAAAAACAAACAAAAAAACAGACAAACGCAAACAAACAAACAAACAAACAAACAAACAAACAAACAAAAAAAAACAAAGAAACAAACAAACAAACGCAAACAAACGCAAACAAACAAACAAACAAACAAACAAACAAACAAACAAACAAACAAACAAACAAACAGACAAACAAACAAACAAACAAACAAACAAACAAACAAACAAACAAACAAACAAACAACAAACAACACAAACAAAAAAATAAATAAATAAACAAACAAACAAACGCAAACAAACAAACAAACAAACAAACAAACAAACAAACAAACAAACAAACGCAAACAAACAAACAAACAAACAAACAAACAAACAAGATGATCGATCACATAATACACCTTTCCCGATAGCAACGCGCCACACACTACAGTGACTAAAAGCTGAACTATTTAGCTGGGAGTCCTGTCACACTTCTATTACAACGCGCCACACAGTGATTAAAACTGAACTATTTAGTTGGGAGTCCTGCTTATGCGCAAAATCGTGCAACCAGTGTATACAAACAGCTTGTGGCTTGGAGTAAAACACACAATACAGAAATAGTCAGGGTTACTGACACCTGGTGAATACATGAGATCAAACGTTACAGAGATACTAGTAGTCATGCTAACTGACACCTGGTGAATTAATAAATAACTATAAACATAAACAGGAACTGGTTCATGTTCATATGTTGGTAACAGACTTTGATGAAATAGCTTTAATTGTGTTTGTATTTCTCTAATAGAATATAAGCACACACCCTTCCTGGTTGCCGTTTCATAAAATTTTAGCCTTTTTGGAGCGCGAACGTATTTAGACGTCATAATCTGACGTCTAATGCCGTCCAATTCTGACGTGTAAAGACGGTCCTCGCGCTGAAAGAATTAAAACCGTCTTTAGACGTCATGAAAAAATTAAAAATAATTTAAAGGCCGTAGACCCATAACATAGGTATTCAAATGAGGCGGAAAGAGCTAACTAAAACATTTATGATGATTTCAAATTAAAAAAACTTTTTGGTATCTTGGTTTATACAACAAATTTGAGCGTTGTAACGGTTAACTGGAGCAGCCTCACATCACGAAAACATTAGTTTTTACATAAATATACCATTCATAGCAAACACGAGACATACCTTCACCCTCTGTTGGTTTATTACTGGCCAATCGTCTGCGATAACTTAGTATTAAACCGACATAATTTGTGAAGTTCTTGTCATAAATTTAGAATGGTATTTGATTATTTCTGCCCATAGGTTTCTTCCTGTAACACTAGCGCCATTATTGCGATCTGGAAAATGCACACAGTAAAAATAAAATAAATAAATAATTCAAATTAAATATTTATTAATTATTACAATTTTTGTTTTACAATTTGTAAAATTTAGTTTTTTTCGCAACCAAGTAGGTGGGTCCTCGTTATTCAAGGGAGTAAACATTGTGGGCCCCGACGCATGCGCGTCCGTGTCAGCGTCCACAGGAGTGGAGTCTGCCACAATGAATATTATCGTATTGATAAAATTCATACTCCAAGGTCGTTCGGGATTTTTACTCTTGTATATGTGACAGATTTAATGGTTGTGAAAGAAACAGTAAAATAGCTTTACATTTACTATGGACGTGAAATACAATAAGCTTATTCTAAAATAAAAATAATGTTTTGATCACTCAAATAAAGCTGTTTATAGTCTATAAATGATGCACAGCGGTAGGGTGCTCTTGAATCGAGATTCAGTTTATACTATTTTCGTGTGTACCGGTTTCTGTCCTCTTCGTCACTCTCCAGTGTAATCGTGTGGTAGGCCGATTCATTCTTGGGTGGATAATAAAGGCTCTCGCTGAAACAAAATGTGGTTGCTTACACTTTTTTCTCGCCTTTTCGCCTATATTAAAATACCTGGCATTTTTTGCATTTTTTAGATATTTAAAATTTTTTTTTTTATTTTTTTATTTTTTGTTATTTGACATTTTTGCCATTCCAAACATATTAAACTTATATGACATATTTGACATTTACTGACATTTCTGAGGTTTTGACATATTTGACACTTTGACATACAGTGGAGACTCGGAAATCCGACCACCCATGGGACTGACTGAAAGTGGTCCCTTTTTGGAATCGGTCCGATTTGTGAAACCAACTACTTTTGAATGGAGAGACACTAGTCAGTCTGTTTATAGATATGCCTTGTTACGTGTTGATATGAAGGTCAAATATTAAACCAATGTATTGAATATGACGTCATGATATAATAAAAAAACACAAATAAAATAAAATGTTTTATTAAATGCATATAAAGATATATATGAAAAAATATTATAATATACGAATAATTATTTAATTATTAATTTCATTGATGTCTGTTTTGTCTGCTGGCTGCTTTGATGGCCGGCATCATTCAAGAAATCACGTGCACTTAAAGAATGATTAGATGTCATATCACGCTTCTAATTTTATGAAAAAAACTCGGGAGTTGTACACGGAGTCATTTTGATCAACTTGGAGTAAAACATTATTTCTTCCATTACGTTCCTAGTGTGATAGTATCGTTTGTTTTTGACATATTTAGGTCATACAGCTGTGAAAGGGAAATATGTAACTTACAGTTCATTAACTGGATATATTTTATATATTCTCGCGTAAAAATACATCAGATAATTATTCCGTTTAATATACGTAACTAATACAGAAAATCATGACGGAATTGTTATGTTTTGCTTCACCATATGAATCTACATAGCAATTTGCAAGACTTTTGGAATCGCAAAGGTGTAATCACGCTATACAGGTGTTAATCCTTCTGTACGCTAGGGCCTGTCATATATGACAAGTCAAGTTGATAAAAAGCAACCTAGCGAATTATAATCTTCTCGAATCATGTTATAAATATGAAAAAAATTATCTGTTTGTTTGTATCGCTTGTATTAAGTGTTTCCTATTTCAGTATCTATTTATACGTCAGGCCTATCTGTATTAGACACACATAGCCCTTACATAATTATCCTGCGTAATTAAATGATTGTTGCACGCCGAATGTTATTTTTGTGAGCGTTTTTGTTTAACCTTGTGATTCCTTTAGACCACATAGCTCAATTATTGCTACAACACTTACAGTGCTAATATAACTTGCTATAATTTAACAAATTATTAAATATCAGAAGTTGACTTAAATTGTGTTGCTTTATCTTAGCAACATACACTTTCACACTAAGCTGTCATCGTAACTTCGCGCTATGTAAATTATTTTGAAGTGTATTAACAAAGAAAGACGGTCGTAGCTAGGAGCTAAAACACTACACAGTTGAGAATCTGCCAACCGAAGAGGCGCGACTCAAGGAAGAGCCATGACATGATAAGACGAGTGATTGCAATTTGCACTGATAACAATGTTTAAATGTTGAATTAACATTGTATGATTTATCTCACCAACGCTAATCCTTTCCGTGATCCAATCTAAGCTCAGCGGATCCAGCCAGCGCTGGCCACTTTTGTGGATCCAGCCAGCTCCGGTCCTCTTAGTGGATCCAGCCAAAGCTGGTCCCTTGCAAGATTCAGTCAGATCTGGTCCTTCTATATTAGATCCAACCAGGGCTAGTGAACTTAGTGAATTATGCCAGTGCTGGTCCCATAAGTGAATCCAGCCGCAGCTGGTCCCTTAATTGATGCATATATAACTGTAAAAGTGTTAATTTTTTTGCTGCTGGGGCTGGTCCGTTTTTCGAGTCCCTTTATGATTTGGGACTGAACAAGGGTGGTCCGTGTCCCGAATCGCGGGTCGGTCCGCTTTCTGAATCTGATAATACATTATGTGAATGGGGAAAAATTTGGGACTGAAAAAATGTGGTCCGTATTCCGGGATGGTTCGCTCTGTGAGGCGGTCCGATACCGGGTCTCCACTGACTGTATTTAACATTTTTGCCATATTTTACATTTTTCGCGTTTTTGAGATATTTGACATTTGCAACCAAATGCGACATTTGCGACCATTTGTGATCATTTGCGACCACTTGCGACGATTTGGAACCAATTGGGACCATTTGCGACCAAGTGCGACCAATTGCGACTATTTATGACCGTTTGTGACCATTTACGACCGTTTTTACTGTCTCAACCATTTTCGACCGTTTTGATCATTTGCGACCGTTTGCGATAGTTTGTGACTGTTTCGACTATTTGCTACCATTTGTCACCATTTGTGACTATTTGCGTCTGTTTCTGACCATTTGTGACCATTTACAACCTTTTGCGACCATTTGCGAATGTTTGCGACCAGTTGTGCCCAATTGTGTCCATTTACGACTTTTGCTACTTTTTTTGCGAAATTTGTACTTTGTAATTTAAACAAACCTTTCTCTTTCTCCTCTCTTTTCTCAACCGTCATATCAATAATTTCGCCATCCTCAGGAGGTTCTCCTGGCCCAGTTTATCCTATGTGTGCACATAGGTGGCCTAAGGCTGCATTCATTCATTCATTCTTTCTCTCCTCTCTCTCTACTCTCTCGCTCTGTCTGTCACTCTCCCCTCTGTGATTACAACTGTTATTTTAATAGTGAAATGTAGTATTACAAAATATTATATCAAACACCCTATGTTGGATCAATGCTGGACCACTGTAGGCGAAGCTGGCCTGTCATTGAAAGATTATTGGATATCTGTATTTCAATTATTACATGTAAATGGAGCTCAGATTGTCAAGACGCCCAGTACATTCCACCTGTATCAGCTGCCGAGCCGCCGACTACAATGCACCATTATGAGTTACTGTTCTCCATTCACTCAATTAATGGACCCTCGACCGACATGTACATCATTGCACCGACATTGGTCCACATAATCAATCAATAAAATCCGCATTTAGATCCAGATCCACCAAAAAAGATTTACCCTGGTACCTGAATACATAAGGATCATTGTACCAAGGTTTGAAGTCGACTACTTGTAAACTGAGTGAGAAATAGTGGACATAGAATAAGAATAATAAGGAAAAGAAAGTTGCTTTAGGATAACAATAAGTTTGGCCGACTACGGCTAAACTTAATGCAAACAGTAAACTGTAATTCACAAGTCCTTAAATTACATATAACTAGATAGTTTTTAATTTATATGGTATTGGTGTTTTCAGTAATTTTCCATTAGCTCAGTCCCAAGTATTTTTCTTTATTCATAATAATTGAATGTCATTTTTTTACTAGGTGCCATAGGACATCAGAGATCTTGGAGTGAGTATTTCGTGTTAGCTCAGAAAAATAACATCCTGAATTGAAAAGGTTACCCTGTTTAACTGACGAGACAGTAGCTGGAAGAAATAGCTTAACTGCTGACTGAAAACAAGTGAGTGTACCCTGCCTGCACTCATTAAATATGGCCACCAGGAAAGAGACCACACCCCTATTGGGACACACTAAAACTTTCCAGAATGACCTCTATAACAAGAGAGCCACATCGATTGAGAAGACAAATCCTGAAGAATATGGGAATGGGAAGAAGATCTGGTGGCTGCCGTTCCTGCTTCTATGTGTGTTCACCACGTCCTCTGGTATGATTACTAACTCCATGGTGGCAGAGCTACCTGTTTTCACACAAGTTTTCCCTGAGAAAGATATGACTCCCATGTACGGCTCACTCCTTGAACTGGTAGGTCCATATGACCGATATAACAATAGAGTGTGTTTTGAGGGTGTTATGGTTATTTGAGACTCGAGTCATGAGATTGAAGCTGGATCAGAGTCGTTGCTCGTTGTTCAGCTCTAATCTTACAGAGAGGACCTTAAATAACTATAAACCCAGCAAACACACGCTATTACAATTATTCTTAATACAACGTCTGTTTGTTAGGATGCTCTAGCTTTTATTAAATAAATATCAGTGAGGATGCCACCGTTATAGATTGAATGCATCCTGGATTAAAAACATTCCTTTCAATACAGCATGGATACAGTAGGCGTAATATAATGCTAAGCCGTCTACATGATCTATGACATACAGTTTTAGCAGAATGTTGAACCCATTTATAACTTACGGGATAAGCTGGAGAATGGGTTGTAATAACATGCTTAGTCTGTATTTTGATCTTATGAAAACCCTTAACTATACAACAGGTTATGATATTTTTTCTTTTTAGATTGGCATAGTGGGTCCTGCCATATACATACTGATCAGCAAAGTTCTTAAGGACAAGCTACAGACATGGATCGTTGTAGTGATGATCCTTGTGATGACTATATGTCTGTCATTGGAGCTGATATTTCTCTGGGATTGGACTGAGATGATATTTGGTGCTCGGCACAGTATGCCTCTGATGAGCATGCTAATTATGGGTATAGTTGACGCGTCCTCTGCTGTGGTCTACCCTCACTACATGACCTTATATAAGACCCAGTACGTCTCTAGTCTGTACATAGGTTCAGGAATCTCCTCATTCTCCATAGGATTCCTCGGCCTCGTACAGGGAGTCGGGAGCATTGAATGTGTCAACCAGGAGCAAGACAATATAACAAACGGCTCAGATCATCAGCTAGTGCCAGTTATATCAACACCTACCTTTCCCTTATCTGTATACTTTGTAGTGATATTGGTGATTGTTCTACTATCAACGGGATCATTCCTCTTGCTCCACTTTCACAAGGCGTTCACTATGGCCAAATACACAGCACCGCCTGAGACACCAGAAAGCAGTGGACCTCTGTCAGGGCTCTCAGGAAATCAAGTAAAGAACTCACATCTTGATAAATACAAGATTCAAGGACGGCCGATGAGCAAGCAGGCCCAGTTGGCATTACTGTTCTTCTTGTTCTGGAGCCATCTTCTGTTAAAATCAGTACACTTCACCCTGAACATTTACAGTTGCCAGTCTTACGGCATGAATGCCTACTCTATCTCTAACAGAGTTAGTTTTATGACTCGGCCTTTGGCTGTGAGCCTGGTACTGTTAGTGAGGGTGAGGTGTGTACGGGTGATGACCTCACTAGTCACTGTTTACACTCTGATGGAAGGATACCTGATTTACGCCGCTCTGATGAACCCTGACCCCCCACTACGTGAGCACCTCATAGGAGAAATACTCATAGTAAGTAACCATTGGAGAAATACTCACAGCGAGTAAACCATGGGCGAAATACTCACAGCGGGTAAACCATGGGCGAAATACTCATAGTAAGTAAACAATAAGATAAATAGTTATAGGAAGTAAACCATAGTCAAAATACGCATAGTGAGTAAACCATTGGACAGATACTCATAGCAATTAAACTATAGGCGAAATATGCATAATGAGTAAACCACAGGCAAAATAAGCATAGTGCTTAAACCACTGGATAAATGCTCATAATGAGTAAGTGATAGGGGAATACACAAAGTAACTAAACCATAGGAGAAATACTGATGATAAGTAAACCATATAAACCATAGGATAGATACTAATAGCACTGAGTAAACCACAGGAGAAATACTCATATTAAGTAAACCATAGGAGAAATACTGATGGTAAGTAAGCCATATTATATATACTCATAGCACCGAGTAAACCATATGAGAAATACTCATAGCACTGAGTGAACCATATAAGAAATACCCATAGTGAGCAAAGCATGGGCAAAATAGTCATAGTGAGTAAATTATAGGGAAAATACTCATAGCAAGTAAACGATATGAGAAATACTCATAGCACCGAGTAAACCATATGAGAAATACTCATAGCACTGAGTGAACCATATAAAAAATACCTATAGTGAGCAAGGCATGGGTAAAATATTCATAGTGAGTAAATTATAGGAGAAATACTCATAGCATGTAAACGATATGAGAAATACACATAGCACTGAGTAAACCATAGGAGAAATGCTCATAGCACCGAGTAAACCATAGGAGAAATACTCTTAGCATTGAGTAAACCATAGGAGAAATACTCATAGCACCGAGTAAACCATAGGAGAAATACTCATACACTGAGTGAACCATATAAAAAATACGTATAGTGAGCAAGGCATGGGTAAAATATTCATAGTAAGTAAACCATAGGAGAAATACTCATAGCATGTAAACGATATGAGAAATACTCATAGCACCGAGTAAACCATAGGAGAAATACTCATAGCAAGTAAACGATATGAGAAATACTCATAGCACCAAGTAAATCATAGGAGAAATGCTCATAGCACCGAGTAAACCATAGGAGAAATACTCATAGCACTGAGTAAACCATATGAAAAATACTCATAGCACCAAGTAAACCATAGGAGAAATACTCATAGCACTGAGTAAACGATATGAGAAATACTCATACACTGAGTAAACAATAGGAGAAATACTCATAGCACCAAGTAAACCATATGAGAAATGCTCATAGCACTGAGTAAACGATATGAGAAATACTCATATCACCGAGTAAACCATAGGAGAAATACTCATACACTGAGTAAACAATAGGAGAAATACTCATAACACCAAGTGAACCATATGAGAAATGCTCATAGCACCGAGTAAACCATAGGAGAAATACTCATAGCACTGAGTAAACAATAGGAGAAATACTCATACACTGAGTAAACCATAGGAGAAATGCTCATAGCACCGAGTAAACCATAGGAGAAATACTCATAGCACTGAGTAAACAATAGGAGAAATACTCATACACTGAGTAAACAATAGGAGAAATACTCATAGCACCAAGTAAACAATAGGAGAAATACTCATAGCACCGAGTAAACCATAGGAGAAATACTCATACACTGAGTAAACAATAGGAGAAATACTCATAGCACCAAGTAAACAATAGGAGAAATACTCATAGCACCAAGTAAACCATAGGAGAAATACTCATAGCACTGAGTAAACAATAGGAGAAATACTCATAGCACCAAGTAAACCATAGGAGAAATACTCATAGCACTGAGTAAACGATATGAGAAATACTTATAATGAGTCCCATAGGGAAAAGAAATACTCATAGCAAATAAAGCATTATAGTAATAACCAGAGTGAGCAAATGATCAACACATAGGAAAAATACTCATTGTTAGTAAATCATAGGAGAAATACTCATAGTGAGTAAACGATGTGAACAATAATGATACGGAGTAAACGTGTACATATATTCATAGTAAGTAAACCATGGTGTGTGGGGGTGTTAGGTGGGGGCATTACCAGCAGTAGTTTACGAAACACAAGAGTAAAAAAATACAGTTTACTCATTGAAGATGTTCATAGGAGAAGAAACAACACACCTACTGATTTATATAATATTAGTGTAACATAATTTTATCAAACTTTTACCCCTTTACGTAGTAATGATATACAATATATAAAACACTTCCTGACTTATTGTATGATTTCAGGTAGCTGTATCCATACTGGCAGTGGCTGTATCTAAGTACGCTGATGTGTGTGTAGTGTGGGAGCTACGTGAGAGATGTAGACCGTCTATCATGATCTGGGTGGGAGTGGTGTCTGTACTGGGCGCTGTTACTGGTGCACTCATCTGTATGCTTATAATCATGTCCGGAGTCATCCAGAAGATGGACCCTTGTGATACTGTCTGAGTATCTATATAATAAATTGACTCCTGTACTACTGTTTGAGTATCTATGTAATAAATTGACCTCTACTGTCTGAGTATATATGTCATAAATTGACCCCTACTGTCTGAGTATCTATGTAATACATGGACCTCTACTGTCTGAGTATCTATGTAATACATGGACCCTCACTATCTGAGTATCTATGTATTAAATGGACCCCTACTGTCTGAGTATCTATGTAATAAATTGACCTCTACTGTCTGAGTATCCATGTAATAAATTGACCCCTACTGTCTGAGTATCTATGTAATACATGGACCTCTACTGTCTGAGTATCTATGTAATACATGTACCCCTACTGTCTGAGTATCTATTTAATACATGGACCTCTACTGTCTGAGTGTCTATGTAATACATGGACCCCTACTGTCTGAGTATCTATGTAATACATGGACCTCTACTGTCTGAGTATCTATGTATTAAATGGACCCCTACTGTCTGAGTATCTATGTAATACATGGACCTCTACTGTCTGAGTATCTATGTAATACATGGACCCCTACTGTCTGAGTATCTATGTAATACATGGACCCCTACTGTATGAGTATCTATGTAATACATGGACCTCTACTGTCTGAGTATCTATGTAATGAATTGACCTCTACTGTCTGAGTATCTATGTAATAAATGGACCCCTACTGTCTGAGTATCTATGTAATAAATTGACCCCTACTGTCTGAGTATTTATGTTCCCATTCCTATTTCTGTTAGATGCTAAGTTACCAGTTTTGCAAGTACGTTTCCACCATGATATCATGGTCAAAGTTAATCTAATTCTATTAACCCCTAAACCGCTATTCACGACTATAGTTGTTTTTATCCGTTTTACTACCAGGTAAAGGCCCTGTCACACTACAACGTTCTTTTCCAACGCGTTCGTGAAAGTATCACAAACTGTATTCGTGATTTTTTTTTTTGCAGAACATTGCCAAAATATTCAGTCAACATTCTTACTGTGTCCACAACGTTCTCCTGTCATTTTTCCACCGTTTTTGACGACCTTCATCCTCCCGTCCTCCGTCCATGTACATTCATCTGCGTCCCTCTACTGTCGGTCTAGCGTCCGTCTAACGATCACGTCACAGTTGATATACAATGGTCTCTGAGCGATCACGTCACAGTTCTGTGCTGCTGAGACATATGGACAATTTATTATAGGTACTGTTGATTTAAAGAAAAACTGTTTGGGATTACTTTTTAATCATCGTTACCACCTTGAGTGCCAAACAAGTTATTATCATTCTAGCTTCACATCACCACTACCCTAGGGCCCCCGCCCTTCAGAGTTAGGATATTTTTCCTAAAATATTAGAGGTCTCTGGGTGAATGAAAGGAATGCATTGCTTGGTTGACCTGAGGACCAGGTCACACCTCATATATACACGGCTGCAGCGGGAAGTTGTGGGCTGAGGTGAAACCTCATGTTTCCCATGGTGTGCTGATTTCAGTTGAAATAAGATACATTTGATGTAGTTTAGGAATCCTACAAATAGCAGAGACTTTATAGTGGAAGTTATTACCATCGACCATCTCTAAAATTGTTTTAAATTACACCAACATGGTCACATCGAAGCCCCTATTGTAGACACTACAGTCTGTCCGACGGTGGGGAATGGTCCAAAATGAAAGTTAGCTATTCGGTTTCCAGTCAGTCAATTCCCAAGCGATTTTCATGGGATTTTGTAAACCCTATTTTTTACTCATTTGGCATCGATCCTGAAAATTTTGTAAAAAAATATTGGATAGTTCAAAAGTAAGACCATTTGACATGTAGTAAATGTCCATTTATGACGCTCCTCTATACAAACCCATTAACTTCATTCCGGTTTATTCTCAGAATTGCGTTACATGTCAAATGTCTAACTTTTGAAATACTGAATGGCAATTTGCGAAATTTCCAGGGTTGTTGCCAAATGACTAGATAATAGTGGTTGCAAAATTTGGTGACAATCGCTTGAGAATTGACTGACTGGATACCAAAAAGGTAACTTTCATTTTGGACCATCCTCCACCGTCGGACAGACTATAATATATGTTACTTCCAGTTATAGACATTTCCTACTCTGCCATGCATCTCCTTCTATTCTGTCTAAAATTAATTTAAAAAAATGTTTAGCACCGACTTTGTTTGACCGTTACCATGTCAAATGGCGGCCATCTTGAATTTACCCAGAATAAAATGTTTGAACTTCTCTCTGGCCACACAACTAAATCGGGAATACCTGGAAAACCAACGACATACACCTAAACGTGACGCTCCTTCTATTTTGTCTAACATTATATGAATTAATTGTTTTGACCTTGCACAAATGGCGGCCATCTTGGATTTTACTCACAATGCGATGACTTGAGTGCGTTCTGGTCACAGCCATATGTCAAACATACTTGAAAACCCTATGGTACACACCAAAATCATGCTTGTGCTTCTATTCTGTCCAAAATGATATCAATTCATTGTTTTACCTTGCACAAATGGCGGTCATTTTGAATTGTATTCACAATTCAAAGTCTAAAATACTTTCTTACTACATCACTATGTCAGGCATAACTGAAGCCCGTATGCTAGACACTAAAATCAAGAATCTGTGTCTATTCTGCGAAAAATAAAATCATTTTATCGTTTCATCTTGTACAAATGGTGGCCATTTTAAATTTTTTCACTTTTCGGTATTTTTAATAAAAAATAATTTTGAGCTCCTAGGCTAACTTTGATCAGGATAGGCTATTGAGCCCTCAAAAAAAATTGATGCTTTCATCCGCCCGATATCGTTTATCCTAAAATTTGATGCTAAGCTACCTGACTAGTAGTGTTCAGTTGTTGCCATTTCCTAAGATGGACAAATGCTGGGCCGATCTCGAAGACGTTGGCCCGCATTACACATGTTAAATCAGCCATCAGATCCGATGTCTCGCGCTCTTCGGTGTAGGCCTATGCTAGGCCTACTGGCCATGAACTCCCAGCAAACAAGACACATTGACTCATTGCTGGTTCAATGTTAGTCCAGCGTCGCAGCCGGTGGACCGACATTGAACCAGCAATGGATCAACGTCTCTTCTACCAGCGTTGACCCAACTTTGGTCAGTCTCGTGTTTTCTGTTTTTTTTGCAATCAGGCAATGGTGTTCTGTTAGGAGGGGCATTTGCTTAGCAACGGCCCGGTGCCGGGCCAACGTTCCAGATATTGGCCCGGCATTGGCCCGGGCTGGGCGAATGCCCAGTATTACCAACTACCCATCTCATTATACCATCTCATTATTACTAACTAACCATCTCATTCCTGTACACTATATATGTATATATGTATAATTATCTTTAAACTGATTAAAAGACGGAAATCATATATTCATGTGACGTGAAATGTACACGGAAGCACAAATTAGTATAATAAACGATTATCATTACCAGCTAACCCGAGGGCTTTACCCAATGTTGTTTCAGTGTTGGGCCAGCCCCGTAGGGGTCAGCGCATCGTGTTTGCCAGTTAATACCAGCTAACCCGACCAATGCTGGAATAATGTAAAGATGGTATAGGGGGTCGGCCAACATTGAACCAGCATTGGGTCAACGCCTCGTGTTTGCCATGGATTACCAGCTAACCCGACCAATTCTGGAATAATGTAAATATATATCTTTATTTATTTTAGTGACATACACAGTACAATGTCCAGCCAATATTGGCTTACAAGTCACTCTGAATACAATAATATATCTGTGGGTGTTGGGGTAAAGATGGTGGTACAACATTAAACCGTATCAACGTCTCATGTTGATAGGCCGACACTGGCCCAACATTATACCAGCATTGGAACAACGTCTGGTGTTCATCTTTGTGTATCTGCACGAACATCTCATCAATCACGGGACGTTGACAAATGTTGGACTAAAGTTGAGACAAGGTCTACGACGCTGAGCCAACATTAAGCAGCGTACGTGTGTCTCATGGGATACCAATAGCTCTACAGAGCGTAAACCAATGCTGGTCTAGTGTTAGGCCAGTGTCATAGACGCTGGCCCAATATTAGGCAGCCATTGGGTAAATGTTTCCTGTTTGTTGGCCTCACCATAATAACGTGCACAGCTGCGTGTAAAGTGCAAAACATACCAACGCGAATTCGGGTGTTGAGTGAGCGAAAGTGGAAGGCGAGCGGGAATGTCGCATCGGTTTTCACACCGTCTTTTGCGCTGGTTTTCGCATGTGGAATCCAAGCAGATAAAGTCACTATAATGTGGCCTTAGAACAGGGAAAAACGCCTCACATTTCGCACTAGTTTTGACGTTGGTGTGTAGACAGTCAGGCGAATTTCGCGTCTGTCGTCACGCCTTTCGTCGTGTTCGAGTTGGTGTGTTTTATACTCTCAAATATAATATATAAGGTGTCATATAACCAGGAACAAAATAGTACTAATCTTAACCAGTAAAGCCAGGCACCGCGTTTTGGCCTTGGCTTTACCAAAGTTTCCAGTTTTAATAATATCGCTTAATTGCACTGTTTAGCCACTTAAAATGGCGCCCCCCCCCCACTGGTGCAATGGTTAAACTGCTTGCTTAAAAAGTCGGAGATCGCGGGTTCGAACCCCACTCTGGCCGTAAAGTTAAATACCAACCTCATATTTTAGATGCTATGTACATAGAGCACATACCCGGGAAACATGAGACATTGCACATAATTATGGAGTTTTAATGTTGGTGGGCATCGCAGACTGTGGACCAGCCACAGTCGACCGCCGACAGCGGCCAACATCTTAAAAACGACATATGCAACGCTGAAATATTTTTATATAAACCATGGGAACAAAAGGGTCTTTCTGTTTAATTTGAATATCTATGTTATGGGTCTACGGCCATAATAAATGTTTTAATTTATTTATTGTGAGTACCGTCTTTATACTTCAGAATCTGACGTCTACAGATGTCAGATTCTGACGTATAAAAACGGTCCCTGAAATGGTCAAACTAGTCCATTAATCCACGAGTTACATTCTCACTGTTACTGACTGACTGACTGACTGACTGACTGACTGACTGACTGACTGACTGACTGACTGACTGACTGACTGACTGACTGACTGACTGACTGACTGACTGACTGACTGACTGACTGACTGACTGACTGACTGACTGACTGACTGACTGACTGACTGACTGACTGACTGACTGACTGACTGACTGACTGACTGACTGACTGACTGACTGACTGACTGACTGACTGACTGACTGACTGACTGACTGACTGACTGACTGACTGACTGACTGACTGACTGACTGACTGACTGACTGACTGACTGACTGACTGACTGACTGACTGACTGACTGACTGACTGACTGACTGACTGACTGACTGACTGACTGACTGACTGACTGACTGACTGACTGACTGACTGACTGACTGACTGACTGACTGACTGACTGACTGACTGACTGACTGACTGACTGACTGACTGACTGACTGACTGACTGACTGACTGACTGACTGACTGACTGACTGACTGACTGACTGACTGACTGACTGACTGACTGACTGACTGACTGACTGACTGACTGACTGACTGACTGACTGACTGACTGACTGACTGACTGACTGACGAGAGCACTACCATCTCCTTGTCATATCACCATCTTCAAGATGTCTCCTTGGCCAGTCTGTATGTGCGCAAACGTGGCCCTACATTCATTCATACATGCATTCATTCATTCATTCATTCATTCATTCATTCATTCATTCATTCATTCATTCATTCATTCATTCATTCATTCATTCATTCATTCATTCATTCATTCATTCATTCATTCATTCGCTCACTCACTAGCACTTAAATAAATAAGATATCTTGAACGATATAGATTATATTTTTTCATAAACTTTGATGATTGATTGATTGACTGACTGATTGATTGATTGATTGATTGATTGATTGATTGATTAATTGATTGATTGATTGATTGATTGATTGATTGATTGATTGATTGATTGATTGATTGATTGATTGATTGATTGATTGATTGATTGATTGATTGATTAATTGATTGATTGATTGATTGATTGATTGATTGATTGATTGATTGATTGATTGATTGATTGATTGATTGATTGATTGATTGATTGATTGATTGATTGATTGATTGATTGATTGATTGACGGATGGACGGATGAATGGACGGATGATTAATTAATAAATGCATGAATGAATGCATAAATGAATGGATGAGTGAACGAACGAACGAATGAATGAATTGGTGGATGGATGGATGGAATGAATGAAAGGATAAAAAAAAAAAAAATGAATGAATGAATGAATGAATGAATGAATGAATGTAAACATCATTCATTCATCAATACATACTTTGAATAAAAGGAATGCGTGTAAAATATGTATATGTGACATCGTAACTTCAAGGACAAAATGCGCAGTATAATCTATGACGCATGTCTATAATATTGTCGAAAATAATCTCAATAGTTGCATCTCAGTACATATAAGCCTATGTGTGCACAAAGGTGGTCTAAAGCCCGATTTTTGCCAGTTTAGCAAACTATTAATACAGAAATGGTCTGAACATCAGACCAACAGCTTTCATTTGTTCTTAATCCTTTTAAAATAATAGACTTAAGAATTTTTTTTGTAACCAAATGACGCCTCATTTTGCTTTTGTAATTTAGTCTAATTCTTTGGCTTTTTAGATGCAATACTTGATTATTTGATCATAGATAAAAAGGACAATTCTGTGTTATATTTTATGAGTGAATTGACATGGAAGTATACATCACGCGCCCCCGTTATACACCCAACTCTAATATACTGTAGATTTGGTAATTTACGGGTGTTTAGATTTTCGCGAATTTGTGATTTTGGGACTTTTCGTGAAGTCTAGAATTCGTGAATTATCAATTTCGGAGATAGTAGTCCTATTATAATAATAATTTTCGCGAGATTCTTAAATTTTAGAATTTTTCCTCCTCGCGAAATTCGCGAAAATTAAAATCTCGCGAATATTAGCACATCTACGGTATGACTCTGTACCCGGATTCGCATTACCCCTGACAACGTTGAATTATTTTTTGAATAAACAATGGAGGCTAAAAGTTTTTTCAATTTGGAATCATCATGAATGTTCTTTCCGGTTCATTTGAATACTGATGTTATGGGTCTACTGCCATTAAAAATATTTCAATTCTTTGCAAGGAGCGCGCAGCGCGTGGCCCTGTTCGAAATTACATGGGAACAGCGGGGTTCGAAACCGGGACGCATGCATGACCGGTGAGGCAGTCAGGCGCTCTAGCCATTGCGCCACGTCCCCTTCTCCGTCTTTACACGTCAGATTCTGACGTATAAAGACAGTCACCGCGCTGAATGGGTTAACCGTGAATTTCGCTGATTTCTCAAGTCAATTCTTAGCCAATTTTCATGAAATTTTACAAGTACTATGTTTTAGTGAAGCGTCGACTATCCTGCAAAATTGCATTGAAAAATATTGTATTGTTCAAAAGTTAGTCGCTTTACCATGTGGTAAATGTCGCCTTCCATAATCCCATTAACTTGTGTCAGAATTGCATTACATGTCAAATTTTTCAGAGTAGTCACAGCATGACTAGGAAATAATGTGTGTAAAATTTTTAAAAAATGGTTTAGAATTGACTGAAAAATCAGCGAAATGCCTTCACCCTGCATCATGATTGGTTAATGCAAGGAAAATAGTATCAGATTTTATTTTCCTTGGTTAATGTGAAACAGACTATAGTTCTGCGATATATCCCTCTAATTCTGACATGACCTGTTGTCATTAATTTGGCGGGAAGATCACATTATTCTAGGGGTGTATTTTTGCGAGCAGCTGTTCTGGAGGCAGTAGATTCACAAAGTGCCGCGCGCGCGCCAAATACAGGATGGATGGACACACTGAATGAATTACGCATCTGTATAGAGGGGCGTACCCCAGCAAACTATGGACGATCAAACAATGTTGGGTTAAGGTTGGGCCAGCGTCGATGACGGTGACCCAACATTAAACCAATATTGGGTCGCGTGTGTGTTACACCCCGTTTTCGGATCAAATCGAGGTCATACACCCCTTAGTCAATCAATGTTAGCTTACACTCCCCACTATGCTCCCAGAGGGACCTTGTATTATAATATTGTATTTTTCCAATTGACGAAAACAATATCTTTACACTAACCAATTGGCTTAACTTTCCTTGCACCCAGGCAGCTATTTAATCTTGGCGAGAAAACATAAAAATCTCTAGACCAGAATTAACCAGGATCGCATGATTTTTGCTGATTTCTCAGTAAATTCTCAACAGATTTTGCAAATATTATTTTTTAAAACAATCGTGAAATTAGTATTTCAAAAGTTAGACCATTTGATATTCAGTAACTTGCAAATTCTGAGGTCCCTCTTTAAACCTACTACGGAGATCCTTTGTATTAGCACTTGTGCTACTTGGAAATCCAAATAAATATGTTTATACCAAACCTATTACATAACACCAACTATATATAGGTTTAAAACCCAGGATGTCGTTAGTATCAGAGATTCTTTATTATAAAGAATCTCTGTTAGTATCAAATGATCTAACTTCCAACATACGGTACTCGATATAATTTCATAAAAAATCGGTTGGCAATAAATGACTGAGAAATCAGCGAAAACCATACGCTATAAATTTACTTGAACACTTGTGGCCCAGATTATGCCTGTGAGGTGACCTTGGTCTTTTTTATTCACCGTGAGATGTTAATTGCGATCGTAATTTCCAGCTCCAGGAGAATAAAAAAACCCTCATTCTATAAAATACCTTTATATAGTCAGCCGAATATCGCAAATAAAAGCTCACATCGTCTGTGATGGATTGATAGGTTTATTATCATGATTATAGACACTATAGAGGGACGTCAGAATTTACAATTTACTACATGTCAGCTTTTCTCAAAATCAATAAATTGATTGACCCTTACAGCGCGGGTCCGTATTCTCGTACAAGTTACGATATATCGTAGGCTTCTGATTGGTCGAGATGGCCATCTCGACCAATCAGAAGCCTACGATATATCGTAACTTGTACGAGAATACGGACCCTGACGTCTAAAGTCGATCCCCGCACTGAAAGAAGAGTATAATACTTATATTGCCATAGACCCCATACCATAGGTATTTAAATGAAACAGAAAGAGCTAACTAAGATATTTAGGATGACTAAAATGATTAAAAAAAACACTTTGTTCTCCATGGCTTAAATATTTCAGCGCTGTAAAGGTTAAAATAATCAGTTACTTCCATTGGAGAATCTGTAAAAAATATGCACCAACAAGGCCACATTGGAAAGCGACCAATGATCAGAGGTTTACATCGCTACTTCATTTTAAAATCGTGACAGTGAGAAATCCGAAGCAACACCTTATTATCCTATGAAGGTATTTACGATGACTTCAAATTGACAAACCCTTTGGACTCCATGGGTTGTACAACCATATTTCAGCGTTGTAAGCGTGAACACAAAATATTAATTTCAAGGACACTTTACTTTGTTTGTCTGGTTTGACAAATCAACAACATTATCCCCTTATATTTGTAAAAAAAAGGTAAAGATGCAGATTTATATAGTCTGATATCAAGTCTGATGACTTATCAGCCGACTTTACATTTTACCCCCCCCCCCCCCCTTGGTCACTGAACCTGTTCATTCGTATGTCATTTCAAATTCACGGAGATTCTGGATATGTACAGGACAAAGGTTGCCAGCCACATACCACTACATTTCTGGGGAATATCATGTTGGGTATTTGTTGCTGGGAATTTCGTGGAATTCGATATCTAAATGATGATCACCATCAACAGATTAGCTCATATTGCTCTATTACTGCTCTCAAAAGTCCAAAAGCAGTTTACTTTTCAAGTAAGCAGTTACTGGTTTTTGCTTTTCTCGGTAGATTACGTCATATAGCATTCACACCCGCTGCGTCACCAGGTGGTAGTTACGTATTACATAACCAGCCAGTCATTATAGCGGTACTGGGAAGTACTGACGTTATGACATTGCGTTATTGACTCTCTCCTCTCTACAGCCTCGATGGCTCATTCGGTCCAGTTGTGACTCGAAACTCAGAGGGTTCGAATCCCGGCCGAGCCGGATGTTTATCATCGAGGTGTATATACAATGCTCTGAAGTTTTCAAATGACTGGAGTTTGCAGTGATGTATGGTACTGTGCACTGTGCTATATAAAGAGTCCTTGAAGTCATTCGATAAGAATATATGGTCTCGACTTCGGGCTTCCTTCTGTCGCGATATTGCCATGATTGTACAAAACGCGACGTATTTTGGAGTGAGCGAGTGAGTGAGTGAGTGAGTGAGTGAGTGAGTGAGTGAGTGAGTGAGTGAGTGAGTGAATATTGCTTTAGAGTTAAAAGCAATATTCAGTCACTCACTCTGCAGAGCAATAAGGAAACCCAACAATGACGGGGCATCGGGCCAATATTTGCTTAATGTTGTCCCATTGATTACGACGCTGTCGCAACAATAAACCAACATTGACTCAATGTATCGTGATTGCCATTAAATTATCACGTGAGTTATGTAGCGCTGAAATATTTCTCTATAAACCATGGGGACCTAAAGGTTCTTTCCACTTGAATTCATCATAAGCTCTTTCCGTCTCATTTCAATACCTATGTCATAGGTCTACGGCCATTATAAATATCTAATTTCTTTTACTGCGGGGACCGACTTTAGACGTCAGAATTTGATGTCTAAAATCAGTTCCGGTGCTGAAAGGGTTAAAAATCGAAACTCTAAGATATTTATATTTGTATCCACTCTTAATTGTGCTTCGCTACCGCGAGTCACATTTTCAAGTGGGTAAAAAACGACTTGTATTTGTTATATTGATGTCCTTCTATAAACCTTCTATAATACTACAAGAATGCAGTATTTTGCACATAGATGGTGTCCAATGGAAGCCTTTTGGTAGATACAAGATGTATACGGGGGGGGGGGGTGATAATGGTCATGTAGCCTACTCGCCTCTTGAAGACCGAAGATATTGCAAGGGACAGGTTATCTAGTTAATAAACATTATTTAAATGCAAATATTATGTTATAAACGGCAATAATCACGTTTAAATTGATTTGAATATTATATAGGTCAATCATTATATTTTAACCCGCACAAGGCTCACAATATTTGGTATAAACCATGCCGGCCAAAGTTTTTTCAAATTGAAATCATAAATATCTTAGTTAGCTCTTCCCACATCATTTGAATATCTATGGTATGGGTTTACGGCCATTATAATTTTTTTACTCTTTCAGTGCGGGGACCGACATTCTGATGTCTAACGTCGGTCCCCTCACTGAAATGATTAATCACGCAGAAATTCCCTGTTCATGCAACATTATGGGATGAAAATCAGTAGGTTATAAGTATCCGGAAAAAATGTACCGCAAATTGAATGTCACCGCACGACACATTGACTATCAGCTGTATAGTACATAAATACTTGTCTATTTTATCATATGCAATTGTGTATTTTTTTTGCTATGAATTGAGGTCTATTACGGTAGCTGACTGTTTTAAAATAGCCACTCTAGTTATGAAAGTGTTGATTGATTGCAGCATGCAAACTAAATGGCATGATTAGCCAGATATAGTTCACAGAAAGGTCAACAAAATCAATCACTGATTTATACTTAGCAACCACGACATGTTCAGCCTATGGGAGACAACCGTCTACGCTGTTGGTCCACCATTAAACTAACATCGACTCCAGGGGCGCATCCAGAATGTAAAAAAGGGGGGGGGGGGTCAGATTGAAAAAAAAAGCTAACACATGGGGGTTGTGCCTGCACTACCCTAGTAAATTTAGTGTATCAAATACATACCAATATTTTTGCAATTTTGATCCATGTTGAGGCAATATAGTTTGAAATACGGGGCGTCAGGACCCCCCCCCCCCCTGACCCCTTCACCCTACATCCACCAAGGGGCTCAATCTCTCCCCCCCCCCCCCCAACCCTGACCTCTCCCTATATCCGCCACGGGGCTCAATCTCTTGGCTGCTACGGATTTGATGTTTTACTCGCTTTCTTTTATTACTCTATGTTGACAGGTAGCGCATTTTATTCACCCATTTCTCAGTCAATTTTCAACCGATTTTCTAGTACTGTTTCTGTTAGCATGGTTAGTCTGAAAAACGTAACATTTCAATGTACCATTTCAATATTTGACATGTAATGCATCGCAGGGCTTAGAAAGCGTTTTCAAAGTTATAAAGGGACGTGGTAGTTAGCAATACTTTTTATACAGTTAATGTAGTTAATTCACTTTAAAATTCACTTTAACATTATATATATATGCCCCTATATATGACATTTTCGTGCACATCTTTTGATAGTTGACTGAGCAAGTAAGTGCTGAAACCGATCGTAGATTTACAACATTTCTTAAGTACTTCAGATACCGCTTTTTAAATGCGTATATTATATTGCCTACGCACTACACCAGTACTGTCAGTGTTAAGACCGAGATTTAACAAATATGGGATTTTTTCAGTCACTTGAAAATGTCGATCACGCCAACCAGAAACAAACCAAGTGACTGCAAAGCCAATTGTTTATCATACTACTTTAATAGTGTTCAACTCATGTCCCACTGATCTATCGGCCAAGCTTCAAATCACGAAAATTATTAATTTTTAAAACATTTTTACATTTTACAAATCTAATTATTTGACCAACTGAGCACCAACTACAAACTATTGTATCCGTTGCAGTGGCATTCCAGAGGTGGGGTCAGAGGGTCCAGAGGTGGGGTCAGATGGTCCAAAGGTGGGGTCAGAGGCTCCATAGGTGGGGTCTAGGGGTCCAGAGGTGGGGTCAGGGGTCCAGAGGTGGGCTCAGGGGGTCCAGATGTGGAGTCAGGTGGTCAGAGGTAGGGTCAGGGGGGTCAGAGGTAGGGTCAGGGCTCCAGAGGTGGGGTCAGGGGATCCAGATGTGGGGTCAGAGGGTCCAGATGTTTGGTCAGGGGATCAAGAGGTGGGGTCAGAGGAGGGTCTAGAGGTGGGGTCAGGGGGTCCAGAGGTGTGGTTAGGGCTCCAGAGGTGGGGTCAAGGGGTTCAGAGGTGGGGTCAAGGGGTTCAGAGGTGGGGTCAGGGGGTCCAGAGGTGGGGTCAGGGGGTCAGAGGGCACAGATGTGGGGTCAGGGGGTCCAGAGTTGGGGTCAGTGGATCTAGAAGTGGGGCAGGGGGTCCAGAGTTGGGGTCAGTGGATCTAGAAGTGGGGCAGGGGGTCCAGAGTTGGGGTCAGTGGATCTAGAAGTGGGGCAGGGGGTCCAGAGTTGGGGTCAGTGGATCTAGAAGTGGGGCAGGGGGTCCAGAGTTGGGGTCAGTGGATCTAGAAGTGGGGCAGGGGGTCCAGAGTTGGGGTCAGTGGATCTAGAAGTGGGGCAGGGGGTCCAGAGGTGGGGTCGGGGATCCTGAGCACCTCCTTCTAAAACGATATTACTTAACCGTTTCACTACCATACATGACGGAAATTTCCGTCGTCATTCGTCAATGAACGTAGCCATAAAATGACACAAATTTTCGTCAAATATATACTACATTTATGTTTTTTTCGTCATTTGAAGCTGGAAATTGCGTTAGCAATTCCAGCTTCAAATGACGAAAAATAGAACTCGTACACCAGTATATCTGGATCCTGGCATGCACCCCGGCCTGGAAGTCAAAGGGTTAAACATCGATCAAAGATGCCTAAAAGCATTAATTGACACTAAAAATTTACTAGGGCCAGCCGATCCCTAAGGCCCCACATATTAGCTGGGAAAACTAAAAAATCATTGATTCATATCTATTTTTATTTTTTCGGCGGCTGACAAAACAAATTGCAATCGGACCCCTCCCTTTGCAAAATTCTAGATACGCCCCTGGAGCTGGTATAGAAATGTATCCCTGACAAATTAGAAAACAGCATGTCACACGAGGAGATCAGCTAATCACCACCCGTTATTCAGCTGTTATTAAAAACGGTGGAATATCATACGTGGGCCAGTGGGGTTTATTTCGTGGCGTGGGTCCGGGTGTGGATCGGTATCTTATATCAGAAAATCCAAACTTATGAATATGCTTGTGGGGTAAAACGTGATAAATAGGCTATATGCATCCAGCCTTTTCATCGTGTGCATAACAGTTGAAATTACATGTAGGGGAATATCATTAAAAATATTCATCTCAAATTGATAAAAAAAAAAAAAAATTGAAACTCAAATATGAGCACTTGCCAACAGCAAATTATTAATCGCATCCCCACTTCGATATTAAGTGCTCGCATCATCGTACCCATTAAAATTACCGTCGAAATCAATAGGAAATAAAAAAAAATATTAGGTATTTATTTAGTTGAAAACATGTTTATATAGCCTTTATACATATAATTCTCGTCAATAAATATCTATCTATCTATTATTTTAAAGCATATTTTAATACTTGTACATATATTTGCTCCATGTTCTATTTTATCATATTATTCACTGCATGATATAATGTTCTGTTCAATTTAATGACACATACGTCTATATAGACTTCTCGTCGTCAATAAATATCTATCTATATATATATCCAGCCTTATCCTGCTAAATTAATTTATTTAAATTTTCAACCACTTGACGTTGTGTCTCGCTGCCGCGATCCACAACCTCACGCGATTGAAAATCACAGATATCTGTTTAATTTGAGACCAAATATTTACAAATCGTGATGTTTAAACAATCATTTCACTCCCAAGAGAAGTGGTTTAATCAGCAAAAAACCCGGATTGAAAACGACTATTTCACATTAAAATCATCATAAATGTCTTCGTTAGCTCTTTCTGATTCATTCGAATACCTATGTTATGGGTCTACGGCCATTAGAAATATTTTTACTCTTACAGTGCGGTGATCGACTTTAGTCGTCAGAATTTGACGTCTACAGACGTCAGATTCTGACGACTAAAGTTGATCCCCGCGCTGTAAGGGTTAAGATATTTTTGAGAGAATAAACACAATCTAATTAATGAATGAATGAATGAATGAATGAATGAATGAATGAATGAATGAACGAATGAATGAATGAATGAATGAATGAATGAATGAATGAATGAATGAATAAAAAAAGAATGAATGAATGAAAAAGAATGAATGGATGAATGAATAAAAAGAGAATGAATTTCATTCATTCATTCATTCATTCATTCATTCATTCATTCATTCATTCCTTCATTCATTCATTCATTCATTCATTCATTCATTCATTCATTCATTCATTCATTCATTCATTCATTCATTCATTCATTCATTAATTTATTCATTCATTCATTCATTCATTCATTCATTCATTCATTCATTCATTCATTCATTCATTCATTCATTCATTCATTCATTCATTTATTCATTCATTTATTCATTCATTCATTCATTCATTCATTCATTCATTCATTCATTCATTCATTCATTCATTCATTCATTTATTCATTCATTCATTCATTTATTCATTTATTCATTCATTCATTTATTCATTCATTCATTCATTCATTCATTTATTCATTCATTCATTCAATTATTCATTCATTCATTCATTCATTCATTCATTCATTCATTCATTCATTCATTCATTCATTCATTCGTTGGGATTTAGGCTGATTTTGTGCATGTACAAGCTAAACTGGTCAGAATCTGACGACTGAAGTCGATCTCCGCGCTCTAAGGGTTAATTGTATCATACAAAGACAGTCACAGCCAGTTATGGCTCATTACATGACGTAGCATACGTGTATTTAGTTTATATAAGACAGTTACAACCATAAAAAAAAAAACAAGTTCATATTCTTAATCCTTCTCAGGGACTGCAGCGCTGATCACGATTATGGGCATTTTTGATCTGTTTAATTACTCGACCACATCACTGTTATTGGGAATGAAAAGTCTAAACATCAAGATTTACAAATATCTGTGCTCATATTGAACAAATATGAGTGATTTTCAACCACTTGAAGTTGTGGGGCGCGGTAGCGAGACACAACTTCAAGTGGCTGATAATTTAAATTATTTAATTTAGCAGGATAAGGGCTAACACATTAAAACTGACAAATTACTAGACAAATTGAAATTTCAATGCCATTCTAAATAATAACTATATAAAAAACACTTGAAACGTATTTAATATCATTTTTACTGATACATTATTTCACGTATATATATAATATAATAGCAATTATCACCTAACACTAAACACAAAAAACATGTAGCAAAGCAAACGTTGTTTTTCATATTCTATGTATTTATAAAGCTCCACACGTAGATCTAAACCTGTCCTTATAAGTTATTGCAAATTACCATTCCCATAACCAAACGTTTTTAAAATAGCAGCATGATTGTTGCTACCAGACTTTGTCATAATTTAAACATACAGTTAAAATAGATACCTAATCAGAATCTATGTTTAAATTATTACTCTATCTGATATGATAATCATAATTTAAACATAAAGTTAAAATAGATACCCAATCAGAGCATACTTGCCAACATTTGAGAAATCCAAAGAGGGACATACTGGTCGGAAAGCTATAGTTCCCAAGACCGCATAAGTGAGTCGCCGCTGGAGGAACCGGTGGCATGCACTCGAGTTTTTTTTTATTCATTTTCTTGGGATGCATTTTTAGGACAAGAATATTTACAATAAAATTGGTCAGAATCTGCATAAAAACATGATAAAAAATAACTAAGATGTAATAAAATCAAGAAATACAGAATAATAAACTTAATCTACAGTAGAGAGATTGGTCTTTGTGAAAATAGGGACAAGTAGTAAAATTCGGAACATTTTGTGGGAGATTCGGGATGCGGGAAAAATGGTGAAAAATCGGGACTGTCCCGCCAAATTCGGGACGGTTGGCAAGTATGATCAGAGTCTATGACCAAAAACATGATTAGGTATCTATTTTAACCATATGTTTTTAAAATAGGTTGTAAATTCAAATTGCATTGCTACAGTGTTGCTTATTCATTTCTATTTTTTCTTCTTAAATATTTACCTTATTATTTATAACTTGTATACATATTACAATGTATTAGTTCTCAGTCCGTTCTGCAGCGTTCTGCGTCATCCTAAATTCTGTGTATTTCTACCAACCACGATAAGTTCTGACGACTGGACGGCTTACTGTATAAATAACATTAAAATACACTACATGTTTCTCAATATACTTTATTAAGAAAATATTACAAGTGACTACATATATTTTTTATATAAAATTGATATATAAAGTAGCAAATATTGCCTTCATTCGAGAAACGATTAGGGAATAGCTAGTGAGAGGCCATGTTTGTGTGAGCGGATTGCAATACTAAGGCAAAACGCATTGACATAGAATGGCTGTATATTATGTGAAAACAGTTACATGTATCATTTTTTTAACAAAAGTATTGTATTCTATGACT
This sequence comes from Flabesymbios commensalis, assembly GCA_964017125.1. Taxonomy (NCBI): domain Eukaryota; kingdom Metazoa; phylum Annelida; class Polychaeta; order Terebellida; family Flabelligeridae; genus Flabesymbios; species Flabesymbios commensalis. Next base: position 59,125,334 of record OZ024918.1, read on the forward strand.
CTCGATGCTACTTCGTGATGACTTTAGTGTCGATATTCTAATTATTAACGACATAATAACGATATAAATTACGGCCATTCAGTTTTGTTGGTGATATTTCTGGCCCTGCAAAATGGAGGATTTGTGAATTTTGTGTTTGTAACCTCCGAGTGATATGCTTCTCATCCAAACATGCTACTTGATATCGAGTTGGTTATATTGTAAACCCAAAGCTAAATGTCCGTTCTTGATACTTTACATTCACATTTTTCACAACTTTCAGCTAATTTTGTAAAAAATTAAAGAAATTAGACGAACACACTGCAAACGTCTGAAGAGTGATCTCATTTGACAGACAATAACTCTCTCAATTGTGAAGCTACAGGAATGGTAAAGATATCAAATTAAAGCCGAATGTCTCAGCTTTCTATCGATATATACATTGTTGGGGGTTAAATTGACATAAAGTGACAATTATCGCATAAAACAAGGTTAGGAAACACAATCAAGCACCCAGCGCTGTTAAAACTGGCCGCAGAGGCTGTTTTCTGTTGTGGCTTACTATGAGGTAGGCGCCTCGGTTATAAGTAGACCCTCCTCTGACCGCGCAGCACACAGCTTATACAGCCTGACTCTGACTAAGTTATTCTCTGTTTGAATCTCACAACTACAAACTTTACCATGTCTGACGACGCAGCACCTGCTCCGGCTCCAGCCAAGGCTCCTGCCAAACCCAAGACTCCCAAGAAGAAGAGCAGCAAGCCAAAGGTGCCAGCTGCCCATCCTAAATACAATGAGATGGTGAAGCAGGCGGTGAGCGCCCTTAAGGAACGTGGAGGTAGCAGCAGACAAGCTATCCTCAAGTACATCATTAAGAACTTCAAGGTGGGAAATGAGAAGACCGCCAACACCCATCTGAAGCTGGCTCTGCGTGCTGGTGTTAAGAATGGCAGCCTGAAGCAATCCAAGGGAAGTGGTGCAAGTGGGAGCTTCAAACTGGGGACAGTCGAGAAGAAGCCAAAGAAGGCAGCCAAGGCCAAGAAGCCGAAGTCTGATAAGCCAAAGACAGCCAAGAAGCCAGCTGCCAAGAAAGCAAAGAAGCCAGCTGCCAAGAAAACAAAGTCACCAAAGAAGGCCGCCAAGCCAAAGAAGGCTGCTAAACCCAAGAAGGCCACCAAGCCCAAGTCCCCCAAGAAGGCCAGCAAGCCCAAGGCTAAAAAGGCTACCAAGCCAAAGGCTAAGAAGGCGGCTGCCAAGAAGTGAGAACTTTGTGAGTATGTTAGTTAAGTGAACTGTGTTTAGTGGATTCAGCTCCGAGATGAAGGCAGCTGGTGTTTGTGTGGATTTGTCCTGATGCCATTCGAGACAAGTGCTGCAGCTGGACTCTCGCCACTCATCGTCATGACAACGAGATATCCTGGTCGTGGAGGGACGTACCAACCAGCGGATACTGCCATGTGTTCCGAGCAAAATATGAACTGGTTTTTGTCACCAAGTGGTTAAAACAAAACGAGTGACCCTGCAAATGAGAGATATTGGCCTAATGTTGTTTTAATATTGGGCCAGCGTCGAAGACGTTGGTCCACCATTAAGACAACATTGGCCCAGTGTTTCCTATTTACTGGGAAGGAACAGTATATTAATTTATAGACTTTAACGAGCCTACGTTAGTCTGGTGTCATCATAATTCATTCTATCATTGTGAGCGCTCACATCATCATCTAATACCTTATATATACAATATATACCAGTATATAAACTCATTTTTCTATAAAAACATAAAATATTACTTGCACTGTGTTTGTTATCACGCATTTGACGTTTGCTATTTATCACATTGATTCGCCCGTTTCCGACGCCGTTCGGTAAATATCTTGTCTCGCATGTGGCATAAACTGAATACGTAGAATGTGAAATACATATCCGTTATCTCCATTTTACAGTCTCGCATGTGACTGAATAAATATGTTAATAGTGTGCTCAAACCTAGCCGTGCAACAACTTTTCCTAATAAATGAAAACATCTCACCGAACACGAGACGTTGACCCAATGTTGTTTAATTGTTGGTCCACCGTCTGCGACGCTGGCCCAACATTGAAACAACATTGGTTCAACGTGCAAGCAGGACGTTGGACCAATGTGCGTTTAACCCTTGAGCGCTGAAATATTTTGTATATAATAAACAATGGAGACCAAAAGGTTATTTTCAATTTGAAATCATCTTGAATTTCTCAGCTTTTTCCGATTAATTTGAATACCTATGTTATGGGTCTACGGCCATTATAAATATTTTTACTCTTATTACAGTGCGGGTATCGATTTTAGACGTCATAATCTGACGTCTACAGACGTCAGAATATGACGACTAAAGTCTATCCCCGCGCTGTAGGCCCATAAGGGTTAATAATGAGCCCATCGTCTATGGCGTTGCCTCAACTTTAAAACGACATTGCCACAACAATGATAATTAAATGCTGGTCGAGCGTCGTACATGATGGCCCAACATTGAATCAGCATTGGGTCAATGTCTTGTGTGCCACTGTCCCAACTAATAAGACCTTAACCCTTACAGCGCGGGGATCGACTTTAGTCGTCAGCATCTGACGTCTATAGACGTCAGATGCTGACGTCTAAAGTCAATCCCCGCACTGTGACAGTAAAATTATTTATAATGATCGTAGACCCATAATATAGGTATTTAAATGAATCGGAAAGAGCTAAATGATACATTTATGATGATTTCAAATTGAATAAAACCCTTTGGTCTCCATGGTTTATTTTAAAAATATTCAGCGCTTTAAGGGCTAAGTCAATCTCGGTTTAATAGCCATCCAAGGACGTTTCTTAATAAATAAAAACTTCCCAGCGAACACGAAACACTGGCCCAAGGCTGATTCAATATTGGTCCACCGGCTGCGACGCCGGCCCAACATTGAATCAGCATTGGGTGAATGTATCATGCCTGCTGTTAAGTCAATGTCGGTTTAATGTTGGCCCAACTTCGAACCAACATTCTGTCAGCGTGTTAATCCCAGACTAACCCCACCAAGCACAAGACATTGAGCCAATGTTTGCCCAACGTCGAACCAACATACCCCACCGAACACGAGACATCCATCCAATGTTGGGCCAGCGTCGAAGACGGTGTACCAACATAAAACAACCTTAGTTCAATGTTTACTAGAGACTAACCCAGTAAACATGCAAAGTTGAATCAATGCTGGTTGATGTTGACCCGCCGTCTATGACACTGGGCCAACATTAAACCAACATTGCTGAACAACACTGTTTCAATGTCTCTTGCTGGGACGCGCATTTCTAGAAGCAGGCGCAGAACGTTGAAGGATTGCTGGTTTAATGTTGGACCAACGTCGAAGACAGTGGGCCAAGCATTAAACCAGCATTAGATCGTCTCGTGTCTGCTGGGATTTGTTTACACCGTAATCAACTAATATTGACTAACGTTGGGCGACAATAAAAAAAAACATACAAGATCTTGCATGCCCCCCTGCACTCCCGGTGCTTTGTTACTTTACAGACAAATCTGTCTGCAGAAGGCGGGGACACCCTCCTTTTTCAAAACTAAAATAATTGCTTCATCTTCGACTAAAATTGCCAAATTATCGCTATGGTATTTGGCACCCAAAATCGACTTGTAGTGCCTGAACGTGAGGCACTACCAAGCCGTGTCGTTTTCTCCGAGGCCGTGGATTGATGTATTTGCTTTACCCCAAATATCCAACATGGCTGTGACTGAGAGCGATCCCGACCCCAAGGTCCGAAAAATGCCATAACTTTTTAATGACTGTGCGACCTCTGAGCTGAGCATGCGGGCAAGGAACTGAAATGTTACTGATTCTAAAAAAGCTATTTTCGACCTGATTATTCCCCGATATATTCAGATATGACAGTCCAAAGAAATGTCTCACGATTTTGTACGCGGTCAATCTGCGTCTGAAACCTGTTTCAGCCACTGGGGCTATGGTAGTGCCTGAACGTGAGGCACTCCCCCTAGTTGAGTGCCATACTAGGTAAGAAGACAATTGTTTATGGACCCCCTTTAGACCCCCTTTTTGCAAAATTCCGGATCCGCTCCTGGCCGTAGACGGTGGTCCAACGTTAGGTCCACAATGGGTCAACGTCTTGCGTTAGCTAGAACATTGAGAATGATCAGATATTTTACAATAGCGCCCAAACGGTGACGGGCGAGAGTTTCAATGATGGGTGCTTGTTGGACACAAGCGCCATCTGGTGAGTGTGATAAAATATATACAATCCAGAGTACAACTACTTTCATTTTTCCACATGACCTAGAAAGCCTGTATTATTTAACATGTTTAATATTAGCAGTGACCGAGCATACTCAAATTACAAATATTCTTATCAGTTTATCTTCAAATTTTTAAATTTTTACAAGCATTGTAGGCCTATACAAGATGGATATCGTACACATTCAATAAGATTTTGATTAATTTTATAGTAGTTTAAATGTATGCGTTTTCGGTATGGAAACAGTCAGGGAAATTTATTACGATTTTTGTGGGAGCCCTGACTTTAGTAAACCAGCTATAGTGATTTATATTAATCAACAGTCAAGTTCTTCATAATTACAATGAAGATCATTACCGTTTTCTATGACGATGCAGCTTGTTTTGACTGTAACCAATGGAATACAACTGCATATAATTAACAATTATCTATATACTGTGGGAAAATACTGTGATATTATTTATAATTGGAAATATGAAACACCCTTTAGAAAATATTTGTTGTATCAGAGATTGTATAAAGCGTATTCAGTTTTATAGAATAGGCCTACCCGTGTAATACACCATATGAAGCTCAAGACATTCACATTGTAATGGCTAGTGGCATTATATATATCTATATTCAAGCAGGTTTCAAACTAAATAAAAAAACCCACTAAGATTGGTGAAATAGTTTGTCTCATACCCAGTAAACACAAAACATTTGTATAACATTTGTACAATGCTGGGCCAACGTCTTAGTGGGTTTTAATTTAGTTTGAAACCTGCTTGAATATAGATATATATAATGCCACTAGCCATTACAATGTGAATCAATGGGTATAGGCCCTATTTGATATAGGGGTCTATTGTAATTGCTCTATAAAAGAATCCGGTTAACCTTTTGATATTTAACCCTTAAAGCGCAGAAATGTCTTTTATATAAACTACGGAGACCAAAGGGTTATTTTATATAACGAAATTTGTGTTTAAACATCCAGATTTGCAAATGTGTGCTATCAAATTAAGCAAATATGAGTAATTTTCACCACTTGTAATTGTGTTGATCACGGTAGCCAGACACAACTTACTTCAGATGTACACAGTAAAACAGTATTGCAATATACACTTCAAAAACATCATGGGCAATGTATGGTTCAAAAGATTATGAGACAATCATTAGTTTTGTAACATCACAGGCTATTTTTTAAGAATCTGTATATGATAACTGCATATTTTAACTTCATGTGTATACATGGTACATATTCATGATAATAATAAAAATTATTGCCATGCTATTATAAATATATATATCCTAAAAATATATCAACTTGTATTTATGCCATAGGTTTCTACGCTTTCCAGGGTGTATTTTTTGCTATTGTTTACAATAAAATGCAGTTTCAGGGTTTCCGCCAGGAATGTTTGGGTGAGGGGAGGGAGGGTTCAAAAGGGGTTGGGGTTCTGGGGGTCCTCCCCAAGAGAAGAGAATCGAAGTTGCAAATTTTTGTGCTTAAAATGGCCTAAATTTTAACTGAAATAACAGCATAATATGAAAAATACTTTCATTTTCTTTGCCAACAAGGGGGATATCCCCTTAGGTGCTGAGTAGGGGGGGGGGGGGGGTCCGGACCCCCCTGGCGGAAACCCTGAGTTTAACCCCAGGCACATGATACCAATTTCGAGCCCGCGGTCGAGCACGCAGCTTCACGGTTTAGGTTTGTTTTTCCAAAATAAATGAACAATAATTAAAAAATAAATAAATGGATCTGTGACGGAATTTAATACACATAATGAATGAATGACTGTGTAGACGAAAAAGAAAAAAAGAATAAATGAATGAATGAATGAAAAAAATAGATAAGAATGGATGGATAAATGACAAAAGAAAGAATGAATAAATGAGAAAAAAGAAAGAATAAATGAATGGATTGGGATTTGCGCAAATAGAGGCTAAACTGGGCCAGGAGAAGCTCCTGGCGAAGGTGAGATGAATAAGGTTAAACTGCCCTCCAGGTATAGGACTAGAGTTTCCAGTGTTTTAAAAGCAGCTCAAGACATTGTGAGAATATGCACACTGAATGAATGAATGAATTAATTAATTATTTAATGAATGAAGGAATGGATGAATGGACGAATGAATGAATGAATAAACGAACGAATGAATACATGAATAAAAGAATGAATGAATGGATACATGAATGAATGAATGAAGAAATGAATCAATGAATGAATGAACAGAGCTGTAGGCCATTTGCTCACATACAGGACGAACTGGACAAAACAACCCTCCTCTCGGCTATAGTTAGTGTTGTAAAACAGATCAAGACATTTTTGAGATAATACGCACAATCTAATGAATGAATGAACGAATGAATGAATATGGATGAATGAAAAAAAAACATTTATTCATTCATTCATTCATTCATTCATTCATTCGTTCATTCATTCATTCATTCATTCATTCATTCATTCATTCATTATTGAGGATTTAGGCTGCTTTTATGCACATACAAGATAAACTATGTCAGGATAACGATGGTAAGATGAATGAGACGACACTGTCCTCCAGGCATAGGATTCGAGCCCTGACCTAACACGGTGACAGACACTCCCATATAACTGAACTTTTATTGGTGAGCAGGGAAGTGATGAAGTGATGCTTCTTGGAAACCTGCATAGCACAGCTGCGACGAATCCCTACACAGGCGGCCGGCCACATACAAATATTTCGACTTCACATGGCATTTCATGTTACAAGCTGACATCTACCAACAATCACTGCACAATGTGACCACCAGGGTGGATATCAGTCTCACGTTTTAGTTTTAAGGTCATTTTTCCAAAATGGCGTCAAAGATGGCCACCGGCCTATAGTAATACTTTGGAAAGAATGTAATTTTATTAATTTTACCTGAATTTTCTTTTGTAATACACCATTTCAACTAGTTTAATGTGCAGTGAATCCACTTAGACCACTCACATAATAATGGTAATGGAACGCTTATTGACCAATTAATTTTTGTTTTCAGTTATTCAAGATGGCGTCCATGATGGCTGCCGGCGTATTGTCAGATTTAGAATACCATGTGAACTGGTTAATTTAGCTCATTCTTTGTAATAGACCATTTCAACTAGTTGGTGCTTACCGAATCCATCTAGACCCCATAAAAATTGTTCAGATTCTGATTCCACACATCTTCCCCTGCCAAACCCATCAATATAAACTGGTTTGGGCGTATTTCCGGAAGGACACATAAAACCACATTTATCGCCATATCACTTAAAGTGCCGCATACACTAATCATTATTGGCATTCTATCTGAAATTAAAAATATTGAATGATTTCACTGCATATTATTAGTAGCTTAATATTTACTTATATTATCGGCTTTTTATCTAAAGCACTGAAAAGCATAGTTTGAATGAGGATCGGCTCACTACTGGCTGAGCAATGGATGAAATAAAAGAACACCCAACGTCATTTAGCAACGTCGGTCCTGATCATAAATATCAGATCATAAATATCAGAAATGCCGGGTGAGCATTGCAAATGTTTGACATGTCAAAAATCTTCGTGACGCTCTGCGTTCTCAGACGACCTTCGACGACCACCAACGACCTACAACGGTCATCTAGCGCCTTTCCGGCGATCTCCAACTTTCTACTGCGTTCTGTCTCATTTTCATGAACGTTAGACAAACTTTCTCGAGAAAGCTATAGTGTGACAGGGTCTTTAAAGCACAGTCATTGGGAATGAAATGAGCGTTTAAACATCAAGATTTGCAAATGTTTTGTCGCTAATTAAACAAATATGAGCAATTTACGCCCACCATAATTTACATAATTTATTTAAATTTCCCCTTACGTGAAGTTGTGTCTCGCCACCGCGACCCACAACTTCACGTAAGGGGAAATTTAAATAACTTAATTTAGCGCTTCAATAGTTAATATCTATCACTATAGTGATGCATAACGTAGATTACAAACCCACGACGTTGTTACGACATTTAATCAACGTCAATAGCGTTGATCCAACGTCGCAACAACGTCGTGTTACCAGTGGGAATGATCGTACGTGGTCGAGTTTACAGCTGGGGGTCATTACAACCTTGTTATTCTGTTCAACTGGCGCAATTTGATAATTCACAAAAATTTAGTCCTATCTTCTCACTTCTGTACATGTATAGTTAGATTTACCTAAATTTATTTGTGTAAATGCTCATGCTGTCACTAGACCTGACCGGATAGCACAGACCTAATTTAAAGCCCCAGTCACATCTAGCTTGTGATCATGTTGTGACGTTGATACGACCAAAAACTAGAAATCATGGTGACTTTGCAGAAGAGCAAAATCGTGGTGACTTTGCAGAAGAGCAAAATCATGGTGACTTTGCAGAAGAGCAAAATCGTGGTGACTTTGCAGAAGAGCAAAATCATGGTGACTTTGCAGAAGAGCAAAATCGTGGTGACTTTGCAGAAGAGCAAAATCGTGGTGACTTTGCAGAAGAGCAAAATCATGGTGACTTTGCAGAAGAGCAAAATCGTGGTGACTTTGCAGTAGAGCAAAATCGTGGTGACTTTGCAGAAGAGCAAAATCGTGGTGACTTTGCACGAGTGATAAAACTGATAAAACAAAAGAAAAAACTGATTTTTAATCTGTTCAAAACTTCTGACTTGTGATCTGTGTTCACGTGCTGTCACACTCGCCAACTAATCGCTTATAGTTCGTACAACTCATCGCATCACCCGACGCTTTTGTTGATTGACTGGTTGTCTTGAGTTGGGTGCGATTTCTACTGACCAGTTCAGGCTGGTTGCACGAGCGGACAGCTGATAGTGCGACATGCAACCACGTGATAACATTGTAAATATTAGGCGATATCAGTCTTTATCTCAAATATTGGAAAGATATGTTAAAACCCCTTCACTACTATACATGACGGAAATTTCCACCGTCATTTGTCATGTTACGTAACCATACATGACGGAAATTTCCGTCGGGTTTGCTATAGTTATACCAGAATCCCTGGATCCTGACATGCACTTCGGCCTGGAAGTGAAGTGGTTAACATTCTGTCGACTTCAGACGCCAAAATCTAACGTGTATAGGCGTCAGATTCTAACATCTAAATTCATTCCCCGCGCCGAAAGGGGTGAAGTGTAGGATTTATACGCTATTCCAATATTAGTTGTGTAATACAAAGGTCATATATGTATTAAACTAGTAGGGGTACTGGGATGATTGCTAGTAGTAGTACTTTTTGCCCCCATCTGGGGAGGGTCATTAGGGATCTGTCCCGTCTGTTGGATGCTGTGTACGGCATTGTACGGAAGCACTAGTTTACAGCAATCATCCAAGGGCAGCTGCAGCCTCCTCGTATCTGGCTATAATCTTCGGGCGGATTGCCAGTGGCGTACCCTGGTTCCTCCGCTCAACAGCGGAGCCAATGCAGCACCCGCATCAGTGCTGGCGCTGATGTAGGCCGTGGTAGCCTTAAATAACCGGCAATAGCGTGTTTGACATTAGGTCTCTCACGTGGGATGAATGGAGTTACCCAGAGGGAGTGATCCTTCCTATTGTTACTCTGGGGACTATCCCACCCGAAGATAGCGGAGCTGCGCGAAATGCCACAGAGTTTCATCATTAAATTGTACAGCGAAACTCAAGTCTCTGGCCGTCTGGGCATGTCTGGGGGTATATCCCCTAGACATGCCCAGAACCCCTTATCAGGCGAGCGAAGGAAAACGCTCTCAATAACCCACCATGCCCTATCTCTCCCACCCTCACATCATCATCTGTACATCATTCATCTCATCAACTGACTACAACGTTTTTATCGTATTATAATGTCACTTAAAAGACCTTTTGTGCCGAAAAGTGACGTAAAGCAATGATTTACTACTACTACTACTACATTAAACTAGTAAAGCACACAGCTCATACGTATATCACTAGAATACTGATGTTTTAGATGCATTTTTTTTATTTTTTCCAGATAGATACATGAAAGTAGAATCGAAATATGCAAAACGAGGATCTAGATATGTTTCTTTTTCTAAATTATTTGTATTATATGGTTCAAAGATGATCATTATTAAACCATCCACATTTTATTTCCTTGTATGACACTTGCATAAGCTACCAGCTAGTGTTGATCTGTATTGTTAAGCCTTATATTCTGAAACTGGGGTTATATATTGGTCTTAGAATTAGCAACGTACAACAGACTGCTGAGTTATACAATACCACAATGATATAATAGTAGGTATAATAATCCCAAATGAACCTAACTGCTAGTCCAGTTGTCCAAAGGTACATGACGAGCATAAGGGGGTGTCGGTCTATCAGAGGTGAACAAAACAAAACGAGATATATTATTGGTATTACAAGATTAATATCTTTTCCTAAAATCAAAAAGACCGGTAAAAGAATTGCTGGTATGCGAGCCATTTTTCCATAGTGTATGCGTAAGAATTGTAGCGTCAAATCAGTAGTGTAACTCCACTCTCTGGGCTCTTCGTGTAGACCCCAATGGTAATTTTTCACATTTAAAACAATACTGTGAACCAAGCTTAGCAGATACTGCAACACAGAAAAACACAAGAATGAAAAATAAATCAGTACATCAGTACATGTGATTTAAATTATCTTTAGCAAATCATTTTTTAGCACTTAAAACACATATTTTGGAAGAGTATTGTCTGAAGTACTTTGCTGTAGTTCCCCATAAGGTAGGAGAAATGGGCAACGTTTGTCTTTCGCCCATGCATCAACTCTTTGCATATATATTACATAACCTGATAACTGTTGTATATATCATATAGAATAATGAAATGAGGTTTTAAATAAAACTCACCAGCATGACAAAACAGCCAATCATCACCATCATGAACAGACCAACGAGCACTATGTCATCATACACGTTTGATATGAATGTACTGAAAAAAAACACAGTTACATTTTGAGCTATTCTTTGATGGTATAAAATATGCCTTTCTATTTGTCCTAATTGCCGTCTACATGGCTAGTGAAGTCTTCAGAGCTGGTCCATGAGAGTGACACCTCCGAGCTGCTCCTCTACTAATAACAAGACTTTCATCTGTTACATTATTCATCCACCATAGAAACATGTGACGTGATGCATAACTGCAACTACAAATGAGAAATAAAATAATGACTATGGTTAAGCATCCATACTTCTTGTCTTAAAGAGACAACTCTGCAGAACAGTTGCCATCGTGACAGCTATATACAATATATGTTGCGATACCTCGAGCTATAGGGCATCGCAGCATACTTTTTATAGCTCTCAGAAAATATTTTTGCACATGCAAAATGAATAACATGATACCCCGGAAAATTATTCAGATTTCTGACTGTTAGCCCATGCGGCTTGAGCAGATAAGCACATGTTTAATTAGCCCCAGTGGCTTGAACAGGTTTCAGCCACAGATTGACCCCGTACAAAATCGTGGGACATTTCTTTGGACGGTTATATGCAGGACTTGCCCTCGAATAATCGGGTGAAAATAGTTTTTTTTAGCATCAGCAGCTTTTGAGCTACATGCCATCATGATCAGCTCATTTTTCGCACAGTTATTAAAAAGTTATGGGCATTTTTCGGACCTTGTGGTGGAGATCGCCCTCAGTCACAGCCTTGTTGAAACGTTGATTTGTTCGGGAAAAACAAATGCAGCAATCACGGCCTGGGAGAAGAGGACAACACGGCTAGGTTTTCCCATTTCACCACACTATTATGTAAATGACTAATTGTTTGTTCTATGTTTTTATCTTAATTGGCAAAAGTTAGATAAATGTTGATGAGAATGTGTGGAGTACTAAATTATATAAATATATATATATATCTCTCTCTCTCTCTCTCTCTCTCTCTCTCTCTCTCTCTCTCTCTCTCTCTCTCTCTCTCTCTCTCTCTCTCTCTCTCTCTCTCTCTCTCTCTCTCTCTCTCTCTCTCTCTCTCTCTCTCTCTCTCTCTATATATATATATATATATATATATATATTGCTAATAGCCAGTTCTCGGACAATTTTAATAATGGCGGCGGGCTATTGTAGAGTGTGCTCTTGTTTCAAATGATTTTCACTTTTTAACGATGATTAGATTGCCAAGATCATTTTTTGAGTTTTTGCTGGAGTTTTTGCTGGAGTTTTACGACATATTTCTCAGGCCTTCTAGACAATGTTAGCTAATTTTCCATTTCCCATTGATAATTTCTACCATTACTCTTATTTGACGTAGTTTCCTCTGATTCAACGTCAAGTTTTTGTTATTTGTTTCGAAGAATTTTTTAAATTTGTTGTTCATTTAAAGTGACTCGATGAGATTACAATCTGTGACGTTGGAAAGCGGTCTATTGACTTTTATTTTATTAATCATTGTTTGTGTGTTGCTCTTCCCATTAAACGTGCACACCTGATTCAGGTACCCTTGTTCTCCGCCTTTGCCGCTGTTCTGTTTATTTTACCTAAATGTGTATTTTACACTATCAGGTTTTGTAATAAATTTTCCAGCTTGTTGGCGTCAAACTTCAAGTGATATGACATGTCCCTTTTAATCTTTTTCAAATATTACATCAGCTTTGAAATAAATTTAAACATTAGTGGTATGTCACAGTCAGCATAATGGTACAAATTCATTTAAATTTACTTTCAATAACATGACCACTATAGCACTTAACTCTAGCACTGATGAGCGAGCTCGGAGGTGCGACTATCGGATGCATCTTCATTCTTCAATGTATTTCAGGGTTCTGATGTACAGGGGCGGATCTAGCTTTTTAGTGAGGGGGGGTTTAAAATTTGACAAAAAATATTTGATTTCCAAAGATTTTCTTATTCAATCTAAGGCATATTGGGCACTGTTTCTCACTCAGTATATCATCAAATCATAAGGAAACCCCCTAAATAAAGAGATGATTTTCTTCTGAGGGGGGGGGGGGGGTTAAACCCACAAACCCTCCCCCCCTTGGATCCGCCACTGATGTAATGTTATTTACTTTTGATAACATAAACTTTATTATTCGTTTTTCTCTTTATTTTTTCTTCTTATTATTACAAAAAGGTCAGGGGGGAATATGCCCTGAAACAAATGGCCGACCTGCGGCCACTTTTGACTTAAATATACGTAATAACTGGAAAACCTAGCGAGATAGGTAGACCATCACCATTGAACAAAATGTGCGGTTTCACTTAAGATGCTTCACTGTTGACGTTATGATCAAACTAAACACGTTATGATAAAACTAATTTCAATTATTTTGTCAAAAAGTATTAGAACATGCTGAATGACTTGAAGTAGCGACATCCATTTTCGAGTTCACACTAATTAAACAAACAGCGTTTTCATGTTTGTGGTTTGATGTGATTTTCAAATAATTAAAATCGAACCATATGACTTACAAAGGTTTCATTGGTTGATAATAAGGTATATGCAGAAAATAATGCTCGCTTACTGTGAAATGCGCTGAAAACTATTTTTGCGGCCCTTTTGGATTTTTGATTGTTTTAAAAAGAATAGCTCAACAAGTTCAGGGAACATTTTGTTTGAGAATGATTGATTAGCGATTTATATCTTCAAGCTCTGACGCCCACTTCAACTAACTAGTTTCAAACATGAATAGCACATGGTCAAAATTTCATAGCTTTACGTTCTGCGATACTGAACAAAATTTTCCTTGTTGCCAACTAAAGGTCATCAGTTGCCCCTAGACAAGCTCTGTACCAAATTTGGTGCTTATTTCCGCCCGGTAAACATAATGTGGTAAATTCTATACTATACTGAGTAGTGGTAGCCACGTGCTTCCTCATCATCGAGGGATCTGAACCCGAGTATTGAAACGAACATGCTTTCATACTGGCCACACAGACGAGGCTGGACAAGACAGACACAGTGACGGGAGTGCATGGAGTCCGTCATTCTCAGTTACTGCAGTTTGGTAATAAATGTATATTCTTCAATACTATTGTGTTAGTTGTCTGTGACTGATGTGGACTTACCAGAAATTCTACAATAATGCTAAAAATTGACGCTGACGAACCTGCTTATGAAGAGTTTTATTCTGAGAACTAGATTGTTGTGCTTAATTTGTTTTTCTTAATTATTCATTTAAATATTGTAAAACAAAGAAAATAAAATTTAAAAGCTGCAAGTTAGCTGTAAAATAAATGATTTTTTAAATTTAACAATTACAAGCTCTGGATTTTTTCAGTCCCGTCACTTTTCATCCCGTCAAGCTGTCAAGCAAAATTCAGTTTTAAAAGTTCTATGAATTGTATGGATACGAAAGCGATACAAATTGTACGAACCAAGATTTATCAGCCTCAGTGACATTGACTAAAAGGTCAATGTCACCCATCCTTGTGCTTGACCTTGAGTTTCATCATATTGGTTCACTGGTTTTAATATGGGAGCAATATATATTGTAGGTGTGGATATATCGTGATGACAAACCTGGACCACCTGGGACATTAACGGTCAATTTTACGTACCCCTTTGATCACAGACGAAACATTCACACCTATTCACACTTATGGTGAAAGTCGCGCGTCTTCGCTTGGATGCCCACAAACGACAACTAGCAATGATCATCTTGATAAGACCTTGTAACCTTTATGGTCCTAGTGAGCTGAACGCCCGGACCCTGATATTTAGCTGGCAATTTTGGTTAAGGGCATTGAAATTGCCATGGGCCCTACATGGTGTACGTCGCGCCTTCACGCTTGCTTGAACACAAGCGACAACCGTCTGATTGCTCAGAATCTTATTTCATGTTAATTTTAATCTTTTGGTAGTTTTTAATAAAGTAAAGGTGATAACGATAATATCTGTATTGTATATCTTTGCAAATTTCTTTATTGTATACCGTTCTTCTTGTAACTTTACGCGTGTGATTTATCATGTTATAGCCGCATTAAAGGTGTAGTCAACTGTTAACAAACTGACTGTAATACTGCGGGGATGTTGAAACTGCTTGACCCAAGCTTGTATTGACATGCCCAGTAAACACAAAACATTTGTATGACTTTATGCAATGTTGGACCAACGTCGAAGACGTTGGGCCGACGTTGTATAAATGTAATACAAATGTCTTGTGTTTGCTGGGCAGGCGGACTTTCTCTCAAACATTGTACATTTATTCAATGTAGGTTCAATGTTAGGCCAGCGTCGCAGACGTTGGCCTAGCATTAAGACAGCATTGGATCAATGTCCGTTTAAGTAGTATATTGTAATCAGTTCAGTGGCTATATTAATGCCGTCAATCTGTACTCAATAGGCTACTGTTAGCCTACACTTGATCGTCCCAGGCATGCGCGTCTTGCAGTTGAATCATTCTTTAACAATGCCATAGCGTTCGCAGGGTCTGCTTTGATCAATTGAAGGGATAACCCAGCAAATACGAGACATTTAACCAATGTTGGTTTAATGTTGGGCCGGCATATAAGTCAGTTGGCCAATATTAAAACAAAATTGGCTTAATATCACACATCACAGTGCAGTGTTGAGCTGCTCCAGTCACATTTACCTTTTTTAGCGACACTCTACTGAAGCGTCAATAATCACCGTTAAACATAACTTTTTTTAACAGCAGAACTGTTGGCCTTCATTTGATGATCGCCTCTGTTATTGTATTTTCATGCTCCATGTCTGTTCGATGGATAACAGAATAAACAGAAAAACAGCTTACCAATATACAAAAAGGGGATCTTCAACGTTTTGCATCAATATGGCAAAAGCTAGATGTGATAAGCTCACGCTAAAAAAAAATCTAACAGATGCAAGTCAGTCAGCGACAATAAGCAGATTAGATGAAGAAGATGATGACCAATGAGATATGTCTTCTACACCTAAAACATTTTCTAATGCTCAAGATAGTTTGCGTGTTGCTGCTGTAATAGGCAGCATGCAAACTGCGGCAAACTTCAATGGATGTAAAATAAATGTTTTATTTAATTTTATTAATTATTTTCAGTGCTGATTGAATAAAGATTTTTCTTATTGTATGTGTTAGCTTTGTGTTTTTTAATCTCTTTACACATAGTAATACACATACTATACTTAGAGTATGGAAATGTCCATATATTTTTAGGTATAATGTACAATTTCACTTAGGGGCCTCGTTTTCGGTCGCACATGAAAATGGACAATGCCAATAGACTCACAGACCCCGAAAACCTATATATACCAGGTTTCAAGGCACTGTTGTAGAAAAAAAGTACAAAAAAATTGTTGCCAGCTGGCGGCCATTTCGATTATCGGTGGAAAGCTGAAAAGCTAATTAGGTCATCTCCATTCTCACAGGTAACTTCACATAATTATTTTTAAACTATCGTGTTAACAATACATTTTTTATTCCTTGACCTATGACCAACCAGGGGTTGAATGTTTGTATAAATTATTAATTCGATCTGTTGGACCATGTCGGCATTGGCACTTATTGATTCCGACCTATCACGCAAAACGACATTTTGGATCTGACCCACCTACATATCAAATCACAACTGAAGACAGGTGTGAGTGTGCATACAAGTTTATTTATTCACGTTTCTTTTAATAACTACAAAACAAGAAATAAGCATACTTCAAATATTGTATTCCTATCAATTATCAAATAAGTACATTGCCTTTAATTTTTTATTTAAAGCAATTAAAGTAGACAAATATTTCGTCGCCTCAGAGCCAAAGGATCCTATCTGCCACTCTAACGAGTGTCAGATAGGATCCTTTAGCTCCGAGGCGACGATTTGATAAACAACATTTAAAAATAAAAAAGCATATTAGCATATTATTAATAACCTTGACACCTTGATAATATTAGGGGTTAAATTAACAATTACAATCAGCCGGTACAAAATATTTAGGGCAAACTTTGGAGCAGCATTATCGCCTGAGCATCATGCATTGTCGTCCAATTGCATATATATATATATATATATATATATATATATAATATATATGTATTATGTTGGAAAAAAATGAATTCATATATGAATATATGAACATAATACATATCTCCAGGATATTATATTCCGTTAAATGTTGTAAAAACATAATTAATTCACAAATCACATTGGCCATTAGTTATTCGGTCATCACAATCACCACAGTGACCACAAGTTCCGCCATAGACAGTCCACAGATAATTCAGGACTGTGCAACAAAGTCGTTTTTTTGCCGATATGCATCACTTTCGTGGGAATCGACCATATGAATTCATTTTTTTTTCAACATAATACATATCTACAGGATATTATATTCCGTTAAATGTTGTAAAACATAATTAATTCACAAATCACATTGGCCATTAGTCATTCGGTCATCACAATCACCACAGTGACCACAAAGTCCCGCCATAGACAGTCCACAGAAGAATTCAGGACTGTGCAACAAAGTCGTTTTTTTGCCGATATACATCACTTTCGTGGGGATCGACCATATGAATTCATTTTTTTCCAACATAATACATATCTACAGGATATTATATTCCGTTAAATGCTGTAAAAACATAATTAATTCACAAATCACATTGGCCATTAGTTATTCGGTCATCACAATTACCACAGTGACCACAAAGTCCCGCCATAGACAGTCCACAGCAGTAGCCTGCATGATCAAACCGGCTGGATATCTCCATGTGGCTATACCTATTATCAAACCTATCTTGTGCAGACTTATCTTGTATATCTATCGCTAAACCAATCACATCAATCCTCACTTTGAAATGTCCACATGTAACACGTTCTATATTCATATGACACCCAGAATCGGTTAGGAACAGCTTACTGTCTCTGGTCATTGGGTATCCGTTGATATACATGGCTAGACCCCACTGTCTGGTGAAATACTCACATGTATCAGGTGAACTAGTAGGTGTAAATATAAAGTTGATGTCAACCTCATGAAATGAAAGGAAAGCTGCAAAATTGCAAATACTGTTGCCGTGACATGGCGTACGTATGTACTGAAAAAAATAAAAATAATAATTTGATAAATGAGTTCATTAGATTTGAAGATATGACAGTTTTTATACGTTTTGACGTATCTAAATTCATCTTCTATGCATTGTTGGGCCTAATACTTTTCATGATTTTGTTATTTCATACCATAAAAATACCAGTACATATAAAATAGGCACAATGTAATGCTACCAATTATTGCATGTCAATATAGAATTATTGAAAAATGCTTATTTTAGCAATTCATTCAATTTAATATAATGAATATCAGTCTCACCCAGAGTGACAACTCCTCAGTTTTGATGAAAGAAGTGGGCCTATGCGTGGAAGTATAGAATTCTTCGCCCATCCAGTTGTGTATTTTTCCAGCAGTTTGAGCATGACAAAATAAAGGAACTGGTGTGGTCTGGTTCTGATGGTGAACTTTGGAGCATTCCGAGCCATACCAGTGATCTGAACATGTGGAACAAGTGGAATCGCCTACAAAGATTTGATAGTGTGTTCATTTGATAGTGTGAACATTTTTAAATTTAAGTAGGTGGGTCGTCATGAGTCGCTGAGTAAACATTGTAGGTGCCCACACATGCGTATACGTATACATGCGTATATGACGTTAACGTCACGGGAGGAGGGTCTCCGTAATGGAAATAATATGGTTCAGTGACGCAAAACGACACAACTGCTTTATGTCTGAACTTTTTTTTAAATAATTCTCGCCAGACTGTAAACATGTAGTTAATGCCGTGTCTGAGAGAGTACTTCAGTAGTTATAATATTATTTCACCGAATTGAATATAAATCGACCTTATACTAATGTTAAAACCTTCACTAATACTGTATTGTAACACTGCAAACATTGTAAAACGATTCTATTTAAATTGTTAACAGCACTGTGCACATAATATATAAACGATAGCCCACTATCTGATTATCATTACATTACAGTCTTTTTAAATATCAAATATTAAAAAATATGGGGAACAAAACTAAAAATTCTACAAAATATTTAGTGGAAAATAAAGTAGCGAGCAGCAATACAAAGATATTACTTTATGATAATATTAGCCTAGACTGATTCAGTTTTAAAGTAAGTTTTTTTTATTTCAAAATATCAGTGAGTGATTTTTTGCTAAAAAATATTATGTAAATATTCTACATATGTATGTAATATAACTTTTCAAATATAATTTTACTAACCTTCCCAATTTTTCTGACAAATGCAAGTCCCATGATCACAAATTCCATGGTTTTCACAAGGCTGCCCACCTGGTGCAATACCAGGACAAGAATTTTGACATTCCATCCCCCAGAAGCCATCAAAACATAAACAACTGCCATCAAACGGGTCTGGTCTCCCATATACACAGGGTATATCACAGGATTCACCAATCCACAATGGGAAGTTCATCAGAGGAAATTCATTACAGAATGGCTGGGCTGGCCAGTTGACGTCACGTAAATATGATTGACATACAGTATAAAACGTCAATGTGGAATGTATGCTGGATGACAATACTCCAGATGCTGCGATGTTAATCATGCAGATTCGACAGGAAGATGTAATCGCCACTGCCATTTTTGTACAACGGTTATCCTGACTTTCGTGATTAAATATAGAGAAACATTTAGCTTTTGCAGATGCCCTGATTTGAGCATTCGGCCAATAAATTGTGTGTCTGTATCTTTTAAGAGGATGTTTTCCAATAATAGGGCTAGTTGACGTAGTCCACACGATGGACAAGGAGAGCTGCATGGTAATTAACGAATGAACACATACAGCTCTTCTACCAGTGCCTTCGTTAAACCTCCAGTAGGCAGCAATACCTGGCTCTCCTCTGATTATTCTGTGATTAAAGTGATACAGCAAGTCAACTGATGAGAGTGGACGACTCCAATACAATACCCGGTCTACAGTGCCAATAAAAATCCCAGGAGGACCAGAAGATGAACTGATAGGATCATACCACCCACCTAGTGTTATTACCCCACCCCCTGCACACAAACCTGGATAAAAGAAGATCAATTCTTCTTTGATTAAAAGACTTGCTGTGATCCAGCGTATTATAGCCACACCCGATGTTCTCCTATAGACAACTGATACATGTCCCCATTCACCTACAGCTGCTTCAATACCACTAACAACAAAATCATCTAATATGTGCAGGGAAAAATTGCCGTCTGTAATGGCTATGCCAAAGATAGTATCAATACTGTAACACAGAATAGTACCCTCTGCTACAGTTATGTTAACCATTGCTTCAATAGTAACAACATCAGAGGTAAAGTGCACTGGTTCAGAAACTCCAGCACTTCCTACTACTTGTAGTGCACTACGGGCTGCCTGGGGATATAAGCTCAAGAAATGTGTTAGACTATGAATGGGATTAATAGACAATCGTCTAAAGTAAGCAAGTGTTTGGTGGTGGTATAAGGCATATTTTTTTGCATATCGTTTGTGACCAAGTGCTGCCAATAAGCAGTTTACATCATCATCTTCACATTGATAGTTTTTCTTCTCCTGGCATGGCGTAACAAGACCCTCAAAAAAAGGACACTTCTTCGACTTAACTCTCACATTAATTTCTAGATGCCCATGCTGGATGTAGATGTCGATACGAAGTTGCTTGGGGCCCAGAATTCTCAACTGATAATCATCTATTCTTTGAAGTCTGAAGCCTCCTGTTAAGGGATGTTCTTGACTGCCATAAAAGAACCCAGGTTTTTCATTGAGGTAAAGCTGTGTTACCTTTGGGTCACGTACGTCAATAACAAACACATTTTTCCTTACAACAATAGCACAAAGAACAGTGCATATATCAAATGAGCTACATGGAGCTTGAGTAATTTCAATACGAAACGAGCGTGCATTCCAGCTGAGCAAGGGAAATATACCAGAATCTTTAAAAACAACAGATGTTCCATCAAGAAACGTCCAGTATCCACCAGTAGTAATTGATGCAGATCTAAAGAATTTGCCTACCTCTGTAGAAACAATGGAGCAATCACTGCCTATAAATCCTGTTGCACAGATGTCACAAGCTTTACCTGACCAGTTATCATCACAAACACAAGTTCCATTAGCCTGTGGACAAAGGCCATGAGCATTACACTGATTAAGTGCTCCACCAGGACAAACATTTTTACAATCTGCTCCCCAGTAGCCATCATAGCACTGACAAGCATCACTATGTTTGAGATGTAGAGATCTGAAGTAACATTCCCCAGAACATGTGTCACCAAAATAAACAGGAAAATTTGCAGTGTCAAATTCTGTACATAGATGCTTGCCTGGCCATGCAGTCAAATCTAGGTGAGAGAAACACAAATCTGAAGCAGCAAATATTGTATAAATCGATGTATCTACTGTATTTATTAACCCACTTGCTGCTACATCTTTAATGCAATGCACTTGATAGACTATTGAAAGACTTGATAGATAGCAACCTTTCGTGTACAAAATCGATTCCAATCCAACTAAATTTTGACACCTAGATATAGCCTCTGAATGCATCAAAGGATCAGTAAAATACCACTCTCTCCTGATAAGTAATTGCAAAGGAGCGGTAGAATATCTCCAAACAATGACTATGTCAATCCATGAATGATCAACAAGCACAAAATGAGAATTACCGATAATATCACTTACAACATTACCCTCCCCATCATTAAACTTCCACAAAGCTATAAGATCAGTTTCAGGGCCTATGATATTAATACCAAAGTGTGTTATGATATCTTGTTCTGTGAACATCCTATTCCAAACCCTTAGCTCATCTATCTCTCCTTTGTAAAAATGGGTTCTCAGATTGTGAAAAATAGTGTAGACATTTAAAGCGCTGCCAATAGTCAAATAACCTCCCGAAATTGGTTTTCCTCCATAGGGGTGAGTAAAGCTAAATTGTGTCAGCCCAGAATGTGAATGGTGGATATATAAGGTGAATGTCTGTATGCTAGCAATATATACCAGAATTATATGCTGCCATTCCCCGGGATAAATATCTAAATTGGTATTAATAATAAAATCACTCACTGCAATATGTACAGAAACATTCAGATAAATTGATAACGACACTTCTGCATGATAGTTTAGAATCACACCTACGTCATCATTTGGATTTATGTAACACTCTACAGTAAAATCTAATCCGTCAGCAAACACATCATTCAAAATAGAACTTTGTAAAAGTAGAGTCCCGTCAAAATAGATAGAATACCCCGCAGAGGTAGATAATGGAGCCTGAGTATATCCAGATGTAGTGTCTTCATACAGTGGGAGGAAGAGACTATCACGAGGAGCTACAGCCCAAACACTTGTCAGTGAATCTAGTACATCTATTACTTGGGGATCACAGCTTCCCAATATAGATGTCTGATTGACACATATATTATAAGGAGTAGAGACAGTCACTGTCAGATGACGATATGCTTGTTTTATTAAAAGTACAAAGTCATTAACTTCACTACTTGCAATCCTAAAGGAAAACGTAGATAAGTGTTTAATGTGAAAAAATCCCAAATGAAAATTTGTTTTGGTTAGATAGATTAGTTGACCATTATACCAAATAAGTGGGTGTT
This sequence comes from Flabesymbios commensalis, assembly GCA_964017125.1. Classification (NCBI taxonomy): domain Eukaryota; kingdom Metazoa; phylum Annelida; class Polychaeta; order Terebellida; family Flabelligeridae; genus Flabesymbios; species Flabesymbios commensalis. Next base: position 59,148,111 of record OZ024918.1, read on the forward strand.
GGTTCGATGTATAGCCACTCCGTATAATCAGGATGTCGCGGTTATAATCAATGGCGATACTCTCTAGGCATACTGCTTCGTCATAACAGGGAACAAGGCGCACCTGGATATTAATGCCAAGTGCACTATTTAATAATAAATAAAATTCACCTGTGTTGTATAAGGTGAAAGAGCTTCCATGAAATGTAATGCCATGTGACATTCCATATAGCGAGCCATGATGGGGCTCACCTACCGTTGTGTCATTTATAATTGCAGGCATGTTAGTACATTCTGGACCTTGCCAATTATCTGAGCATACGCTACATAAGGCATTACCGTTCCAAACAGGATCACAAAGACATATGCCGGTAGACATTTCACAGTGACCATGATTACTGCATGGATTTAATACACCACCCGGACAAATAGCAGCACAAGTGTCTCCCCAGTACCCATGATTACACACACAAGTATCATTCTCAGCCACATGACCAAACCTACATGCTGATCCGAAACTACACATATCATCCACTGATACATAGGTGAAATTACTGCAAACTGCTGCTATCGGTGATATTACCGGGTTGAGGACAACCAGACAGTAGCTGGCATAACTGTTGACTGTGGACAGTACAACATCAGAACCTGGATTATACTCTGATTCATCAACACAAGATTGATAGAAAAAATCACGTAGACTGGTACCTAAATCAGCACATAACGTCCCAAGAAAGTCTGTAACCTCCTCACAGTATGCATTGTATGGCTGGATCTTGATACGCTGATCATTCCATGTAGAATATCTATCATAATCTATCACATCAATCAGAATATTAGCTGTAGAAACCAGCCATACAATTCCACCCGAAGATCGCAATGTCATTTTTGTTCTGCTCACAGAATCATAACTAACAAAGCCATGTCCCTCTATAAATTTCCACTGCAGCGCCAGAAAAGAAAAGTCGGGATTCACATCTGTACGAGCATGCAGTAGCACATAGTATAGGTGTTCAATACCAGCATTCCACAACCTTACTTCATCTATTTCACCAATAAATGTTCCTTCTATATCCGGCAAACTACCTAATGAAAGAACTCCCCCATCAATAAAAATGTTGGTATGAATATGGAAGTGAATATGTTGCATGATTCTGTAGTGATTAATGTGATAGATGGTCATAAAGCCAGTGATTTTATTGTAAATAATACTTATATGCTGCCACTCGTATGTGACAGAAAAACCGAGCGGATAATGATGTGAGTTGACAAGCAGTATTAGTGCACCGGAAGCAATTAATGTGATGGAATTATCCCCGATGACATATGTTACAATAACTGCACCCTCTGGACATGTTATATCCACTCTAAATCTTACTTCTAGGGTAGTTGAATTCACATCTGGATCAATGACATCAACAAACATCTCAGATTGGATGCCACTTTGATTAATGGCAATGGAATAGAAATTGTAGGTATATTCGACTGAATCATTATGAGCCCATTCATCATAATCATAGACAAAACCGGCATTGCAGATAGAACAGTATTTGCCTATTTGATTGTTAATGTCGTCAAGTGAAACTTCACCATGTTCAATTGGTTGCGTTGTATTCACTCTGAAATCGTTATTTATATTCTCATCACAATTCCCCAATAGACCATCAGAATTTATACAATCAATGAGTGAAGTCGTCACCTGAATCATCAAATAATAGGGATATGAGGTGACAAGCACAGTTTGATCATAATAAACACATCGTATAACTGATGAAGAGAGCTTAATGAGAGAGAAATCTGAGCTGATGTTGTAAGTTAGGTCGAAATAAGTAGCGTCACCATTAACATAAAGTAGATAGTTTGATCTTTGATGATTTTGTGATGCTCGTATTGTCACAATATCATACAACAGGTGATCTGTGACAGCCACCTGTGAAACACAATATCTGCCCTCTAAACCACATGGTCCTTGTCTAATATCCACCTGAAGTCCTTGGTTTCTATAAACCATGAATTCTCCTGCACGGCTCAATGTAAATGTTTGTCCATCAAACATTAAAAAATTGGCAAGACCAAATACCGTTGCTTGAGCAAAAGTTCCATTGTTAGTGATAGATGATAATGCACTGACACAATCTTGACCAAACCACCCAGGCTCACATGTTGAACAGTCGTTGTCTGCAACATAATTTATCTTACATGTACAATTACCATATACTTTGTTGCAAGGAAGACCAGCACACTGTGAAGTACAATAATTCGTACAACCTTGACCCCAGTAACCATCAAAGCATCTACACGAATCATATTCATCAACTCGTCCAGACAGACAGACATGGTCACAATTGCCACCTTGATGGGATTGGTGCATTACCGGGTAGTTGAGGCATAATGGATCTGGTAGCCAATGTGTCAATGTTTGTAAGTTTAGGCACCTATGAACGAGTGTTGCTGTTAATGTATAAGTAGAATCAGTATTCATCCACAGAGATCTGAGTGTCATGCATTCACTATGATGTTTGCTGATATAACCCACCCCCATTGCTGCACAATCTCTACCTATATCAGAATCAAAGAAAATGTTGGTGCAAAATGTATCAGGATGATAAGCGCCAATAGGAAATATATGTGCTAACAGTATGTCACTAACACGATAACTTAGTTTATAATGTACATAAACCCAAGACGGATGCTGCCAATGACCCGTGGTAGTGGCTGTCATATGTATTCCGTTGATTACATCATATATTCTGTCACCATGTTCCTCATTAATTCTCCAGTAATGTACCAAATTAACACTGGCTGAATCAACATAAATCCAAGCATTTGATCGTAACGTCAGCAACGGCAAATTATCATTCCATATTCTTATGTCGTCAATGACACCATAAAAATTCCAGTGTAATCTGACATTATCTATATATCTTGTGTTCCATTGTCCTATCATCAGTGACCCACCCGGAACCAGAATGTTAACCCCAGAAAATAATACAGAATCAACTACATAAGATTCATCTTCCTTAAAGGAATACACTTTCAGTTGGTGTGTTGCAAGTTGCCATACTATACTTATGTGATACCAGGTGTTAGGTATAATTTCAATGTTCAATGTCTTGGTACTATTTTTATAATTGACTGCTATGAAGCCATTGCAAACCATAAAGGTGGTTACAGCAGTGGTTGGGCAGTTATAAGATAAGAATGTACCACAATCACTGAAGCCGTCTGATTTTAACTTCAGTTCTATTGTTACTCCAGCAGAGCTAAAAGTAGATAGATGTGAATCAGTAACAAAACTGGACCTACCAAAATGTAAGGCACTGTGTCCTTGGAATTCACGAGTGAAATGTGATGACATAGTCACAAGATATGATTGGCCAAATATAGTGTAAATAGTTGTCTGATTCAGAGATATTGATGGCTGCAATGTTACTGCATGTAATGTAACAAAATCATCCAGATAACTGCCTGAACAGCTACTGAGAAGTCCGTTGAATGTCATACATGATGAATAGTGAGTCTGAACAGTAATATATATTGCTCTACCCACTGAGTACACATCAAGCTGAAGTGCGTTAGCTTCGACTGTGGTTATGAGAATATGATTAGCAGACACCTGTCGACATACAAATATGCCATTAATAATAACAGCTTCATTGATGTTAGCCAGAACACCACCGATAAGAGTAGTACTGAAAGTCTTAGCTATGTTGTCAGACCCTCCATAAACTTCTAAAACGGTACCCCCTGACGACAAAGAGAATGCTTCCAGATTAACTGCTAGTTTATCAACCGAGGTATGTCTTGCCAAGATATGGCAAGCAAAAGGTATGCCTTCAATATTTCCTGCGAGTAGGATATGTTCTCCTGGAGCATAAAAGCTGTATGAGGCCCCGTCAAATGTTGTAAAAAGTCCATGTGAAGTAGCACTACCCACATAATAATCAGTCGTAGAATTTGAATTTGTGACACCCACAGAACAATCTGTTCCAATAAATCCCTCTATACATTCACTACAGTTAGTGTCCTGTGAGTATTTTGGTAGACAAGAACAGCTGCCATTCAGGGGGTGACATGATCCATGGCCGAAACATGGATCAGCCGCACCTCCAGGGCATTCATGTTGGCACGCATCACCCCAGTATCCATCATAGCAGGAACAATATCCCTCAGCTATATGTGCTTCAAATTCAGCCTAAAAAATAAAAACATACAAACAAATCTAGACATCTCCTTGACAATGTTGTTGTAAACAACACATCAAGAACATGAAACTTAACATTCAAATATAGTGATTTGAAAACACATACACTTGATTAGATAATTAATACTTATATAGAAATGAAAATCATTTGGTCATTATATGCTACAGAATGCAGTGTATTATTTTACATCCTTATTAAAACAAGATAATTAGAAATGGTATGAGGCTTCTTACATGAAGTGTATCGGAATCCTGTGTGCATGCTGGTATATTGGACATTTCTTCGCTAACGTGGCTTACTGTCTGAGAGGTCACATGTGCCAAGTACCAGCTGATAGAAGTATTTGTATCTGTGATGCTGATAAAAAAACAGAAATAAAATATTACATCACATCTCCTATCACATTTTGAATTGGATTCACATATCATTTTGATTGCAACAAGAAATGAAATGAGTATTTCAAATAGCTTACCTGAGTTTGACAGCATATGGGTCACTTCCAGGTCTAAAGCGAGATGGTTGCCTGAAAATTCTAGTAATAGTATTACTTTGAGATGAAATAGAATTATCAGGTCCAATTGGGATATAAACGTTATAATGGTTCAAGTTGTCATAACCAAGCCATACAAAATAGACTCCTGGCTCATCAGATTCCTGTTTACAAGTAACACTGACTGATATATCTTCTGTGGCAATGTAGTCTGCGGATCTCGCATCGTCCCTGTCACGATATTCTCCATGTCCAAAATGGCAGGGAATTGTACAGTTACCGGGACCAACAACACCTGCAAAAGTTACATTAGTATTATTAAATGATCACAGTGTGTCATGTATTGTTGGAAATGTGACTGTTACTACGATGATGACTGTTGATACTGATATTTTCTAAACCAAACAGGAGATTTAGATATCATGATATTTCACAACAATTTGCCAAGTATAAGTGTTAAAATGTTATTATTACCTGGCTGGCATTGAATACATGATGGAGGACTGAACCCTGCTATACACTGATCACAATTATCTCCTTGCCAAAATCCCAAGCTGAGATCAGTGTCACATTGACAGTACTTTCCTCCTGTAAAATTTGCACATGTGTATGATAAGTATCACAACCATCTCACAAGTATTTAAACATTGGCAGCAACTTAGTTATATTAGACTCACCTGCAGGGTTAGCATGTCCATGAACACAAAGCATACCACAATCAGTGTCATATCCTATATAAGTAGGTATACAGCGTGAACACGAAAAAGCTGGATCAAAGTTATTAGAGCATTTTTCACATGCTAATCCAGAGAAGCCATGATTGCACACACACTCAGGTATCTGTGCACCATCGTGTAATGTGCAGTTACCATTGTCATTACAATTTCCTGTGCAAACAAGCTCTGAGCAATCATTGCCATCAAACCCAGGATTACAGAAACAGTCACTTCTGTTGTTGATGCGTTGACAAATACCATGTTCTGTGCAATCTGGATCTCCTGCAATTGTCAATTGATATAATTTACATAAGGAATACTATATATTATGTAACAACGTCAAAAGGTACAAACTCACATATAAGGAGTGCAAGACATGAAATATATTACATTATATGTGTGTAGCAACCTTTCCACAAAATATGTCATGATATATTGAATACATATCTGCCCTTCCATGGCAAAAGGGCGTATCTCAAGATGTCAGAAAAGTAGTAAGCGCATTGCCAAAAGGCAATGCACTTACTGCTTTTCTGACATTTCGACATTCATCATTGCTTTATCATCATCCAAATACACATTGGAGTTTTTCTACAACAAAGTTGTAAGTGAAAATGTTAAAAAGCAGTAAGTGCATTGCCTTTTGGCAATGCACTTACTGCATTCTAACATTTAGAGATACGCCCTTTTGCCATGGAAGGGCAGATATGTCAGACATCATTTATGTTTCATTTGGAAGCTATTATGATTTTTGGGGTACTGGGATAATTGTTGGTAGTAGTACTTTTCGCCCCCATCCAGGGAGGGTCATTAGGATCTGTTCCGTCTGATGCATGCCGTTTGGCATGGTACAGGACACAAGTCTACAGCAATCATCCAAGGGAAGCTTCAGCCTCCTCGTATATGGCCATAATCTTCGGCGAATTGTTAGTGGCATACCCTGGTTTCTTCGCTCAACTGCGGTGCCAATGCAGCTCTCGCATCAGTGCTAGCGCTGCTGTAGTCCGTGGTAGCTCTAAATAACCGGCAATAGCGTGTTGATGACATTAGGTCTCTCATGGGGAATGAATGGAGTAACCCAGAGGGAGTCAACCTTCCGATTTCTACTCTGGGGACTATCCCATAGACATGCCCAGAACCCCTTATTGGGCGAGCAAAGGAAAAAGCTCTCAATAACCCACCATGATCACCCCCACCCTCACATCATCATATGTACATCATTTCATCTCATCAATTGACTACAACGTTTTTATCGTATTACCATGTCACTTAAAAGATTTTTTGTGCCGAAAAGTGACTTTAAGCAATGATTTACTACTACTACTACATTATGATTCTTTATATTGCTCACCTGGACAATCTGGTTCCTCGCAAAGAATTCCTTGGAAACCCGCATAACAGGAACAATTACCATTGTGACAAAGACCTTGATCTGAACATTCAATATCACATCCAGCCCCACTGTAACAACTTTCACAATCACAATACTGTGAAAATTCAGGATCTTCTGTACCATATATACAGGGGTATTGACATTGTGACCCCATGGATTCTGTACAGTTGACACACCTTGGCGGGTCATACATATCACCATCACAAACACCTGGTAAAACAATAAAAACAGATCACAAAGTTGAAATATAATTTTAAATATGCTTATAGTTCATGTTTCAGATTCTGAATATTTGATTAAAATGCATCAGGCATATAAGACTACTAGTAAAATAACATACCCTTTACATACCCAGGAAACGTCAGTCGTTGAGCCAATGCTGGATAAATCACACCCTGTGTCCCGGTACAGTGATAATTCAGGATTCAATTTGTTCAGTACCGCAGTAAGCTACACAATGTTGGCCATTTGCTAACCAAACTTAAACTTGTTTAGCAAAATATGTCATATTTATTTATAGAAAAAACTCGAGGAATGTGGAGCATCGTTGCAAATCGCTACAAAATATTTTCAAAAGAATTGGTTATGCAACCTAATATTCCTATAATACTATGAGTATACGCACCACATAACACTATATGCGGTATACCATGCAGTGCAGTTCTCTGTCATAGTAGTATAGGGAGATCAGGACCACATAGCCAATCCATACTCTTGGATATAGGGTGTGCTAATGTGACTTATCATACAGCCTATTTTGTGTTTATATGTATAGCATGGTCCTCGCCATTGACACCAGAAAATGGTTATTTATTCCCAAAACGACAATTCTGAGTGTAATTTGGTCTTAAATTGTTACCTTTGTCATTGCAGTCAGGAGTTCCAGGACAATCAGGTATTTCACAGCCAGCACCTTTCCAACCACTTTGACAGCTACAAGTTTGATCAGCCAGGGCACATGTACCACGCCCACTGCAGTCTTCTAATTCTCCAGGACATCCACGAATTGAACAAGTAGGTCCTTAAATTCACCAAACAACATTTATAATTAAAAAACATATGTTTATATACATGTTTACAGATTTGATTCGCACCAAAGTAATGAGAGGTTTCACGTAAAAGTGCTGGCAATTTGGTCACCACAGAAGTCACCTTAGTAATGGTGTGTTGCTCACTATGGTTAAAGAAGTGTTGATTATATGGGGATCAAAATATAGTAAGCTAATATACAGCGAGCAGGTTTTGTTTATATTTCTAACATTAACCTATCTTTGAGGGAAGAGTTTGCCACAACCACTAGAGTGTGTCTTAGGCAAAAGAAAATGCTCATTATCTACTCTTAAATTATCTTTTCTTCTCACAATTTTCAGTGCAGGTCTGTTTGAACTAAACAACTCCACAGTAATAGAGTTTTTCATCATATGGGAATCAATTATCAAACAAATACATATAGCAAGGAGCCCTAAATATAATAAAAAACTCACCTCTCCAGCCAGGTTGACAATCACATGTTTGATTATTACAGCTACCATGACCATTACAGGTACTATCACAACCCAACCCCGTGAAGCAGGGCAAACATTCACAGGTTACATCAGCTTGTTTAACCCCGTTAACGCATGGCAAATCACATTGTAAACCCATCCATTGAGTATCACACTCGCAGATTGGATCATCACCAGTACCATTACAGAAACCTAAAACACAATGAAGATATATACCACAGTAATTATTTTACAGTGAGCTGCTACATTGCCATTAGAGCCATGTGAATTAACGGCATGTGCTTATCAGTCAATAAATTAAAGAGTGCAATCATTATTGTATTGATTAGTGCTTATCAGCCAAGAAAAAGGAAAGTTTGTGCTTAGCGATCACCATAAAGCACCTGTCAAATATTAGTAAATAAATGGCTGTGAGTAGTTTACAGATTTCTCTCTACTTACCTATGCAAAAGACTTGTGCAGTGACAAGATGCAGTTACTAGTGTTTAGCATAGGGTATAGACTTATATAAACTTACAAGAATTAAGAATTACAAGTTTAATAGATATAATGCTCACCATTTTGATTACAATCTGGTTCACCTGGACAGTCTGGTAGTTGGCAGGCATCACCATACCATCCATCACCACAGCCACATACCCAGGTATTCTTGTTACATATACCATGATCACTACATTCTAAACTTCCAGTACCGGCACATCCCTTGATCTCACAATAATCACCATAATATCCAATGTTAATGTTCGTAGTTTCATTAGCACAGTCGCACTGGTTTCCTACACAAGTACCAACGTTGTTACATGTAAATTCACATTGTAGACCATGTGTACATTCATCGTTACAAACACAAATTCCACTGTCCATAGGCATTTGTCGGCCAAAACAGCGTACTTCACATGCCGGGCCCATCCAGCCTTCTGTACATGTACAGCGTGGTGTGGGGTATGATGTATTACATACACCATGCCCGTTACAATCCTGATCACAGTCTGGTATTTCACATCCGTCACCTCTCCATCCCTCATCACATATACATGTACCTGGTGGAGTGTCGCCTATTAAGCACTTCCCATGTCCAGAACAATCCTCACCAAGTCCAGGACAACCTGATTCATCACAGTATAATCCTCTTCCTCCGGTAAATCCACAGTCACAAATACCATTAGTACAGTTTCCTAAGTTATTACACGCTGTGCTGCAATGTAAGCCATGATAACAAGGGTCACACACACAACTACTGTTAGCGACATCTCCATGAATACAGCTAAATTGGCAAGACTCTCCAAAATAACCAGGTCCACATAAACATTTAGGAACGTCTCCGCTGTCATCGCACACACCACGACTGTTGCAGTTATCCTGGCAGTTAGCATCACTACAAGCTGATCCAGACCATCCGGGAACACAGAAACAAATCCCCTCAGCTCCACATATGCCATGACCCGAACAGTCACTGGGGAATCCAGGACATCCAAGAACTTCACAATAATCACCAGTCCATCCAAGGTAGCCACAATGGCAGGCATCTTCTTTACAGACAGCTTCTGTTCTGTTTGAGCAAATTAAATCACACTCTAGCCCGTGATAGCATGGCTCACAGTGACACTCCCAGTCTCCCTCTGCCGATCGTCCTCCAGTCCCATGGAAACATCTAAATAACAATGAGGCACCAGTGTAATAAAATAAAAGAAAATATTGTTGTTGAAAGTATGATTAATCAAATAATGACAAAGAACACCCATTGGAGCATGAGCAAATTATTTCTAATGGAAAATAGACTGTGTTAGTTGTCCCTTTATTTATGGAAATGATGAGCAGGTATTTTTTATTGATCGAAACAATAGTTTGATATATGCTACAGTATGTGACAAATTGAACTGAAGTACATAAACATATTAGCATATAGTATTACTAGGAGTGTCTAGTACATTCTAGTTTGTTTTTTCCTGATCTCAGATGTACTTTCCGGATCTTAATATCTGAGTTAAAGACCTTTTCTCACTGATCTCCCCCATATTCACAGTAAATTCTGACTTACTTATATTGACAACCATCACCATAGTACGGATATGCACAGTTGGTACATTCTGGTGTATCCTGCTCACCCACTAACACACACGTGGCTTGCACACCATTGCAGTCTGGCTCTCCTGGACAGTTTGGTGTTTCACATCCCAGTCCTAGGAATCCCGGGTCACATGTACACTGCCTCTTAGCTGTGTTACATGTCCCATGACCATCACATAGCTCCGGCCATCCAGGGCAACCAGGAATATCACAGTGAGCACCATGGAAACCAGCAAAGAAATCACACTGACATGTATTATTGTGACAACTACCATGACCAGAGCATACTAGCTGACAACCTACTCCATGATTACAGGCTGAATCACATACACATATACCGTCTATGTTACTCCCATTCAAACAAGGCTCGTCACATGTTTCTCCCACCCAGTCAGCGCTACATGTACATTCGCCTGCTCCAGAACAGATGCCATGGTCAACCCCTACGAGGAAAAGAAAACGACGTCTAGAGAATAGTTTGTTGCAATGAAAACGAAAAAAATAAATTAAAAGATTATTTTTAACACAAAGCTGTTTGAATTGTGTAGTAACACTTTGCTTTGCATACTGCATACACCACTTTGCTGGTTAGTGAGTGTATACGCTTAAGCCATGCTGCTTGTGTGAGTTAAGTATATCAGACATTATAGTAGATTATGCTGGGATCAGTGACAAACAATATACTGACCTCCACAAGGTGGAAATCCTGGACATACAGGTGCATCACAAGCCATATTGGACCATCCGGCATCACATGCACATTCCTGTGTAAGTGAATTGCACGTGCCCTTTAAATCACAGACTCCGCGAAGACCATATGGGCAGGAGCTGTCCTCACATAGTTCCCCATTCCATGCATCACCTTCATGCAATCATAATACTATATTAGGTAAAGTACTTACAAGTATAGACAACATCATTTTTAATTTTGGTGTCACGAAAATATTACATAATAAACTTTTTTGATGAGTTAAAAGTAGGTGCAATCCTGATATCAGTATTAGCCCCACTGCTAAATTTAATGATGTAGCCTTTAATGTGTATGTCATGTCACCACAATATACACATTGAATTATAATATTCTGTGGAAATGACATGATTAAATAGTGTTACCAGCCAATGAAGTTCGACAGATACATTTTTCATCTTCACAAGTGCCATGGCCAGAACATTCTCGGTCACAATATGCGCCTGTGTAGCAGGGGTCGCACACACATTCAATACCAGTGACTGTGCCATGATCACATGGCTTACTGCAATCCCTCCAGTACCAACCCTGTAAAAAATGGTGAACAATTATATAAACTATCAGAACTAATCACAAAATAAACATCAACATACACTGGGAAATAATGACGCTCCACCAACACAATGACACAGTGAAAACATATATACAACAATAATGGCATTATGAGTTGTGTCACTGTGGTGCTATGTGTCATGTATTTATTGACAAACAAATACAGTGAACACATTTGGTTATTATGATCTGCCGTTTCACCAACAAATATAACATGCATATTCAGGGTTCAATTTGTTTTGAAAAAAGTGTGTAGCGATTTGTAGCCAAGCTTTAAATTCATTGGGTTTTTCCTATCATTAAAGATAAAATATTTCACTAATCAGTTTCAAGTTTGATTAGCAATTAGCCAAAATTGTGGAGCTTTTCGCTACGTGATACTGAACAAATTGACCATGATATTTTATTATCTGAAAAAATAATTATGACATGATAAAAATAAAACAGATCACACCACTCTTTACATTACATAGCATAATAACTAAATAAGACACATGTATAAAATGTATAAACGATTTATACATATATGTTGTATATATATTTGCTGCTATTTACCTCATGACAATTACAGGAAGGTGGACTTGTGCTGCCATTACAGAAGCCATTGCCAGAACAGTGATTTTCACAGAGAGCCGTGTTACAGTCATATTCACCCCATCCTAGTAAATGTAGAAAAAAAGTTGCTGTACCAAAAAGACTTGTATTATATATGTACTCAGAACATATTTCTACACACTGGGAGTGATAACGTGAATGTGAAGCATGATTACATTTGGGTTACATTTGTACACACAACACACAGTAGCTTAATATATAATACATACACGCCGCGCTGGAAGTTAACTTTTTTTGTGCAAGCTACAGACAAATTCATGTTCAAATTTAATAAACCTTTTCCAAAAAAATATCTGATAAAAATAATGATTGTATTTGATCTATTTATATTAAGTCATTTAGTGTTGAGGTTGCACCAAGACAAAATATGCAGATAATGACAGTAGCAATTTCTACCAAACATTCGGCTTGTTCTTCCATCTACCGCCCCTTGCAAAATTCACCTGGTACCGTACTAATTTCCAACCCTGACCTGGATTATTTATACACACTGACTCTGTCATGTAAGGTTAGATCTGGGTCACATTTATACACACAGTAGTGTCATATTGCATACACACCTGGGTTACATATACATGTATGTGTAGCTGAGTTACATGATCCATGATTACTACAGTCAGAAGTACCGGGACACCCTGGCAGCTCACACAGACTCCCTCTCCAGCTGACATCACACACACATTCCCCGTCTGTACATGATCCATGTCCTGAACACTCTATATTACATGATAGACCTGTTGAGCAGTTATGACAGACACATTGACCACTGTTGGCTGGGACTTGATCGCCGTTGACACAGGCGACATCACATGCCTGTCCCATCCATCCCTGATGACAATCTATACAGATAGGTGGATCTCGGGTGGAGTCACATGTCCCACGATCATTACAGTCAACAGGATATCCAGGACAGTCTGGTATATTACAACCTTTACCCTGCCAACCAGGATAGCATCCACATACATGGGTGGCGGCATTACAATCACCGTGCCCGCTACAGCTCATGCCATCACCTGAAATATACATAAGGCAGCATTACAATCACCGTGCCCGCTACAGCTCATGCCATCACCTGAAATATACATAAGGCAGCATTACAATCACCATGCCCGCTACAACTCACACCAACGCCTAAGATATAAAAAGGATGGCATTACAATACATGTAATTGATACAACTCTCACAAACACCTAAAATACGTAGGATAGCATAACAACCATGGTGCTCGCTATGACTCATAATATATATGTAGTATTATGATTACAGTCATAACAATAGCTAAAATACATATAGGCTAGCATTAAAATCATCACAACCACAGTGGCTACTAACTCCTATTATAATATCTGAAATATATGTAGTATTATGATTACAGTCATAACAATATCAGCAAGTATCAAACATTAAAACCTACCAATTGTATAATTTACACTGAATAAACTATACCTGGGCATCCGGGGATATCACACACTTGACCCCACCAGCTTTCATGACATATGCAGCTTCCATTGATTATTTCACCATGGAATGAACACTCTACATCACATTCTGTGCCTACCCAGCCATTTTCACAGACACAGTTATCGCTGCCTGCAGGTACCTTAAAATATAATATAAACCTGGAGTAATATATTGAGAAATAAAAACCTATAATCTACTCTAATAACACAGCTAGCACAAATAGATGATATTTGTGTTGTTATTTTGTAAGGTAACTAAGGAAATGAGTGGCATCTTGTTTCTAAGATGACAGTAGGAATAGATTAGCAGAGTAGCCTATGCGGGGGATGGATTGTGTCTCAAGGATGACCTCAAACACCACACCAGTCTTAATTACAAGGCCTACTCTCCACAGAAGTCGTTGACCCTCTGTTGGTGTGATGATGTGTTAGCATTGTGGTACGAGACGCATCACGAACTCAATGTCTAATGTTGCAAAATACATCCACCAATGCAAATTATTATTTCCACAGTTTAGCCACCTTTTTGGCATAAACATTCTATCTGTTTATTATTACCAAGGCTACATCTGCGTTATAGCACAAACACAACAATTGTTTTTATTAGAAACATAATACTAAATACAATGTAAATCAGCATAATATGCTTTTAATTCACCACTGAATCAATACCTGAGTTCCATGGAGACATTGCTGTTGACATGAATGTCCCATCCATCCCACATCGCAGACACAGAAAGGTGTAGTGACTGTATCATTACATACACCGTGACCAGCACAATCAGGATCGCCTGGACAATCTGCATATTCACATCCGGCACCCATCCACCCCGCGTTACATGTACACGTGTGTGTGCTGCTATCACAGCCACCTAAAGGTAAATACAACAAGTAAATACAACTGCTCCATTACAATCTGCATATTCACACCCTGCACTCATCCACCCCGCGTTACATGTACACGTGTGTGTGCTGCTGTCACAGCCACCTAAATGTAAAGAGAACATGTAAATACAGCTGCTCTATTACAATCAGCATATTCACACCCTGCACCCATCCACCCCGCGTTACATGTACACGTGTGTGTGCTGCTGTCACAGCCACCTAAAGGTAAATACAAGATGTAAATACAACTGCTCTATTACAATCAGCATATTCACACCCGGCACCCATCCACCCCGCGTTACATGTACACGTGTGTGTGCTGCTGTCACAGCCACCTAAAGGTAAATACAAGATGTAAATACAACTGCTCTATTACAATCAGCATATTCACACCCTGCACCCATCCACCCCGCGTTACATGTACACGTGTGTGTGCTGCTGTCACAGCCACCTAAATGTAAAGAGAACATGTAAATACAGCTGCTCTATTACAATCAGCATATTCACACCCTGCACCCATCCACCCCGCGTTACATGTACACGTGTGTGTGCTGCTGTCACAGCCACCTAAATGTAAAGACAACATATAAATACAACTGCTCTATTACAATCTGCACATTCACACCCTGCACCCATCCACCCCGCGTTACATGTACACGTGTGTGTGCTGCTATCACAGCCACCTAAATGTAAAGACAACATATAAATACAACTGCTCTATTACAATCTGCACATTCACACCCTGCACCCATCCACCCCGCGTTACATGTACACGTGTGTGTGATGCTGTCACAGCCACCTAAATGTAAATACAACAAGTAAATACAACTGCTCTATTACAATCAGCACATTCACACCCTGCACCCATCCACGAGGCGTCAAATGTGAACGTATGTGTGCTGCTGAGACAGCCACCTAAACAGACAACATGTAACTAAAATTGCTCTATGACAGTCTGAATATTCACACCCAGTACCCATCCATCCCGCATTAAATGTACATGTGTGCTGCTACCACAGCCACCTAAATGTGAAGACAACATGTAAACAAAAAGCCCATGCAAAAAAACAAAAATCTTGTATGCCATGTATTTTAAGTTACCTATACATGTGCAATAAAACAATTGTTTACATTCAACTGTTTTGGATTTTAAATATATCCATTGAATCTGTGGGTGTGCTTGTATTAGAAACGTATTGAATTTGCTGGTACACTATGTGTTATGGTCGTTATCAGAGATGTGTTATTATAAACATATCATTCATACCTACTCTATGATTGTATATGTAATTATAAAGTGATACTCGCCTCTTCCACTGCAGTCCAGAAAGAAGAGTCCTGGGCATCCAGGTATATTACACAGAGAACCTTTCCATCCTGTGTCATAATCACAAATACAGCTTTTATTTACAATGACACCATTTTCCGAGCATTCTGAGTTACAACCAGTCCCTGTCCATCCCGGCTCACACATACAGTTACCGGAATCCATGGGAATCTGTGAGCCATGTAGGCATGGCTCATCACATGCTGACCCCATCCAGTCCACAGAACAGTTAGTACAGCGAGGAGGGTTCGTGGAATCATTGCAGTAGCCACGTAAGTTACAGTCAGGATTACCGGGGCAGTCTGGAATATGACAAGCAGCACCTGACCACCCTGCGTAACATTCACATTCATGGAGCTGTGAGTTACAATCCCCGTGGTTGCTACACTCCGGATCATCCACAGATACTCTCGGACAACCAGGGATCTCACAATAAGTACCACTCCACCCGGCCATATAATCACAGTGACACATCCAGTTGTTGTCACATTCTCCATGATTTGAGCATTCTATATTACAGCCTCTTCCATGCCAGCATGTTGTATTACATTCACACACTGTGTTACTCACATCATGTTGTCCATAAATACATGGCTTATCACAAGCTTCACTAAACCAGCCAGCATCACAGTATGTACAGCGGGGTGGGTCCAGTGTGCCATCACAGTATCCTCGACCATTACAGTTTGGTTCCCCAGGACAATCAGCTGTTTCACAACCTAGGCCTGTAAGTAAGATAAGTAGGATGTAAGTAAGATAAACATATACAATAATTACACATCTCAACTATCTGTAAATACGTTAAATCTAAAACTTGTTTAACTTTTATATTTGCCTGGTTAAATTCCAGCATATTAGTTCGTTCCCACTTTTTTTCATGCACTGCCCTCATCCCTAATAATATTGTATACATAAAGTTAAGATTAAGTTTCAATACTGTTTTACAGTTGTGTTTACATAATGTAACAGCACACTTACCTGTCCATCCTGGGTCACAGTAACATTTCTGTTCAGCAGCGTTGCACATCCCGTGTCCACTACAGTCAATATCTCTACCTGGGCAACCTGGTAGTGTACATCGATCACCTCTCCATGAACCAGAACACTCACATGTGATTGGTATAGTTGTGTAATTACAGACTCCGTGAGAATTACAGGTGGATTCACAGTAGTCTCCTAAATGACACTGGTCACACAGACACTTGTCTACCACACAGTCACCAGATCCACTACACAGTACAGAACAGTTATGACCATGGTAACACGGATCACACACACACGTACCACAAGGTCCACATGTACCATGCCCACTACATGTGTCACTGTCATTACAGTAATGTTCGCAGCGATAACCTACAAATCCTGGGTGACAGACACACTGACCATAGTCTCCACATATACCGTGCCCATTACATGTAACAGCGGCATCACACTCAAACTGACAGTCTTCACCTAGATAACCTTCATCACAGCTGCACATGTGTGTGGTTCCATTCCATGTGCCATTCCCACTGCATGCCTGTCCATTTCCAATGTAAAGTGTGCCCACACCTCCATGTCGCATTGCTTGACTCACACCACCCTTAACTGATCGCTGCTGGAGAATAACATTTTGAGTGTATGAAGGTGTGTATGTTTTAATCCGACCTCCCCCTCCTCCTCCACCATAGCACCACTCACAACAACTATGTGTACAATAGCTTTTACAAGTAGTAAATGCATCTCCACCCTGAGAATGTGTCCTTCCCCAGCCATCTAGATTGTCTGCATCCAGCCAAAGAGATCCACCACTACCACCACCAGCACCCGGTGATGGTGTCTGTCCATCAACAGTAATAAGACCTTCTAGATAAATGACATGGCTGCTAACTATTTTTATCGCAGATCCACCATAGCCTCCTGCATTTCGGCAAGTGCCACCTCCACTTCCAGGCAAATTTGGCAGTATTTCATCACCGTATATGTGTCCACATGGCCCATGAATTCCACCATGTCCTCCATGGCCGGCACCATCATCGTCACAGCCAGCTCCAGGACCACTCTCCAAAACGTCACCTCTACCTATGCCATCTATACGTGATGCCCCCTCCACAAATACATGTAGTGAATGTATAGTTACAGCACCTTTAACATATAGCACTCCAGTGTATTCAATATACAAGTCATCCATTGTCAATGTCATTCCATCGTGTAGAGATTTACCATATTCCCCATCTATTACCATATTAGACTCGCTCAACACTGTTGTAGAGCTAAACCAGTATTTTCCTTCTTCACTCAGGTCCCCAGTTTTGTTTTGACAAACACTGAATCCTGTATGATACAATCTAACACTACTGCGACTGAGTAAATGTTGTATACCATGAATACCACCATAGTTATCAACACGCCTTTCAAAATACACAGTGGACGGCATGTATAAAGTGGCACCGTGCCTTGATATTATTTCAGCGTTGATGTGGGTTCTTCTTTTATCAAATGCTAAATGCAGCTCATGTCCCAATTCAGCAATAAGCAGTCCACTGCCATCACCACCCAATCTGCCCACACTTAGAGACATCTGAAAAAATAAATAAAACAACTTGCCAAGTGAAACATAAGCTACAGATGGAAAATGTGAAAAATAATAACATACATTTAGAATTAGTTTATTAGAATTAGTTAATATCAATAACCTCATCAATTCGATGACTACAGGTTTTTTTTATTTATTGTTCATGGAAACAAATGATTTAAAGTCAGTACATATAAAAATATTGTAATGTATGCAACATACCTTTGTGGCCCTTAGACATGAATTCCTAATAAGTTTAATCTCATTCAGTAAAGATACTATGTTGTACTCTGTCAAGGTGACGTAATATTGACAGTTGCTGCTTGATCGACTATAACCGTCAATAATTAGATGTGTTTCCCGGTCAATACCAGATTGAATAAATATAGTTCCAGGAGAACCATGATAATATCCACTCCCTCCCCACGTATCGAGAGAGCCAGAAAAACTATATTTCTGTTGTGAATAAATTGCTAGTCGTCCTCCAGAACCAGCTCCATTACCTTTTGTATCAAATGCATCAACATTAATTAGTAACATGATTAAGAAAAAATCAATCGATGAATTAGGCACTATAGGTTAGACCTAGTCATACAGTGGATACAAAAAATAAGTTATGCATAATATTCATACATAGCCACGTCCACCATGTCCATAGATATAGTAATGGCAGTGTTTCAGTTGGAGATGGACTTTCAATGCAACGTCTATCATTAATAGTAAAGCACCATTTAAAAAAACGAGTTCCAAGCACCTAAATCTAACTCATAATTCGAGTTGATAGCCCATGGATTCATGACAGTCAAACCTCGCATATGACAGATACAAGTTTATATTTATTTAAATTATAATAAAATATATCTACTAACAATGATACTATAGTCATTATGATTATTTGTATTTCTTACCATAATACGTATTGGAACTATAAACTCTGTATGCAATTCCTCCAAACACTGAGATCGACCCATAACCTAGAAGTATGTCTACTTTCAATTGAACACTGCCACCTGATCCACCACCACTTCTGTTGGTATTTTTTCCATCCATGCCATTTGCAGCCACTCTACCATTGAGATACATAAACTGTAATATAATGGAAACCAAAATTTACTGGTACATCCTGTTTCTTAGTAAAATTACCTCAATAATAAAGATATATAATCAACATTTACAAACAAAGCTTTCAAAATAATCAGAAATAAACGAAGTTGCGAAATAAAACATCACAATAGTTTTATTTTTCCATTTTCAAATGGCAACAAAGGCAGCAGTTATGTTTTACCCGAGCAGCATTAATGGTGATATGGCTGCCTCCTGATCCGCCATTTTCACCTCCTCCCCCACTTCCTGGATCGTCAGACATGTGGACTTGACCATAAACAGTGCCTCGAGATACAGAACGGTGTAGAGTAGCCCCACCTGTAATAGCAAGTCAAGAATGTATCAGCAAAAAATTCCTGCATCAAAGGTTATATCAAATCTTTACCTTTATGTCTTTAGTCTGATATACTTAAAAGTATAAATATGTTTTTACCTAAGCTTGCATAGCTTCCACCACTGGCTACATAACTGTCCGAATAACCTCGTCCTGGGCCAAATTCCCTTGGGTAACCAAATCCTGAGCCATCAATTATTCCTGTGAATTCAATATCCATAATTGATGAAGTAAATTCCACCTTGAAACTTTGGCAGCCAATGTATCCTCCAGATTTCACTCTTATAACAGCTGCATATATTGTAGGCTTGGTTGGATTCATTTGAATTAATAAATCACCTGCATTACTTATCTGGATTTGTTGCAGTGTAATTAATCCAGGAGTAAATGAATGTTCTGGGTCATCTGTATACCATTGTGTATGTAAAGGTATGGCATGTGTGTGTGCGTCACTCGATATAATCATCTGCCCATCTCTTTCTATTGTCAGCTCTTCTACCCCTGTCAGACGACCCTCCAGTATGAATCTTTCAGTGAGGATAGTAAGTTTTGTTGGTAGTACAGCTTCCCCTCCGCGGTCTACATGTAACCCACATGGGGCATCTAACCATGTATGTGTGGACTCGACGAAGTGAACAATCAATCGTTGGTGACTCTGGATTCTAACAAGACCCTTCTTATTACCGGTTAATTCGTGTATTACTACATTTACCGTTACATTGTCAACAGGGTGGTAAAAGTGAACATAAGAATGCCCCTCGACCTGAACCTCGTCAAATTCATAATATAAACTATTTTCTTCCATCACAATTGCTGGATTATCTGTCTGAAGCATCAGATTGTCTACTGTTAATTTGGAATGCTCTGGTTCAATACTTGAATGGTTTAGACGTGGATTGTATTTCAGTTCCCTGTACTGTGGACCTCTGTTAGACTCATACTTATACACTGTACCTGGACCACCATCACTGAGATGGTGATTAGAACTAATCCCGCCTATACCACCAACACAGATATAATGGCCACCATATGTATTAGAGAAGGTAATATGAGCAGCAATTCTGCCTCCACTTCCTGCAGCGCCAGTACCAGATCCGTCACCTCCTGCAGCATTCAGAACACCGTGCCCAGTCATTTTAAAGGCATCCACAAGTAAACTCCCCCCAGAGCCTCCCCCTGCATTGCCACTTGAACTACCACCTTTCACTGTTATTCTGCCATTTATATGTATAGTGCGTCCAACCTTAATGCTAACATATCCTCCACCAGACCCTGCACTTGTACCTCCCCCACCACTGCCTAGCTGCCATGGCGTAAAAAGGGAACCATAGGCTTTGCCAGGATAAGATCCACCGCCAATTCCTCCATAACTACCTCCAGAATTCAGGGTACCAGCTCCTGGTCCATGACCTTCGCCGTAACCTGTCCCTTCAAGGTTAATCTGCCCTTCAGATTCCACATCAACATCACCAGCATCGATAAAACCATGGTTCATTAGAATTATTCCCTTGTGTTTCACTTCTAAAAATGATGCTGTTATTGTCATATCAGTCTGTATTTTAGAGAATGTCAGGAGTCCATTGGTTTTCACATTAATGGTAGGCAGTGAGAAGTTACCAGGTTCTGTAATATGGACATAAGCTCTGTTTTCCATCAGGGCAGTTTGTGCTGTGGATGATACAATAACGTCAGCTCCATCTTCTACATACAGGTGATGTACACCTGTGACCAGTCCATCCAGTACGGTCTTAGTTCCATGTAAACGCACTTCAGTGGGTACAAATAATTCAGCGCCTTCATCTATTATATAGCTACACGGTGCCTCTGTAATATTTGTTTCTGATTCAATAAACTCAGACCACAAATATTGGTGTAACCTGATGTGAATGCGCCCAGTTTTATCACCTATAAATATATGTGTGACTACTGTTACATTGAAACTTAATGGGGGATGGTAAAATACTAATCGAGAATCTCCGGTAAGCTCCATTTCATCAAACTCATAGTAGAATGTGTTATTTTCCATTATCATTGTGGCAACAGGAACTAATAATTGTTCATTATCAACATGAATGTACCGGTGGTCTACCTGGAAATAGGTATCATTTGTTTCTGGTGCATATTTCAAAATTCTATATTCCAAAGTTCGCAAGTTGTTCTCCAGAAAAATGGTCCCAGCAGCTGCTCCTCTATCTAGTTTATAATTATTTCCACCTGCACCCCCTCTGTCTGTAAACTTTCCCCCGTATGAGTACCTCCATTGATTATGAATAGCTACACGAC
Source organism: Flabesymbios commensalis (assembly GCA_964017125.1). Taxonomy (NCBI): domain Eukaryota; kingdom Metazoa; phylum Annelida; class Polychaeta; order Terebellida; family Flabelligeridae; genus Flabesymbios; species Flabesymbios commensalis. Next base: position 59,170,328 of record OZ024918.1, read on the forward strand.
CGCCTGAACCACCACACCCAAGACCTACTCCATCTCCGCCCCGTACACTAATCTCGCCGTGGCCTGTCATGTTCAATGATCTGATGATTAGACTGCCTCCGCTGCCACCTCCTGCATTTCCATTGTCACCGTGATCACCATGAAGAGAAAGCAAACCATTTAGTTCAATATACTGCCCTATCACCCAGTCTAATACTCCGCCACCAGCCCCACCCATACCACCTCCATTACCACCCCCGCTGCCGGGTATAACTGGGTAATATATGGAGTTATAAGGGTGTGTGGCATGATCAATTATAACACTACCACCATAACCTCCATGAGATGCTCCATAACCAATTCCATTCTCTGTAAATCCAGCTCCTTCTCCGGTCTCTGCTTTATCACCTTTACCATCCAAATGGAAGATTCCTTCACTTTCTATCCAAACATAAGATGAATGTATAGTTGCTTTATTCATGTAGAGCGTTCCTTGATATTTAACCCTAAATTCACTGGACTCAAAGAAAAGCCAGTCAGTAATTTTGCGGAATCCCACTACTCCTCCTTGTTTGACAGTAATGGTATCAAAAGCAAAATGTCCTTGTGGTGTAATATGTGATTTACTTCCATTTGCAATCTGTGCAGTATGTCCTGATGATGAAAATTCCATATCTGCTTCATTTTCTATGTATATATGATGTACACCAGTCACCAATCCTCCTATAGTGCTTCTTGTCCCATGAATATGAAATTCTGTTGGTAACACTATTTCTGAATCAGCATCTATTATATAACTACATGGTGCTTCGGTGACATTGCTTACAGACTCCACCACTTCAACATACACAGTCTGATTAGATCTCAAATGTAATTGGCCAGAGCGGTCACCAATAAATCTGTGCACAATTAATTCTACGTGTGTTACATTGGAAGGATGGTAGATCAATAATCTACCCATTCCTGTTAGTTCCATTTCATCAAACTCAAAGTAATCTCTGTGACCTTCCATTATCACAGCAGCAGCTGGACTTTGTTTGCCAATATTATCACTGTGGAGATATGCATGATCAACAGCCATAAAAGTTGTGTTGTGAACTGAGTCATATTTTTTATGCCTGTATTCCAGTTCCCGGAAATTTTCCTCTTTGTATGTAGTACCAGCGGCACCTGCATGAGATCTGACATGAGAGCTTCCACCGTCACCACCGTAGTTCTGAAAAACACCACCAAATTGAAAACGCCATCTACAATGTATACCAACACGACCTCCTGCTCCTCCACTGCCAAGTCCTCTCCCATTTCCTCCATTTACAGATATCGTTCCGTGGCCTGTCATGTTGGTTGTTTTGATGAATACACCACCACCGCTACCTCCTCCACCATTGCCACCTTGAGCGTCACTCCCTCGTAATGCTAGCCAGCCATTCATTTCCAACATTTCAGCGACATCCCAATCTAATAGTCCCCCTCCAGAGCCTCCAATACCACCTCCGTTCCCTATTAACAAAACAGCATTGAAAATATTTGAAATAAACCTACACTATAATACATACAAGCGTGTAAGCTTTTTAACAAATATGTTAAAAATGCACATTTCATTTTCAATGTTTTCCAATGAAGTGTTTCATGAATCAGATTGTGTATATATATTTTGAAGGCAAGATGAAAAATGGTTTCAAAAATAGTTTGTTCACAATCTTTAGGCCTAATTATCATACATTGCTATGTAGAAATAGCGATAACAATAAAAACATAGTGATAAAAACAGAAAAATACTAAGTGAAATAATATAAATGATAGAGCAATCTCATGTAAATGTTATGATATGTGTGATTGATATTTAGCTTACCTCCTCCACTTCCTGGCATAATAGGGCTATACACTGAGTCGTATGGCACTCCCCCGAATGTTGGAGCAGGTCCACCTCCATATCCTCCATGACCTGCTCCTAATCCTGCTTCTAATCCGCCTTCTAGTACTGTAAATCCTGCTCCCTCACCTGTCTCAGGACTGTTTCCAGCACCATCCAAATGAAATGTTCCTTGGCTCTCTACTATAGCGTTTGTCGAGTAAATGTATACGTAGTTCATAAATAGTTCTGCTTGGTATTTTACTCTCATCAAAGCTACTGTAATTGTCATTGGATTTGTGATCTGTTGAAATTCTGCTTTGGAATTTCGCTCCACAGTTAGTGTGTTGAAAGTAAAATTACCTGGTGCTGTAAGCTGATAATATTCACCATTCTCTAATAGAGCTGTTTGAGCTGTAGAGAGAAAAACGACATCTCCACCCATTGTAATAAACAGCTCCAAGACCCCTGTCAGTCTACCCCCAAGAACAGTTCTGGTTCCCACCATGTCCACGATCTCCGTCATTACCAATTCACTCCCAGCGTCAATTAGGAAACTACAAGGTGCCATAGTCTCATTTCTTGCAGACTCTTCATAGTCAACTAAAAGTTTTTGGTCTTTTCGCAAATGTACAAGACCTGTGCGGTCACCAAAGAATCTGTCTATTTTGACTGTTACATCTGGCATGCCATTATCAGGATAATCAATAAGGATGTTAGCATGCCTGGTCAACAAAGCTTCATCAAACTCATAGAAATCGCTGTTTCCTTCATTAAGAACAGAATAAAGCCAAGGGACTCCATGGTTCAAATAAAGATGTTTATCCATGTCTTCATTATCAACTTCCAGCCTCCTATGTTCAGCAACAGTAAAATTTCCAAGATCAGGTGAATATTTGACATCAGCATATTGTGGACCACGGTTATTTTCTTGTACATAAACAGTACCAGCAGCACCACCTGGAATTTCACCAAATCCACTGCCACCGACAGAACGAAATCTTCCTGAAAACTTATTTGCAAAGTCTATATGTACTGCTAACCTGCCACCTGAGCCCCCTCCTGAAGATCCGGTACTGCTCCCACTGCCACCACTTACATCAATCAAGCCAAAACCTGTCAGATTCAGAGTATGAACGAGGAGAGATCCTCCACTCCCACCTCCAGCATTTGCAGATGCACCATCACCACCTCGTGCAGACAATTCACCGTCAATGTGTAGTTGAAGTCCATTGTTCCACAGCAGAGCACCACCCCCAGGCCCTCCTTGGCTGCCACCGCCTCCACTGCCCACAAACTCCGGTAGATATAAAGAGCCATAAGCAACACCTAAAATATACATAGAAAGGCTTACACATGATGAGTATCTGTATGTCAACTTACTTTTACTTCTTAATTCGAATGAGTAAAGATATGTTTAAAATCAATTGTTAGATGTTCTATTGCGGAATTTATTCGATGGAAAAATGATAGAACAGACATCAGATAAGCCACACTTCATACATTTCAATTTTAGTGTCAGACATTTACCTCCAGTATGTGGTTGATCGGCACCTCCGTGTCCACCATGCGCTGCACCATAGCCACCGTTATTCACACTTTGCCCCACAGGTGCACCAGGACCCGTCCCCGATGTGTGGCCTGTAGAACTAAGATCTAACAAACCTTCACTTTCAATTATACCAGTGTTTGAATTTAGTGTACCCTGATTCATATTAACAGTTCCTTCATAGTTGATCTTAAACGTATCAACATGTACTGTCATAGGATCAGTTACTTGTGTCAATTCCATGACAGAACCTCGTTGTACTGTCAGCATGGCCAGTGTGACGTTTCCCGGTTGTGTTTTATGTGCATATTGGTCTCCCTCAATTAAAGCAGTTTGTGTTGAAGAGAAAATGACAGTAGATGCGCCTTCTGCTAATGTTAGATTATGTACATTAGTTAGTAGACCAGCAATCTCTGTACGTGTGCCAAGCAATGTCACATCCGAAGGCAAAAATAGCTCACTGCCTGCATCTAGTCTATAGCTCACAGGTGCCACTGTGAAACTAGTCATGGAAGCTACATACTCAACGTGCATTGTCTGACCACTGAATAAATGGAAAAGTCCTGTACGGTCACCATCAAATTTATGAACTACCAATTCACCAGAGGGATCAAGCATTTCAAGTGATACATGATTTAGAGCTTCTATTTCATCGAATTCAAAGTAGCTACCACTTTCACTCTCGATCGAAGTAGCAAGATATTTGTTTCTATTGTCATTGTCAATCAGTAATTTGGTGAATCCATCTTTAAAAACTAATCCTTCTGTAGTATTTTCATACTCCCGTTTAGTGAGGCCAGCAGACGAATCTGTGTAATAAATTGTGCCAGCGGCTGCATTACCTGGGTTATCAGGAGAACGACCGCTTCCACCAAATCCACCGAAGGATATATATCTTCCAGCAAATTCACGTATCCATAAAACTCTGACAGCAATTCTACCGCCTGCTCCCCCATAACCATAACCAGATCCCCTGCCTCCTTCAGTAGCAATGTTTCCGTGGCCAGAGAAATGTAAAGCTTCCACTTTGATACTCCCACCACTGCCACCACCACTGTTTCCGTCACTAGCATCACCTCCTTTCGCATTGATACTTCCATCCAAATGCAGTGAGTTACTGACCCTGATATCAACTACACCTCCTCCATTGCCAGCATTTTGTCCTCCACCACTACTCCCTTGATGGCATGGCTTGATATATGATCCGTATTGATAACCTGAATCCAATTAAACAACACACATACATAGAAGATGTGATTATAAAGGTAAACGTAATATAGCATAAAAATAAACAATTGACTTACCACTATCGTTATGCAATGAGCTCCCGCCAAACCCACCATGTCCGCCCCCGGTCCCATATAATTTGTTATCTAATCCACCAGGACCCCAGCTATTTGATATATTAGCACCCCGGCCTGATGTGTCGAGCCTCGCACTTCCTTCTAAATGTAGGCTTCCAGTTTCCAACGTGATATTATCTGCTTCTATCAGGGTATTATAATGTAAGATAACATTAGCTGTCAACAGATGTAGGTGATGTGTATGTGATATTTCAGCCTCGGCCTGGAGTGTCAGCTGTGTGAATGACAGTGTTCCTGTACAAAAAGAATCAAATCTAGTAGACAATACTAAATACACAAATATATATACATTTAATGGTGGATGTAATAAACCATTCAACAAGGGACAATTATATTCATTTTTCAATGATACATTGTGACCAAAATTGCTGTTTCAAATTACAGAAATTTCAGAAATTATCTTATTAACCAATTAGATTTAACTAAAAAATTAATATCTGATCAGTACATTATATAACGTACATTTAATAAAAAGTGGAATATTTTCTCATAAAAAAACATTTCAATCTGCTAACTGCAGAAGTATTTACCTTCATTAGAGTATACAAATTTTCCACTAATATATCTAGCATTAGTTGCTTCATTTCCAATAACCATTCTTCTATTATGCGCAAGAGTAAGGTTATAAACTCCAGACAAATGTCCATTAAGCTGAAAAGCAGGGTTGTGTTTTCCAATAACCCTAAAATCTTGTGACAACCAAATGTCAGCACCTTCATCTACAATAAAATTACACGGAGGTGACGATCGTCTGTTGGAAAATTCATCAAACTCAACGTAGAATGACTGTCCACTTTTAATATGAATAAATCCTGTAGCATCACCCAGTAGAGCATCAATGTTGATAGTGTGGATTGGGAGATTACCATGGACAATCTGAACCATAGCCTGTTAAATATAAACAATACGTTTGTGAGAAATCGGTCAAGTTATTGTTTTCCAAAGAGATTACCAGCTATTCAACTATTTCACCTATAGTGCATATATAGGTTGTTTAAGTAAAGGTCAAGGTCAAAGTGAATTTGAAAAGGATTTATGATTGATCATGCTCTGCAGACTTGTGGATGAGTAGTAATTGAGCAGTATTTTATACCAGAATAAATGACTTTGGTAGTTCTTAGAAATTATTAGTGGCTAATATCTATGTATAAAAGTACAGTGTCTTTTCAAAATAATTTTATCACACATAGTAAAGATGAACACAACCATACCCAATCAACGTACATATTAATAATAAAATAATTTCATCAAGAAAACTAAATTATGTTTGTATGATTGATCTGTTGGTAAAAAGTGAGAGAAGACAAAATATACTATTTACATCGAGTAATTAATTACAATTTAACATAATATGTTGGCAGCTGACCTTATGTTGCAGTAGCATATGATCAAATGACAAGCTTGCCATATTATCATGAACAATGCCATGCCTGTGAATTATTGGATTGGTTTCATTTATAAACAACGGCTTGGGTGGTTCTGCATTCTGTCCATCCACATAAAGACGGAATTCCCATTCTGTGTTTCTGACAAGCATATCTTGCACAAACACTGATCCAGGACCTCCGGTATCTCCAGTAGTAGATCTAAATCCATATGCCAGCATGGCTCCCCTATATTGCTGTGATGATTCTGTATGTATAGAAACGCGACCTCCTGATCCGGAGCCTGCATTGCCTGAACCGTCTCCACCTACAGACCTCAACACGCCATGTCCACGCATGTCATCGAAAGAAAAAATGTAATATGATGCGATTTGTGTAATGAAACATAGCATAACATAATACAGCATATTGTAGTATAGGAAATTGCAGTACAGTGCGATGCAACATAACCAAACACATATAATGCAGTATAATATACCATCACAATTGAGTGCAGTCCAACACAACATACATAACCACACAACGTTACATAAGATTACATTATGTGATATAACTTATTATGACATGTCAGCAAACAACAGAGCATACTATGTCTATAGTATTACCTGCAGTAATCCAGATAGATCCTCCACTTCCCCCACCACTGTCACTGACACCATCATCACCGTCCACTGTGATAATCCCGTCTAGTAAGAATATACCACCAACATCAATTTTCACAGTACCCCCACCTTTCCCTCCACCGATGCCTCCGCCCTTGCTGCCAGGCTCAACGGGTGTGTATAGGCTACCATAATATGCCCCACCAATATCTCCTGTCAAGTGTCAAAAATGTAAAATACAATAGAAGGGTATATCACCATCTATCTAAGATGTGTATAATACAATAATAGTATAATTAAACACAGTATGCCATCAAAATTACCTTACAGTTTTCATATATTTAACAATACTTATTCTATCATAATGTAAAAGCTACTGTTGAAAATCAATATTACCGTTACTTCCACTGCCCCCATAACTGGCATGTCCAGCGCCTGCTGTTCCGGATGCATCACCTGCACCAGCTAGTAATGCCCGTCCTTTACTGTTCAGTTCTGCTCTTGATTCCAATATAAAGTTTGAAGCAGTCACAGTAAAAAATTCTGCATGGATTGCTGCTGCATATTTTATATCCTATAACAAAGTAGAGATTATTAAATTAGTAGTCAAAATAAAAAAAAATATATATTTAAAAAAAATGATAAAAAAATGGACATGAATATATTCTACTTACCAAATGAGCTACAGTCAGCTTCATTCCCATTGTCGGAAAAGGCATAAGTGATTCAGCACCCAGCTCAAAGCTAGAAAATGATAGATCTAATGGATCTCTCTGTTGGTAAATCTCATCAACAAAGGAACTTGTACGAGCAAGTGAGCCAACCTCAATATTTCGTCCAGGTACAATACGTAAATGTTGTACACCTATTATCTCTCCATTCCATCGGAAAGCCACTTCCCCAATTCCCAATATATAAACTAGCGTTGCCATAAAAGCTTTAGCTCCTTCATCAATCCATACATTTGCTGGTGTTTTTGTAGTTGTGCTCACAGTCTCGGCCTTTTCTATAAAACCAACATGTCCTGCATGAAGGTGAAGACGACCAGTTCTATCTCCATGAAGTTTCCGAATTGTTATGTTGCTTGGTTGCCCTTGTTTCATATCGAGTGATGCTCCTCTAAGCAAGTGTAACTCGTTGAAATGAAATGAATCTATATCGGTCTCATTCAAGGTGTGGTATTGGTCCCAGCTATGATCTGAGTTATCCAGTAATAACTTTGTATAAGGACGCCCACTGCGTAGATAATTCAAGTAAACTGTACCTGGACCTCCATCACTAAGCCCAGCTGAAGCTCCTGATCCTCCAAGAGAAATATATTTCCCGGCAAAGTGATTTTCACTACCAAGGTGAACAGCAATGCGACCGCCTGATCCTCCGGCTCTTCCTGTACCACCCAATGCACTTAAAACCCCATGACCTTCCATAGCCAAGCACTCCACTAAAATAGAGCCGGCGCTACCTCCACCAGCAAGAACGTGTCCATTGCCGCCATCCACTATAACATCCCCGTCTAAAAGCAAGACAAATGCTACAGATAGATAGATTACTCCACCTCCCTTGCCTGCTTTATTATCTCCATCATCACCCCCCTGACTGCCACGTAATCTGGGTTGATATAGACTTCCATAATATGATCCACCCTCTGATTGTGGACCATTACCACCTCGAGATGCATGACCAGCACCAGAACCTAAAGTACCACTACCATAAACAGCATCCAGTAAATCATCTGGTCTGTCTATTGGAGCTGTAGTCAGCTGACCACCAGCCTCTATGTTCAGAGTTCCAGTCTGTATGTGAATACTTTCAGCTAAAACTCTAGTATTGTAACCTATGTCTATCCTACCAGTGTTCAGTGTTAGCTTGTTATCTGGTGCACATATAACAGAGGATGAGCTGCGAAGCTGTAACAGACCCATACTTATCAACCCTGCCTGGTCAATATATGTATAGGTTTTATTGGAATAACCGGCAGTATGTGCTTCATCACCAATGTGTAGTGATTTCCCTTCTGAAAGAACCATTATAGCTACACCTGTTAACCGTCCATTTAATGTGATTGAAGATAATCCTATAGTATGATCCAGTGTGGCACCAGTGCCGTAGATAAATACAGTGGCTGGAAATATTATTTCAGCATCTTCATCAATTATAAAGTTTATTGCTGATGTGAATGAATTGATTGTGGCTTCTCTATATTCCATAACAAAAACTTGATCACTGGTTGCATGCAATAAGCCAGAACCATCCCCGACGACTTTGGCTGATTCTACTGTTACCTCAGAACCAAATCGTAAATAAGCTTTCTGATACAAATGTAACTCATGGAACTCATATTTAGAATGGCCATTGTCATCAACATATGTATAGCTTTGCCAGGGATTGTTGTTGTTGTCAACTCTTAGAATGTTATAAGGTAAAAAAGCTCGTACATCTTCCAGGTAGACTGTTCCTCCTGCACCATATGCAGCTGTAGTGTGTCCATTACCCCCATATGCTACAAAATCACCAAAGAACAGAATCATTGGAGTTGAAGAATAAACAGCAATACGACCAGCTGATCCTCCACCACTGCCTTCATGACCATCTCCTCCATTGCTTGTAAATTTCCCAATGCCTCGTATTGTCTTTACCTGTGTCAGTATGCTGCCACCACTACCGCCTCCGCCTGTGCCTTTAATTTGAGCATTCACAGACACTTCACCGTCATGAAATAAGTCATTTCCAATCTGTAGAATAATTAAGCCACCTCCATTTCTGTTTGCTCCACTCCCTTGACTGCCTGGTAAGACAGGTCGGTATAATGAACCATGAGGGAGTCCACCACTACCAGTATGGCCAGAAACATCCCCACCTATGCCTGCATGTCCTGCACCTCCACCATCTGTAACATTCAATGCACTAGTCCCTAGAATAGAGTTCAATCTAGCATCTCCAGAGCAGGCAAGCTCGGCGCCAATCTCAATGCTTAGCGAAGTACAGTTTAATTTAACAAAATCTGACATAAACTTTGCACGAAATTTTATATGCATTTCACCAACAAGCATATTCACACCAGTGTTAGGATCAACCTCTACAATGCTACCAGGATCAAGTTGAAATAGTGAAAAGGTTATATTGGCTTGACGACTTAATGCTGTCTCTTTTAATGGGACTATTTTAGCATTTGATCCCATGCGCATTCTACGACCCTGTGTGATGTACATATTCAACACACCACGTAAAACCCCATTTAAATCCAGTGCAGTAGGTGCCTTTCCCATAATGAAAGTTGTTTCAGACAACACAAATTCGCCTCCATTGTGTAGCTCCAAATTTATTCTTAGTTTTGAACTAGCATACCCTCCTGCATTAAATCTCTCTAGAGTTCCAAAATGATTGCTTCTCATGCGTAAAAGTCCGGTGCCATCGCTGTCTACCTTCCTCACCTCAAGGCGTCTTGGTTGACCATCTTCGATGAGCTGTAACTTTGCAAAGTTGTACATTTCAACATTGTCAAGTGTGATATCTAAATTATTTTCTGCAATTGTTAAGTAATTATGCAGTTGCCCTATTCTATTATCAACTATCAGTTTTTCTCGCAGTGTTTGATCTGTCTGTTTTCCTTCCTGAATATATACAGAGCCTGGTCCACCATCTTTAGGTGAAGTTATTGTCAGGTTATTATGTGCTCCTCCTGTAGCAGAATATGATCCCAGGAAGCTATTTTTAATAGCATAAACAGCAACACGACCTCCACTGCCACCACCGCCACCTGTGTTACTGGTTGATCCCCCATTGGCGCTAAGCTCTCCGAGTCCATGCATTAATTTGCTGCATGTTATGTACAGACTTCCTCCACTCCCACCACCACCACTATAAGAATAGGCTCCATCCGCTCTGATAATGCCATCCAAGAATAACTCTTCTACATCTATGCGGATATAAGCCCCACCCTTACCTCCCTGACCTCCTTGTGAACCACTTATCCTTGGTGTGTAAAGTGTTCCATATGCATTATCTTGAGGTTCTCCATCCAGTACTCCTCCAGAGCTGGCATAAGCCCCTCCATTATTACCCTCACCATCACCAGGTTGACCTATAGGTGCTCTACCAGATGCACTTAGCTCACTCCCCCGTTCCAAAGATAACAACTTGACAATAATTTTCATGAAATCTGCCTCAATAATGACATTCCTCTTAATGTCAAAAATATTTCCCAATAAACTCAAACCTTTTTCAACATTAAATTGTGAGCCATGTTTTAATTTCATTGAAGTCAACAAGTATGTTCCTGGTGATGTCGTGGCTTCATACTTATTTTGGCTATAACTCGCTGTGTGGGAAGTGGATTTTATGTTTAAAATACCTCCTTTCTCCAAAACAATATTCTTAAAAGTAACAATTCCTGCCAAAGTAAGAGTTGTTCCATCCACAATAAGCTCCAGCGGGACGTGAAATGTGCTGTTTGCCGACGTTTCTATATTGAATTTGGTAACCATTTCCCCTTGAAGACCTATAATTACTTCAGACTGCAGTATTTGTTGATCATTTACGAAGAGCCAAGCTGATTGGTCACCGTCCATCTCTTTGACTGATAATATTGTAGATTCCCCCTCATATTCAACATGGGCCATACCTGCACATACAATACAATATTTAAAGTTGAACTTAATAGCATGTATTTAATTATTAGGGTCCATGTATTGTATTGTTTTGTCTTTATTACGCTGATAATTTTTTATATTTATTTCTGTCCAATATTTCTGCATCATATTACATTTTCTTTAAAAGAACTGAAAACAAATATGGCTTTCAAAAAAGCTCTAAAATATTTTTTTTGTAAATGATGCTGTTAAAATACCTACCTTTCAATGATAGTAAATCATAGATGAAGTCATCTGTTCCATTACCAGTTATCTGAGAGCGAGTTTGTTTTTGTATTGTGGTTTCTGTATCACCATGTATCCACAACCATACTGGTGGGGATCCCAAGACAGTACGTGCAGATTTTATGTAAACTGTACCGGGTCCAGCTTTAACTGTATTCAAATTATTGTCATTACCACCCCCAAGTGCAGTTATTTTCCCAGCAAAAGAAAACCTGCAATGGATATAAATGTGTTATAAATAAAAGTTGCAAAACATAATACAAAATAATGTGCAGAGTCATTATCAGGAGATATAACCTTGATTGTTGCTGCGAAAATAAAAAATAGCAATACTTACATCTGATCCAACCCTAGTGTGATTCTGCCGCCGCTGCCACCGCCAGCATTATTATCCCCTTTGCCACCATTAGCTGTCAGCAGACCATGTCCTGTCAGATCATTACTAGTTATTACCACTGTTCCTCCACTACCACCTCCAGAATCATTTCTGCCAGGACCACCATCAACACGAATTTCACCTAAAAAAAAGAAAATATTAATAAATAATCATTGTTCTTATGCCTACATTTTCTGATTTGTGGTGAATACCGCTGGCATCACTTTGTGAATGTTTACTGATATTAAAAAAGTAACATGCTTGTGATCCTGCATTTTGGTATTGGTCATGCAATTTAAATATATGTCTAAATTCTGCTAGATTTAATATCAGTTACAGATATGTTATGTACCATTACACCAATATCAGCTTATATCCATCAAAAAATAGTACTTTTCTCGGTACACTACCACTAATACACTGATTTACTTTATTTCCAGAAGATAAAATAATATAATTTTTTGTGAATTTAAGGAAATTAAAAAACATCTTTATTTTATCATAAACATTGTATCAGACATGAGAAAGGATGAAGATGGATTGGATTGACCAGTATTAATGTTCAGGAGCCATGTAGGTATTTTTCGTCTCAAGCGACACAATCAGGCTTAAATTATCAAAAAAATCTTTATATTATTTTGGCTTCTTAATATGATGTAACATGTCCATAGACTGGAACTGAGTAAGTTTTAAAATTTTTGTGTTGCGCATTTACCAGTTAAGCGAGATATAAAGACGGAAGTCCCAAATTTCTTATTTTGGACATGCATGTTTGAAATCGGGCACACACAAATTTCAAACCTTATGCAGTTCTAGTGTATGGATATTTTTACATCATATGGTCATACTAATAAGCCAAAATAGAAATACAGATTTTTTGGTGATTTTAGCCTGATTGTGTCGCTTTAATGTCTATCAGTGTGAAATGAGCTTACCATCTAGTTGTATCTTAAGGAAGACTTTTAATTGTAGCAATCCACCTCCTGCTCCACCATGTTCACCTCCACCACCACTACCAAACCATTCAGGATTTCTGGTCAGGCCATACACAGCACCCCCGTGTATATGAGGATATGGTGAGCCGCCAGCTGCAGCATATCCCGCACCAGTAGCACCCTCTGCTATAGCTGCACCAGCACCGGGTCCAGTCTCATGTATGAATCCACCACCGGTCAGATCCATAGTGGATCCGGGGTGTAAAATGATATTGTTGCTCACACATACCAACTTCCAAGCATAGAGTACAGAGCCATAGTGTAGCTCTAAATGGGTCAAAGCAAGCTCTGCATCAGATGGTGCAAACTGTACTTGCGCATGGTCCATTAGAATGAATGATGTGAACTTATATGCCCCAGGTAATGACTTCTCCACATAACTACCATCAATGAAGGTAGCTGTTCTTGTAACTTCGGAAAACTTGGCTACTTGATAAGGAGCGATAATGATATGCAGTATGTTGGTCAACATTCCTATTTAAAAACATAAAACATATTTTAAAATGTATATTAAGCACCATATTTAATCAAATTTAACAATGTCAATACCTTTTTTTATTTCAATGTCCCCTATAGATAATTGACGTTTTAAAAGGTGAGAAATGCCTTTGAAATGTAGCAAAACATGGACATTAGATAGTGATAAACACATAGGCTAAACCAAATTTACATTTACAATTTGGCTAATTAACATTAGTTTATATTAAAGAAAGATTTACCTGCAAATAGGTTATCTGGGCCGAGAAATGTGACGACTTGGGGCAGACGTACTTCTGCTTGTGCTTCAATTCTTAGGCTGCAGTGAATATTAGTTTCTGCCTGACTTGTGTCTACTTCTAGTATTGCACCATCGGGGACATGAATAGTGCTTTCTTGTGTACAAAAAAGTTTTTCTATAGTTAAATGCATTTCATAGCCCGCCAAGTAAAAGTGTGAAGCAGATTTTGTCCTGAATTCACTCAGTGTAATATCTGATGTACTGCTTTCATTCAAATATGTATAAGCAGCTTCAGCTTCACCAATATCACTATTATCAATAATCATAATATTGTAAGGTGCATTATTCCTGATAATTGTTATATATGCAATTCCCGACCCTCCTGATATGCTAGTGTTAGATAAACCCCCACTTAAGTGATAATGAGCATCCAGAAAGTTATAATCTTCGGTGACATGTACCCGAATACGACCTCCCCCACCGCCCCCACCTGCATCACTATTTCCACCTGCAGCCATAATCAGCCCATCTCCCGTTAACGCCTCTGAGTGTACCCACACTGAGCCGCCACCACCGCCTCCTCCATTGCTAGAACTGCCAGCTCCATTAGATGACACAATACCATTAATTAGAATGTGTTTAGAGCTTGTGAGAAATAAACTTCCACCACCAGCTCCTCCATTACTTTCTGTCCCGTTGCCACCACCAGATCCAAAATCAGTTGCTGTGTAAATTGATCCAGTTAACAGTACATCGTTATTTAGACCTCCTGCACCACCATGTGATCCCCCAGACCCAGCATCTGTAACAGTACTTCCTACCCCTGGTCCAGATATATAGCCATTTCCATCGACCTCTACACGAGCTTTGTAGGCTACAATAATATCAGGGGCTTCCAGCTTTAGATTTTTTCCCTGTGTGTGGCTGTCAAAATGAAACACCAACCGTAGCAAGCCTCTAAGTTCAAATTGACTCACAGTTTCTATGCCTATCTGTAGAAGACCACCACTGACAACATCGAGTCTGTTGAAAAATATCTGCCCAGGTGCACCACCTGCCATGTTAGCTGTACCACTTACTACAACATGGCCATTCTCACCGACAACTAAATCTTTTACATTTCCTATTTGTCCGTGTAAAATCAAATTTGGCTCATCAGCAACATCCGATGAAGAATCTGTGAATATTACTTTCTGTGGAAGGTGTATTTCTCCCCCCTGTTCAACATTCAATTTACATGGTAATAGGTATGGATGTTGAACACCAAAAGTGGTAGAAAGGGACACTTTTTGACCACTTGTAACAAACACTGTTCCACTATTATCACCATAGATCTGTTCCATGACAAATTCAGAAGCTGTATTTGATGCAAATGTTACAAAAGCCATTCCTTGTAGATATAGTTGTATTTCATCAGGATTTAAAAGATGAGTCCTGCTTTGGGAACGAAATCCATTGTTGTCAACTATTACATCTTTTCTCGTTGATGAGGTAACATCTTTGTACTGTTTATATATTGTTCCAGCTGCACCTGGCCATTTACCTAGACCTCCAAAAGCTGTTAATGTGCCAAAGAAATTAATGATATTATCGGCATGAATGGCAATTCGACCACCACCTCCACCAGCAGTGTCATTGTCTGCATTCCCTCCTGATACAGACAATAAACCTCTGCCACTAAGGATTGGAGCTTCAAGAAGTAGGCTCCCACCACTCCCACCTGGCAAGTTATCTGCTTCACCACCTTCTACATCAAGTAGGCCATCTATATGCAGTTTCTCAGACGCTGTTATCCGGATTTGTCCCCCTCCCCTAACAGAACCTGATCCACTACCATAGTCCACTGGGTAATTGTATGGTTCATATACATCAGATGTAGATAATCCACCTTGTCCTCCATAAGTTCCACCAGCACCACTAATATAACCCAGTCCTTGGAGATTACCCCCACCTTTACAATCTATAAGGGATTGTTCCCGCATAACCATAGATGCCACGGATATTTGTATTCGCTTGGGCAAGTGTGTCGATGTTATTTGAGATGACCAGTCCATCGTCAAAACATCGCAATTTAAGGTTAATGTCTCAACCATCACAGTCATTATAACATCTGGTCCAAGGTACAGCTCCTTAAGATTTATTCCAGTGGTGCCAACATTACCGCCATCTTCTACTAGCAGTGAAGAGGATGTCCGCATATGGATCGTATCAGCTTTTAAATGTCCTCCTGATCTGATGAAAACTGATGCTTCCTGTTCAACCTTCAAGTTTGTTACTTCCAGGATTCCTGATATATCTAGATATGCTGCTAGACTACCATTCTCTACCGCACCGTTACTAAGATACCATGGCATATCATTTACAGGATCTTCCAGCAGCAAAGAACTCCCACCTTCTACTGTAAAACTACACCCTGTACCAGTTATGTCATTGTTCATTCTTGATAAAACAAGATTGCTATTATGTTTCACTTCTATGTGTCCAAACCCTGCTGAGTGTAGTTGTGTAATACTTGTATCAGTGGTTACAATCAGATGTGTTCGAGGACTAATGAGATGAAGCTCATCAATGGTGGCTGGAATGTTAGATCCTGAAATCAAAGTTGGGGCTTCAGCTGATCCAGAAACTTGTAGAATGGTATAAGGATTGTTGTTTGGTGTCTGCTTGATATAAACTGTACCTGTAGCGAATAAAAAAATTACATCTTTAGAATAAGATTATGCATTGACAAAAATAAGTAGCTATGCATTGACATTCAAGTCAAGACCAAAATATCCATCGCTAGGCGATTTAAAATGTATGCATAGATGAATAATTATTATTACTATTTTGGTCGTTCTAGTCATTGAAAGGGAATAAACAACCAATTTGTTCAGATAAATGTGAAATAGGAAGTGAATACATAATGCACACCGATCACATACCATGCATTCCACTAGTCTGACCATTGCCACCATCGACAGACAAATAACCTTGAAATGTGTCATCAACTGGATTTGATACGCTAAGTGCTATGCGTCCACCACTTCCTCCTCCCAATCCACCGTTAGCAGAAATCACGCCAATACCTTGTAGATTATGGACAATAAAGGTAAATAGTGTAAACCAGCAAGTGGAAAAATTGATTGAGCTCACGGGGGGCCGTATTCTCGAAAGAGATAAGAATGGCGTAAGTAGGCTAAAAATTTGCGTAATCTTGAAAATTTGTCTTAAGTGTTATTCTCGAAATGGTAAAGAGAAAAAATTGAGTATATTGTTGCGAAATTTTACGGCAGCCTCAGAGGTGCAGTAACTTTATGCAACACAGTGTATTTTGTACCAAAATAACACAGAAAAGCCATGTTTACAGCCAAAAAAACAGATGTAAAACTTACATTTGGTTGAACACTGTCACTACATATTGATGCTTTTTATTATGGTATACGACATGAAAATTTTCATGCGAGAGAAGTTATCACAATTGCCTGGGCATAGGCCTAGAATCTGCATGGCAAAAATGATAAACTAGCTTTGTGACGTCATAGGAAGATGACGATGTTGGCTCTGTTGCCATAGCAACAAAGAAAATAAATTTGAGTAGCAAAGAATGTTCCAATTTTTTTCGGGAATAGCAACTTATGCAACTTCTTAGTTCGGCAACTTCTTATCTAAACTAAGAAAAGAATGTTCTTCTCTTAGCAATGTACGAGAATCGACCCCTGGACATTACCCATCGTTAATGCATAATACAAAGTGGGATGTCTGATTTACAAAATCAATTTAAATTGTTGTATGTATTTCACTTTCATTATCTATATATCTATATATTATTATATAACACTTCTATCGCTTCAGTTGATTTAAAATAGCCATTGCTGATTCCTAAATGATTCTGGTATATCAGCTCTGCAAATGTAGCCAAAAGTCGGAATTATGCCCCACTATCATCACCATTCAAGGACAAAATATGAATCACCATGTTTGTATAATAAGTTATTTCATAAATGTTTATAAAATATAACATCAAGTAAGCTAGTTTCTTTTCCCACTGTAATAATCATGTACATTTCTTTACATACCTGTCACTTGTGATGCTTCTACATATATACTCCCACCACTGCCACCTCCTGCGTTAGAACTACTGGATTTGTCTGCTCCACTCATATCAATCAAACCGTCAACATGAAGTATATTTGTTACTTTAAGATGAACTTGTCCTCCACCTTTGCCTCCATTTTGGTTTGCTCCATATCCACCACTTCCATAATCATATGGCAGAGTCATCTCGCCATACACTTTATTAATATCCGTAACTGAGCTACCGAGCCCACCATGAGAGCCTCCCTGGTTAACACCCAGACCAGCTCCAGGGCCTTGTTCAAATCCAACACCAACACCAGTAAACTTGCCTCCCAGTTTGATGGTCATGCTCTTCACCTTGAGCTTTGTTGTCTTAGTGGTGTCGTTAACAAATAGTCTAATCTCACCTTCAGGCTCAATAGTAATTGAGTTATAGTTATAGGTATCTGACAGTAAATAACATATCTGTTTACGACCAACATTTAATGCTAATCCTGCAACAAGTGATGAGCATGGTGTTTCGAGTGGAAGTACTGACATTTTCGGATGGATTATCTCTTCATTAGCTGCATCTAAATTGTAATCTGAAGGCAATACAAATTCTGGTACTTTCTTGAATTTCGTCACCTTTAGATTGGTTGTAGTAATTCCATTACACTCATCATTTATTGTTAATTTTCCCAAGTAATCAACTGTTAACTCAACAAGTACAATATTTTCTGTGACACTTGGGGCTTGTGTGTAATACATTTTTGCTGGTTTAGCTATCGATACTTCTCCATTATCACGAGTTTTCAGTTTTTTAATACCTCGTAGAATTCCGCATAACTGAATTTTCCCCCTTCTTTCTACGGTGACTGAAGTTGGTACAATGACATCAGCATCTTCATCTATTTTTATATGATAGTTGACAGATAAACTGTTTGGTTTCCCTAAATTAACTCGGACATTTTCGTTAACATGAAGTCCTGCTTTATCTGTGGCATGTATATTCCCTATGTTCATCTCAAATATTGTTGTGTAAATTCTACCAAAACCAACCCAAGCCATGTCATCGATATATAGATCATCTATTTTATTGCCACTTGCAGTCAGTAGAGTTGTGTCTCCAGATGTAGCTATACCACCATTATATACCCATACCTAAACATAGTAAATAATATTATCTTGTGATTATCCAATCACAAGTGATATGATGACAGAACATGTATGTGATAATTCTGGTAAGAACATTAAACCTGTGTGCGAACAAGTAACACACCCAAACCTGAGAACAATTTCTAAATATGTGCCCAATAAAATACTTCACAGTTTATTTAACAACATCAGCATAACCTGAAATAGGTTACTCAGGCTAAACGTATTTATTGTTAATATATTGTCCAGGGTGATGTGAAGAGACATTCATCTACATTTGCTGACACATAAAACTAGGTGTGAAATGCTTGACAAAACTAATGTTCGAGAGGGATGGATGGGGCAGATTCATGATTCGCCCCCACATTAAAGTTTGCAGTGTTGAAAATAAAACAGGTCCTGATATGAAGAACAAATAACTGACCTGTGTGTGATCAGTGTTTGTATCTGTGATATGAATAGTGCCTGCTGCACCAGCTTCATATCCCGTCCCTCCTATAGCTTCTATTTGCCCTCCATTCACAAAGTCTACACTTTGGATAGCGATACGGCCTCCGCCTCCTCCTCCACCTTTCCCATTGCCTGCACCTCCATTAGCCTGTATTAACCCTGAAACATAAAGTCATCACGAAAAAAATGCAAAGTATGTTGTGTTCTAAATTGATAAAACTGTCGGCCATGCTGTCGTCATTGTACACATATGGCGTATATCTATACAAAACAGGAGGGCCAGTTCAGATTTCATGGCTGAGAAATAATGACCAGCGATTGTGACTTCAGACTGTGTGATCAAACTTGGCAGTGCAAATTTCATATTATCAGACTTTGTGTTCATATATCAGCAAATTTAAAGTCAGGAGTCTGAAGAGTGAAGGCTGAAATATGTATTTTGAAAGTCTGAGTTGCTAAATCACTACATGATGCATAAGATCTGAAGGCTCAACTGTATTCGTCTCCTGGACTCATTAATAAAACAACAATTTGACTTTTTTAAGACAATTATGAAAGTGACACAGTATGGTACTACCTGAGGCTGTACATTCTTTGATTGTACCACTACGATTTATTTCCAATCCTTGTGGAATTGACTGTTCTTATCATCCAACAATAACCTTATTGATTTATAACTGTGAGTTTGATTTAACAAATGTAAGCAGCATTGAAACCAAATGGCCTTGATTACTAATGCATAAGCACAGAAATGACCAGTTCTTTTCGGTCAATTTTTACAGTCGACATAAGTGCTTCTGGCTCATGTTTATTCATTTCAGGTTACTTGTTATGTTACACATTCTGTCAACTGCTGTGAATTGATGTGTTACCTTGCATATGAATAGTTTTCGATTTGATCCAGATACTTCCTCCGGATGGTCCGCCAATGTCAGTATAGTCAGCACTTCCTCCACTGAAATATATGTAAGTTTCACTACATAATAATTTAATATTAACACATATCTTTAAATATAACAATAGCGTAGGTCATTCGAGTCACGACTTGTGTCATTTGATCCTCAGCTGGTTTATTTGATCCATCGGCTCCGCTTTGGGATCAAATCAGAAAGTAACGTGTCAAAGCTTATTCAGTCATCACCTAGTAAATCATGTGACCTAGATCCATGTGCAGCTCAAATCGTCAAGGACAGTGCTGATATTCTGGCCTGGTCAATCTCAATGATCATAAATTTCTCATTGGCAGAAAGGAGGTTCACAGATGCCTTCAAAATTGCTCATGTTACACCATTAATAAAAAAACCTTCACTTGATCGAAATGAATTAATCAATTTTAGACCTGTATCTGGATAATTTTTTTATTCCAAATTGATCGAGAAAATCGTTGCCAGTCAAATAAAATCTCACATGCAAAATTCAGGTATTTCGAATAACCTTCAATCAGCATATAAATTTGGAAATTCCACCGAAACGGCCCTTTTGTATATTCAAAAGGATATTTTGTCAGCTCAAGACCGTGGTGAACTTACTGCTCTTTCAATTTGTCTGCGGCTTTTGATACGATCGATCATGGCCTTTTGCTCAGTAGATTGATTGAGTGGTTTGGCATTGATGGTGTGGTGTTGCAGTGGGTTCGATCCTACCTGAACGGTCGTTCTCAGCTTGTTAAAATTAATTGTGTACTGTCTACTCCGCAATTGTTATTGTGCGGTGTTCCACAGGGCTCTGTGTTGGGTCCGCTATTTTTTACTATGTATACTACTCCTCTCAGTTCAATAATAACAGCTTTTGGTCTTAAGCATCATCTTTAAGCTGATGATACACAAATATATACATCTTTTGTTGCAGAAGATATGACACAGTCTATAATTGTTGTACAAAATTGTATGCTGGCAATCCAGATTTGGAAGAATCAAAACATGCTGAAACTTAATCCTAGTAAGACAGAGTGCATGATCATTGGTAATTCAACTCAACGTAAAAAATGTGCTTATGTTTTCCCAGTTGAACTTCTGAACCAGAATTTTGCCGGAATACACTTCATACAAACTGGGTGTGGCTTTTGATCCAGCTTTTTTATTCAAGAAACATGTGTCGAATATTTGTAGATCAGCTTTCTACCATATTAGGGATTTTAGACGCATTCAAATTCATTTGAATAAAGCTATTGCAATTTCTCTAGCCAATGCTTTAGTGAGCAGTCGCCTTGTCTACTGTAATTCGTTGCTGTTCGGTTGTCCCGAAAAATATAAAACAAGTTTGCAGCGTGTACAGAATTGCCTTGCTCAAGTAGTGACCAGGTCAAGTAGGCTTTCAGAGTCTAGGCCCCTGCTCAAATCACTGCATTGGTTACCTATTAAATCGTGTATCAAATTAGCTGGACAGTGGTCAAAAAGAAATTACGGCCATTCATCGTTCGTGGGTGCTGCACCGTCTACTTCAGCCTTTCAGGTCGCATAAATATGAAAGCTTGAAAACCATTTTGATCGAGCGACGTGGTTTGACAACACCCGAACGAGTCAATAAAGTGATTTCCGGAGAAAGAATGGGCTCGGACATTCCCTCACGATTCTTAAGGCGTCTACAGAAGACGGCAGGCTTTGGAACTAAAGCAGTTGTTGGAAAGGCGGTCATACGCCAAGCATTCATTCGGCAGATGCCAGCTTCAATCCGCGCTCATTTGGCAACACAACCAGACAGCGCCACACTGGAAAGTTTGGCCATGTTGGCCGACAGGGCCCTTGCCTCCGAAGCGGACGTTGAAGAGAGTAAGCCGGGGGTTGTGGATATAAAAGTAGACGAAACCACTAAGCTAGTGGGATTGCTTGAGGACTTATCAAAGAGGCTGCAGCCGAGAAGAAGAGAAATCAAGGACGTGGACATTTAAATAACCACTATGCACCTAGGCCTACATTTATTCCAAATTCCGATTGGCACCCGATAAAACTTGTCATCGCGAAACGCGAGTTCGACGAAATGATAAAATTAGGGGTCATCGAACCTAGCGACAGTGAGTAGTCCTCAGCGCTTCACATGGTACCAAAGAAAAATGGCAACTGGAGACCATGTGGGGACTATCGAACGAACATTTACACCCTGCTGACAGGGTGTGAATATTATTTGAACCCTGCTTCAGGCCATTTACACTCTGCTTGTATGTCTGTATATGCAAAGGTGCCTAAAATATTGATAATAATATACAGTTAGCACTGTATTGTCGAAAAGAGATATTTGAATTGATGCTGGACCATAATATTTTATAGGGATTTTGGCTTGATGCTGGACCGAGGGACATCTGAGTGTGATGAAATAAACATATGAATAATACATAGATGAATTGATGCGTGGTCAAGTACATATGATATTATATCATGTGTACTGAAATAGAGATGTGTGAGTCTCATGTGAACTGATATAGATATGTGTGAGTCTCATTTGTACTAAAATAGACATGTGTGAGTCTCATGTGTACTGAACTAGACATGTGTGAGTCTCATGTGTACTGAACTAGACATTGTATACTGTCATGTGTACTGATAAAGAGATGTGAGAGTCTCATGTGCACTGAACTAGACATTGCATACTGTCATGTGTACTGATAAAGAGATGTGAGAGTCTCATTTGTACTGAAATAGACATGTGTGAGTCTCATGTGTACTGAACTAGACATTGTATACTGTCATGTGTACTGATAAAGAGATGTGTGAGTCTCATGTGTACTGAACTAGACATGTGTGAGTCTCATGTGTACTGAACTAGACATTGTATACTGTCATGTGTACTGATAAAGAGATGTGAGAGTCTCATGTGTACTGAAATAGACATGTGTGAGTCTCTACTTAAATAGAGAGGTACAAGTACTTGACATAGAAAAGCATTACTAAACAGATAAATATTATTGTATGCACTATTGTACATGTGGATCAGAGATTAAAGATCACATATCGATAAGATGAGGTCGTCCGTAAGGATAAGGTACTTGGCTTAGACAGTTGATTAATTATACAGT
The DNA here is from genome assembly GCA_964017125.1 of Flabesymbios commensalis. Lineage (NCBI taxonomy): Eukaryota > Metazoa > Annelida > Polychaeta > Terebellida > Flabelligeridae > Flabesymbios > Flabesymbios commensalis. Next base: position 59,193,677 of record OZ024918.1, read on the forward strand.
TCTTACTTGGCACAAAGTTTCCCTTCAATAGTAATGTGTCCATCTGTATTTGAAACCAGTATGATTCCTCCAACAACAGTTCCGGTCACACCGCTACCTTTAGAATCCGGCTTATCCATTATCCCATATACCTCATTCCTGTCTGGGCTTTCATCACCAAACCCGCCATATCCTCCGTGGCTGGCTCCAGAAACAATATAATCTGAAATAACGAAATGTAGAAAATTAGTTCCAGAAGGAACAACAAAATATATATTAGTATCCACTGCAGCATATGTAATAACGTAGATGTGAGGCTATGTATATGCGTTGTCAAATAGTTTAATCATACTACATCATATTATAACAGAGAACATATCGTCGCCTCGGAGCTAAAGGATCCTATCTGACACTCGCTAGAGTGGCAGATAGGATCCTTTAGCTCTGAGGCGACGATATGCTATACATATTGTCCTATTGTGTGAAACATGACGTTTATTAAAAAATAGGCTTACTCATATATAGTTTAAAATCCTACCAGTATTAGAGACAGAAAGATCCGTAGCTGATACTAGACCATTATCCTGAACATGTATTGTTTCAAACACCAACTCAATTTCATTGCCAGTCAGTTCACTCGCTGATTCTATCGTCAGACTAGATCCACGAAGCTGGCGCTTAACGCCTGGTAAATGTAATTTGCTTCCCTGTTGCACTATCACTGTGGGGATTTCCACCTAAATATTAGAAATAAATAATAAAGCAAACTGATGTACATTATTTAACAAATTTACATGCATTTATTACCAAAGCAGAAACATGATTTATCTAGTCTACATATTGTCAATCTAACACTGATGGTTTTATGTTGTTATCACAATTTTTTGGCTATTTACTTTTCAGCTTTGTTTGTCAAAACATTATATTAGTTTCCATAATATGCATCCTACATTGTCTTATTTTTAAAGTAAATACCCGTCCATGTGGTAATCCATTGTTTCTGGCACTTTCACGGAACCATACTTCTGAATCAGCAATAGTAAGATGCTGCACCCCATGAAATATTCCATCAATTATGTGCAACGAATTCAGAAAAATAATGGTGTTCTGTATGTTTACTTCGCCATCTTCATGGAGACGTAGTTGAGCACCAAGTTTGGGCCCTGCTTGTCCAATAACCATTGACACGTGTGGGCCTACATGAAGTACACCCAGATCTTGGCTGGTTACACTACTGCCAATTAAAGTATTTATAGTTATTTTCCGTGTGTAGCTTCCAATGTTTTTAATTGCCAAGTGTGCTCCATTCAATAGCGTTAACGTTGTAAACGTTAAGTCATCCAAACCAAGAGGTACAATCGCTCTGCTACCATCTGATTCTTCCAGGAATTCCCAATTTTCTATAGTTTCCTGTGTCAAAAAATGGTTGTATTTGGATGTTGTTGCAAACAAAACCTTATATCACAGGGCCATAACCAGGACGGAAATACAAACGAGGTGAGTCAGAGACGATTGTTAGTATAAAGAAGAGGAAAAGGGAAACCACTGCCTCGTGCTAGTAATGGGCTAGATAATGATAATGATGTCACATGACCAAATCTTTAAAATAATAATAACGTGGCACAGTTTATCACAAAAATGACATTAAGCGCTTTGTGAAAGGTACAATGCAAGCTTCAAAGAATTAAAGTATATATTCACATTATTTTTCTGTAATGATTTGTTACTTGCATTTGCGGCGTAAGATTGTCCAGCGTCCACAGTAAGGTGTTCAGAATCTGTAGATTTGTCTCTGAGATAGACAGTACCAGGACCTCCTGTGTTGGTAGCTCTACCACCATAGGCCTGTATCATACCACTAAACTCTGTGTGTTGATAATGTACAGCGATACGACCGCCTGCCCCACCACCAGTCCCAGGTGTACTGCCACCTCCTCCATTACTCTGTATCAATCCAGATCCATGCAGTTCTGTAGTACTGATCCATATGCTACCCCCACTGGCGCCACCTGCTCCTTCCCTCCCATCTTCACCATTACAGCTTATCACTCCTACAGAGGATGAAAGTAAGATATACACATAGACGGTACTTATTCGTTTTATGTCATATCACATCTACACAAAATGAATAGACAATTTAGATTCTATATATACAATTTAATCATTCACATACAAAGCACAGGGTTTCATATATTGACAGATTCAGGAACCGATGTATTACAGCCTTATAATGAACAAATTACACATATTTAATACATCTCCATGAGCCATAAACCCATTTATTACACTAAACATACCTCTTTCATAGTTAGCATTTATTATGTGTATCTAATGTTTCAAATGTAACAACTGATTATTCCACATATTTCTTGTTTAGATTAGTCACATCACAGTTGTCTTTCTTTGACTTACCATCTATGACTAATCCTTGTTGTATATCCAGCTTTAGTACACCACCTCCCTTGCTGTCCGCAGTCTCCACTGATTCTACAACCACCCTCGCAGTACTTCCATAGATGTGAGGACGATCTAGATCATCATAGAATAATCCACCACCTTGTTGACTGCCTGCTCCACCTGTCCCACCATGGCCGGCTCCTGATCCACGTAAACCAACACCTCTGTCATTGTTGTAGATGTGATGAGTAGACTGTCAAACAAAATAACAACATATAAGCTTTTATAACCTTATTTAAAAAACTTTTAAACAGTATCACATTTCTGTAATTGTCAATGTTATGTATGTGATGTGTGGACTGACAAACACATTAATGACTTAGTTCAAAACGTGATCAAGTCTCAACCACTCATTGTTAAGACTCACTTAATTGTATCTTAAAAGCTGGTGAAACATGGTCCAGATAATTTACAGACCATTTTTACAATATTACCAGGCTCCACACTTCTGTCTTTGCTATGTATATACTAATATGTGGACTGTTAAACAAAAAAACATAAGCTGATTGAGCTTGATTGATAAACCACTTTTAACAAGTGTCAACATAATTCTGATGAAGCTTCTATGGGAAGCAGCATCGTCTCTGTTTTAGCTGCTTCACTATGGGCGGTTCCATTCCCAGATAATTGAGATAGTGAATTTAAACTCAATGACAAACGCGAAAAATAAATGAGAAAGAATCAAATGTGCAGGTTACCTTATGATTAGCAGAGATAACACCTGCATGGTGTAGAGTGAATGTATCTGCCTGGAAGATAGCATTATCTGCTTCTATTATACCTCCACTGTGTACTTCTACATCTGTGCCAATCAGAATCATTGGTAGCTCTCCGTTACTTTGCAGTATCAATCGACCTCCACCTTGAACTTCTACTTTATCAAAAGATACAGTATATGTATCTTCCTTAGCTTTCCTTAAAAAAACACAATAAAAACGTATTATCTTTTTTTGTATTTTTAAATGACTCATCTTTATGTCAATAATTTGACGTTCATATATCATGTATATAATAACAGGTTGAAACAAATGTAAATTGCAAGTCAAAAAAACTTGAATTTTGTAATCATTGGTTTTTATATACCCCGTATTTCACACGAGATTCAACAAGCATGAGGCAAAAACATCCTATAAAAAGAAAGTGGTAATAATTACTTATATCGGAAAAAATGGGATATTTTTACCTGTAATTTAACATAAAAATTTAACACAAAGATTGTACTTACATTACACGAATAGTCACCCCTGTATGATTACCTGTTTGCTATATTTCATTAATAAGTGCAAATGGTGTTAGCCATCTTATAATTCAGTTTATTGTTAATAGAAACAATCTAAATAACTATTCTTACTTAAGTATGACAGTACCACCACTACCAATCACCAAATTCTCTACACCAGCCACCAGTCCCTCCATCTCCACAGTAATGCTGTGCACATACAGTAATTTCTCTACTTCTGCAGTACTATTAGGATAAAGCTTCAGCCCAAATTGTAGTTCTGGACTTTCGTCAGGTAGCTCTATGTTTAGAAACTGCAAAACATCATGCATGCCTTCTATTACATAGTGATTTTTACCATAAGGTTTCTACTTTATCTAATATTAAACAATCGCTCACCAATGTTGAACCAACTTGGTATATGCAGTATTTGAAAACTTGTCTCCCTATGTATTGTAAACCGGGAAATATTGATGGATTTAAACTTTGGCGGTTTGGGGATTTACTGAGGTACCTCGATACTATTCTCATAGGAACATTGTTTTGGGTGGAGAGAAGCATTGGCATTTTTATCAACTCACCTCGCCAAAGCCTCAATATAAAACAGGCACCAATACTTCCCGGTTAACAGTAAGTACCAGTCATGCAGGATATGTCATTTGAGGGTGCGGAATGACAATTACAATAAAGTGTTTACATACTTAGATTACTAACCTGCTGCGGACCGATGTGGAAAGTGCCAGATTTATCCCCTCGAGATTCTCCAACATAAATAAATTGATCAAACTCATCTATATTTCTCCTGTACAAAGCTAAATGAGCATTCCCAGCAATCTCCAGACTAGCCAGATTGTGACTATGACTGCCTATCAATACATCATCAAACATCCACGTACGGTAACTATCTCTGCCTCTGTGAAGGTCATCTAATCTACCATATTTGACATCAGGTCCCAAAGGGAAGCATACATGTTTGTTATCAACAACTAAGTTGTTATCTCCAGTGACATTGTCATGAGACAAAATAGTTCCAGCTCCACCACATTCATGGAAGCTGTTTCCACCTTGAGCTAGCATTTGTCCTGAGAATGTATTCAATGTTGTGGATGTTGCAATTCTTCCACCCGAGCCACCTCCACCGCCACAGTTAGTATTTTCTTGGGTAGCAGATCCCCCTCGTGCTATTAGTGTCCCTTGGCCTCTCATAGTGTCAGCTTCAGCATATATACTGCCCCCTGCTCCACCACCCGCACGTGATCCACCTGATGCTTGACCGTCACAGATAATGTCTCCATCAATGACAAATAATTTGGTCCACAGCTGCACGATTCCACCTCCGTAACCACCAGGGTAAAATTCACCTGTAATCAGCAAGACAGTTTTAATTAACAAAATCACTTCCGTACCCGCCGGGGTAAACATCACTGCAACCAACAAGAGGATTAAATGGTCATATTCAGATCGTCTATTAGATAGTAAATATGGAACATATAGTGACGGTAATATGGCTTTCTGGTGTCTCTATCAACATATGACTCTCTAAACGTGTATGAGTAGTGAATATGATTAAATGTGATCAATATTATTGTATTTTTATTCTCACTACCTGTTGGATAACAATTGCCTCCTTTAGCCGTAGTACCAGCCGTTCCTCCACGACCTCCGAATGATGATGGTGCGTACATGGAGCCTTGGGGTGATCCTACAATTCCCTGACCAAACCCTTGACCTCCTCCTGCCCCATGCCCTCCGCCTGACCCTCCTTTAAATCAAACGGAATTAAGTTGAATCAGACATGTAAAACGTGTAACTCCTTGATGTATAACAACAAATGAAACAACTACATATGTGTTATATGTTACCTTAAACTTTAGAATTGATGTGATTTTAAATCAAATAATTATTTGTTTCTCTTGAATTAAATTATTACCGCCAAACAGACTATCAACAGCAACAGCTTCATCATGCTCTCCTTCTCCAGTAGTATCTATGATTCCAGCCGCATCTAGCTGTACACGATCTGCAAACACGCTAAGCCACGATGCCTAGCAACACATTGCAGCATCATGATCAGGGTTTAAAATTGAAAAAAAAGCAAGATACAATAACCTAATGCTATGGGACAAACATAACATTTCTTACAAAAAAATATATGTGACAATCAAACTATCAGATTGTCTACGTAATTATACAAAACGTAGACAAATAAGTATGAAATAAAATATCCACAGTTTAATAAATAAGAAATATCTACAGCAAATGTGCAGCAAAAACATTCTACAATCTAAATTACTTTTCTACCATTCTTACTTTTCCATCTTGTTTTGTATTTATGACTTCAGCGCAATTGGAACTGTCAGACACGTTAGTTGATATATAAATGTTATGTATGTGTAAATGAATCTGAAATACTACCTTTATTTGTCCTCCTGCGTGAACATGTAAATGACTGGTAAGCTGCAGAAGCAGAGACGGTTTTTTTCTATCACTATCCACAATGTAAGTAGAATCTAAGTACCCATCAGAAAATAACACAAGAGATTCTAATGATAATTCCCTTTTGTTGACTGTCATTGTCTGAGCCTAAAAATCAATAGGAGAATATTATGCATGTTATTTTGCCTTTTAGTCATCATTGACATTGACCAGTTGTAAACTATGATGAATGGTGAGAATAAATCAAAGTGGAAGAATTTATGCTTAGTACAATGGAATGCACACTCTTTAAACAAACAAGCCACTACACCAAGTACGGTGTGTAGTGACACACCCACACACTGACTGCGCATAGATTTTGGCCAACATATAACTCAATAATAATAATAATAATAATAATAATAAACTTCTATGGTGCCTAAATGCTCGGTGATCCGGGCTCAGAGGCGCGACAAACATAATCGTAATCCGACTCATAGTTCCAAAACCGTTTGCGTTTGTCGTCTGGGCAACATGGCCACTGAGGATTTAAGTCGGAAAAGCCTGACCAAAAAGATATATTTTCAATTTCTTCCGGAAACTTATTCGTGTTTTCACAGAGCGAATTTCTAAAGGAAGTTCATTTCAAAGTGTAGGTGCAGCAACAGAGAAGGCCCTGCTGCCTATCGTGGTTCTGACCCGTGGAACATTCAGCTGATCTAGATCACTGGAACGAAGTGTCCGTACCTTTCGCGATGGCTGAAGCATGTTTCGAATATATACTGGTTGTCCACTGGTCAGAGCCTGGTAGGTCGGGGAACACAATTTAAATTTGATCCTGTAACGAGCAGGTAACCAGTGCAAAGATTTTAGAAGAGGAGTTATGTGACAAAAACGAGGCGACCTTGTTACAACCTGCGCCAAACGGTTCTGTACACCCTGCAGCTTTGAGTCACACCTCTACACAGGTGTTTGGCTGCATCCGACTCCTTCCCCTGTATGATGTGTTGCGGAGTTTGGGAAAGTCAAAACAAATTTATGTGCAGAAAATGTCAGTCTGAGTAGCAGTGAGTAGTCTGGACTGTTGCACCGTAGGGATTGCAACAAGCCATATACCACATTTAATTTTTCATTGTATATAATTTTCTATGCAAGGAACAACGAAAGGTAGATAACTGAATAAATTAATACTACTGAAGTAAAATATAAACATCAACTCATCAACTCAATCAACTCATCTATATAAATCATTTGACACATCGTTATAAAAAGTGAGTAAATATTGTTTCTCATCGCTTTCTGTACAACTATGGCAGCATCACAATAGAAAAAAGCATGAAGGCGTGACCCTGCACTGCTTGTGTCGAATTACTTCAATGGTTCTTCCCAGTGCATAGCAGCACTACACACTCCATGAATTTGAATAATTTGGAACACTGCATAACACAATACCTCTGAGTTTCGAACCATAGCCAAGATGAGCCAGGTCGTTTAGAAATATTTAGCAATGTTTTAGTGTAGAAAACCTACATTGTCGAGAATTTTGACATTCACATTAGATCCAATCTCAAGATGATCCACTCCATCTATTATTCCGTCAATAAAAATATCACCATAACCCAATCCTTGTAATGTCACTCCTGAAATGGCAGATATAATAATTAAACTATGTGTTTTAAATGCTGGATCAACATGGAACATAATCACCGCCAAACCTATGTATGGTCTCTAAGTACTAAATGGCTGATTTCACATTTGAGCATATGACTTACTTTACTTGACCTTGCTGCCTATCATAGGCACGTATTCTAAAATTACGTTATGTTGATAATGATATGTAATTTTGTACATTTTAACATTGTTTAAGAAGTGATAATTACGAAAATTCAAGCCCCTTGCTCAGAAGGTATTCTGATAACTCGAGCAGTTACATATTTGAAAAATAAGTTTATAACAATCGAAAAGCAGAAGTCAGTCATTTAATTTGTTTTCTGATGAGGGGGGGGGGGGGTGTAGCGATTTATAATTGTTACACATGTACACAGACCTGAGGTTATATAATATATAATAGTATAATTATATTTAAAAAAAACTTACTTTCGGGTAAGGCTATGTAATGATTTTCATACATTCTGAAGGAAGATGGGAATGGACTGTCACTGTTGATGATGCTTATTTGCTGATCCGATGAGTGCAAAAACCCTGTTCGGTCACCATGCAGGTTATCTATATTCACAGGAGCTCTTTTGTCTGTCAGGTCTAAGAATATTAAGTGGCCAGCTCCAACTATCGTCACATGTTTGAAATCGTATTCATCTATGTCATAATCTTCATGGTTTACTATGTATGTTTTCCCACTGTTGTGTTCCGGGTCTATAACGTAAGGGTTTTCAGGTCGATTTCCCTGGTTATCTATGAAGAGACTTGTTTCGGATATTGCATTGACATAAACAGTTCCGGCTCCACCATTCTCATTTGGACTCAAACCTCCATCCGTACTAAATTCTCCATTAAAACTGTAGCTTGTCTGGCCGTAAACAGCAATGCGACCACCCCCACCACCTCCGCCACCATACTATGTAAACATAATATAAAAACAATATATAAAAATGAGCTCAGAGAATCACTTCTGCTGAACTATGTGATATTTTATGTGGTACTTTTTAAGTCGCTTATTAAGACCATGCATGTAAGCTATTGATATAAGTCAGTTATTAAATACAGGCGACAATTACAGTATTGACATCAGCTGTCGTCATGCTTCAGTTATATTACAAAAAGTCAGCGTAACTAAAATAAAACAACATCAGCTATAAAATAACAAAATATTGTTTAAATGACTATGTTATTAAAACTAAAATGAAATTTGTAATGTGATAAAGCTATGTATTCATGCGCCTACCAGTGTTAAGATATTCCTCTCGCCAGCACAATATCTCCCGACAGGATCGCACAGATCTGCTTGCACTGATGAGTTACAAGGCATCTCATTTTCTGGGTCCGTACAGCTAATCACACAGTTATATTCCACCCAATAATAGCTATTTCTACATTCCAAACAACGATATTTATCATCTAATCTATTACAATGTGCCACATGAGCTCCTCTGCCTCCTCTGGCTGACAATAATCCACCGCCTATAACACATACAAATCAGAAGTGCTATACACATACAAACATATATATTAGTGTTTAGGTGAATATGCATATTTTTACAGCTATGGCTCAACTATAATAGGTGGTTCACCAGGTTCATACTTTATCGATATGTGTATAAATCAGCTTTATTATGGTACATATGACAATATAAAGCTCATAGAGCACAGAACATGCACAGAAATACAGTACTATAAACCTTTACTATGATTAATTGAATACGTGCACATTGTTTGAACTGTAATGTTCCATATATTACAAACTTGATTTTGCCAATTTAGAATTAAAGTATGTTATAGCATATTTCTACTTACCTGAGAAATGGCTGCTCTCTAGGATGATACTCCCGCCTGAGCCTCCGCCTGTGCCATTGATCTCTGTGTCACCTCCGTCAACGGTTATCTCGCCATCCACAAGCATACTATCTGTAGCTATGAGATGTAACACACCTCCACCATGGCCAGTGCCAAACTACAACGCACATTAATATATTGCATCTCTCAATCTACAATAGTATATATATTTAAATAATCCTGGGTCACCGGATAACCAATTGTTCACTGCAAATAGATCATGTATTTCTAAATACACTGTGTGTGTATGTGTGTATTTGTTCATAAAAAATGCATGTTTATAAAAATACATTTAAAACATTTATTCTCAGAATGTGCCAGAAACAAATACACTAACCTCCCCATAACCACCGGACCCAAAGTCAGTAGGAAATAGAACATTGCCATAAGCTGGACTGGTGGTTTTGTTAACAGACCCTTGACCTGCAGTACCACCATGTGAAGCTCCACTACCTCCTATATCATCAAACTCTCCATATCCAGCACCAGGTCCATTACCGGCAACAAACCCCTGTCCACTCCCGTCTAATTCTCCATCAGTGTCGATTATTATGTCTGAGGCTGAGTAGTAAAAGTAATAATTAGAAGAAATTTTGTGAAAAAATATTGAAACAGACATAATATTACAACATTTTACTATAATATTTCTTGAATTGACGAATTTGGTAGGCTAATATTGATAACATTTTTTTCTTAATATGTTTTTAGTGGAACAGGCAGACAGTGAGGCAAAGCAAAACATTTTTTTACTATATAATTATGAAAATAAACGAGAGCGCTGATGCTAACAATATCTTCGACATTATTTGAAAGAATTAAAGTCAATAATATCGAAGGTAAAAAATTAGGTCAAATGTCATAACTCCCTAAAGGCAAACCTACACAAGGGATGTGTGCAATATGAAAACAATTCAGCACCAACAGTTTCCAATATATCGTCTGGAAACGAAACACAGATGCATGGCCGGACAGACATGCTGCTGACAATATCCCTACTTTGTGAGAGGGGGGATATATAATTCAGTTTAGAAACAATACCTGTAAAAAGCATGAATACATTACCTGTAACGGACATGCTGTTGAACTCGACTCGTCCACCACCATGAACTATTAAATGATTTTGTAGCTGTACAGATAAGGTATCCCCATTATTAGAGTCTCCTTTATAAGCAAGTAAACCACCATCGTGTATTTTGATAGCTTTCAGATTGAATGCACTCGGTATATCTGAGTCTAGCTTGGCTTGAGGATGTATAATAAGGGATCCACCCAGAGACATGATCACTGATTCTACTCCCCTTAATACTCCTCCATATAATGTTACAGAACTGCCTCTTAGAAACGTCTCTGCCGGTAGGTTGACTGTGGCATTCTGCAAATAACAACCTTGCATTAAAATACATTGTATGGACATTTATTCAACAGCTTAGCACCCGAGCTTCCCAAAGAGTGTCCACAAAGCTATTCTTTTTTGTGGTGATTTTGTAGGTGTGAGATAATATTAGCTGAAGAGGTAAAGTGCATACTGACCTCATACAGTACGACATTAAATGTAAGGACTGCTGACGAGTTGAAGTCTATGTTGACCCACATATCAGGCTCTATGTGTAGCGTAGCTGTGTAATCTCCATCCACCAGAATTCCTGTTAGAGTTCGAGGCCCGGCAAACGGAAAGCCACTGTTATCAGTGGCCATCATTCCCACATGGGCATGTTGCCCAAAGTCCATGGTCCGTAAATCAAATTCAGCTGATGCATTTGAAGGCAGGGGAATCATTGTCTTCCTTCTCTGAAGCACATATCATTGATCACATTGTTTAAATTGTAACCCTTGTCCTGTAATGTAAAACTGGTATAAATATTAACACTTGGCTCGCTTTCAAACAAATGAAAGGTAAAATTGCATTAAAATTAATAATATTGTTTGTTTTGAATGGTTACGGGATCAAATAATTTTCAAATAATTTCAAATAAAGGATCAAAAATTTACAGTAGTTTATTAACTGTATACTATTTAAACTTCATATAATACATGACTATACTCCTCCAGTGTCCTATCGTACCCATTGTAGGCTCATTCATGCATTATATAAAGATACTAACCCCGGATTCTGCATGGTTGTAGATCTTCAGTGTTCTATCATGCCTCTCGGGTGTTCTCTCACTCAGACAGATTGTACCAGCAGCACCACCTTCCCCAGCACCCGCTTTATGACCACCACTGGCTGTGTACTCGCCACTAAAGAAGCTGGCATTATATACCATCGAAATACGACCGCCTGAACCTCCATTCCTCCCATCTCCCCCATTTGCCTAAACAAATGTTAATGTAAAATAATGCTACGTTAAAACCTATATAATACCTTTTGCAACAAAATCATATCAATTATTCAAAGAATCATTGTGTAAGAAAAGGGATGAGATATCTACTAGGACATAAAATTAAACTTGTTAGGATCTTGAGGTCTGAAGATAATCCTACCTCAAATAATAATTATATTTAAGAAGTATCATTAAAATTTATATTCTATTCCATTTAGTTCAATATGATTCATTTGAGCAAATCACTGGTTAGTGATATTCACCCTTATAATTCCTGAGCCCTCTAAGTAAAGAGAATAAGCCAGAATACTTCCTCCAGATCCACCACCAGATACGTCACCTCCTCCTCCACCATTAGATGATATCAGACCGTCAACATGAAGTATGTGATCAACCTCAAGTGTCAGTATGCCTCCTCCTTCACATCCTTTAATCATGTTAATAGCACATAATAAAAACGATTTGATATATTTACTTTACTGTTATATCATACGGTATCAAATAGTCTTATGGTATATCACTGACTTGGGCTAGAAATATTATAGATTACCGCCCATATCTTCTGAATTTTTAGGCTGTCCATACCCAGCACCTCAAAAATACTGAGGTGGGTTCCACATTTAATATAATATTCAAGTCATTGTATATGAATATAGAAATGTTTACCGATAATTGCGTTATGTAGATTTGGGGCCATGCCCCCTCCACTGCCGTAATGCTGAGGATTAGTAAATGATCCATAAGACTGTGTGTCTATATCTATTCCTTCTGATCCCCCTTCTCCCCCATGACTACCGCCGGTGCCATACTCTCCAAGAGTGATACCCTTACCTGGCCCCTCTACAAAAAACATACACATACAAAATGATACATATGTAACACTCTGAAATCAAACGGAATGTGTCAATTATGAAGCTTTAAAGAAATAAAGTTTTTCGTCAACAACCATGAACATGTTTAGCAAGTTTTATTCATGCTTAAAATGAGCTCTTGTTGTAGCAATCAATTATTATCATTTGGGATCTGTGTATAAAAAAAAAAATTATATTACCAATGTAAAGCATGCATCAAGTTTTTCACACATACTGGCTTCATAATTGTTTTGCTCCTTTTGCATGAATAAATGAAGACTAAATGTGCCCCCCCCCCCCCATATGAAAATGTTTCCCTGCAGATGTTGTCTTACTGAAACAAATAAATTGTGACACTTACCCATAGGCTCATAACCTCTGCTATCTGCTTTAATTTCTCCCAGAACATCTACTGTACAAGTGTGAACTTTAAGGAGAAGATTATTTGATAAGAGCAAAGCACCAGGGTAAACACGAACGGAATGTCCTTCTAGTATCCGTACTTCACGACCATTATTGGCAACGACTGTCCCTTCATTCCGGATGTCCAGTTTATTAAACACAACTTGGTTAATTTTTGTTCCATTTGCGCTCCACATTTCCTCAATGACCAGTTTTCCTAAGAGAAACACTCACAAATGAGCTGCATGCTAATATGCCATTATTGTTGCTTATTGTTCACCTTTTCAGTGATTGAAACACTTTTCGTAGAATTCCAAATGATATATATATATATATTAACCAATATATATCAACATACAGGGAAACATATTATACCAAGCTAATATTGCAAGTTATTTAATATGAATGTTTCGCATTCATTTGAAGCAAACAACTGTGCCAACAATGCTAGTTTCAGTCAAATTTAAAAAATCATGATAAAACATTTTCACTCCCCTATATTCATCACTATAAGATATACATGTTCTCACCCCCATTCACCACAGTGATATCCTCCACATTACTGAGAACTCCCTCCACATGAACTGTTACACCGATGATCAGTAACTCCTGTCTCATCACAGCTTCTGCTCCACGCCAGATTGACAAATGTGCCGGAAGAATACCGTCAGTTACAAACAGGTATTGATCTCTACCAAGATGTAACTTCCCTGTCCTGTCACCTGTAATGTCATATACTTTATTTATTTATTTATTTATTCAGACATATTTATACAGGGTAGAATTTATTAGTGGTCAGGCTATTTTTCATATGTGCCCTGTAGGCTGTAGTGATACTTAGTACATTAAGCCGTATCAAATCATCCAATCATATAAAAGTAACACCTTCATCACCATCATTCTCAACCATATCACCTTGCCACATACAAAAAACGTTATATTACATACACATAGTATCATAATAAAACTTTGAAGTTCATTAACTAACATGTGATATATACTGGTATGTTTTCCTTGGATAGCATTAATTATTATATGTTTTGTTTAACTGAGTACAACGTTTGGCTGATCAAGGTTATTTACCATTGATACTGCCGAGTCTGATGTTGAGGTCACAGTCATTACATGTGTGGAATAGCGCTAACTCAGCTGAACCATACACTCTCAAGTAGTCAATGACAATATCAACATCGGGTGATGACGTGATGATGGCAGGAACAAATGATGGGTAACTATCAGGAAATATCCAGGCTGTAGAGCTACCTGACGAGAAGTTACCATACGCATCCGACACACTCCGAGTATGTGAGGTAGATCCTACAGATCTTCCACGGTTATCTACGAGCAGTGTACGATTCGTCAGAGATAGAGATTTATTTTGTGACACAATCAAGTGATCTGCTAGTTCACTTCGATCAACAAGCAATGTGCCATTTTGAGGGAGCTGATGCATGTACACTGTGCCTGATCCACCATTCTCAGCATCCACTCCAGCGAGTCCACCCACGGCATGAACGTCACCTGTAACATAAGCACATAATAAGAAGGCATTCTGAAACAAGACATTATATAAAAGCAGACTAACACAAGCCAAAGTTAGAAAGAAAATCATATTGTGAAATCGATCTAAACAATACATAATGGTGAAAGCAATCTAAGACAAGATATAGTGTGAAAGCAATTTGAACCAATACACACATAGGGTGGATCACATTAAACCACAAGAAAATTGAAGGTTGTTTGAAGGTTACTTAACACGTTGTGACATACATATTAACATAGAGTCATTAAACCACTTAGTTTAGTTAATTAATACACTCACCGACATATTGACTTATCATATAGTATATGGCTACCCTGCCACCACCACCACCTCCTCCATTCGTTGTATAGCCGTCACCTCCCGATGCTTCTATCAGACCAGCTCCTTCTATAGTAGCTGCATGTATAGCTACACCCCCTCCGCTCCCACCTCCTGCAGACTTAGATAACCAACTACCCCCATTGGCTGAAATGGTACCGTCAACAGTCAACCAGTCCTCCACTCTCATCTGAAATAGTTTTTTTTTTTGTATATAGTAACCTTCTTTTATGATATGGAATTTTAAAATTACACCATGACCATAATTTATTATTGCTAATACGATTACCTATCAAACCTACTTTTGTGTTTTCGTATCTAGGAGCATTCTGATTTGGTATGAAATTCCATGACCATAATTTATTAGAGCTAAGACTATTATCTTTCTAACTAATTTACTGTCTTGTGCTATCCACGAATTCTAATACATGAATATGTCACTACATATACATAGTGTTTTAGAAGAGAATAAACATTCTATAGCTCAAATCACCTGGAAAAAACATCTAGACATCTTTATTATACAAAATATTAAACACATTACTTACATGTATTATTCGGTGAGTTACTAGTATCTATGTTATTGACATGATTGGCTGACTTAATATAATTGTGTGGAAAATCAATTCAACATAAACTACAATGATTGAGATATAATTAATTTCTCACCTTGAGACGACCTCCACCTTTTATGAGGGAAAATACTGTGTCCGCCATCATAACCAAAACCATGAGGCCATAGGAAGGAATCGTGTGCCAGACCACCTCTATTTACACCTTTTCCTTGACCCCCACTACCCCCATGTCCTCCACCAGAGCTACCATCAACACTGCTTATACCGACACCGATACCTAAAAAATTTACAACGCCATTTGATAAAAGATGTATCTCCATTCAAAATTTATTTTTGGAAATTACGAAAACGCTTTCTACTTCATTTTTTTTCATTTCAATAACAGAACTGTAAAAGTATTATGATTTGTTAGTAAGCGAAAAAAGGTAATACAAGGTCTACTTAATGATTAGAATTATACAATTACAAAATGTGTGGTGACCAAAATATACAGTTGTGGCTGACCATTCAACTATTATATTGTGCATAGACAAAAATAATACATGCAGGTTGACAAATCTAATTCAAAATGCAAACAATTATGATATGATATCTAAAATAGAATTGATTATTGATTATGATAATAGTTTAAGACATGTGATGTTAAAGATGCCCTCACCTGAGGTGGCAATGACTGATGGAACACCTGAGTCCACTCCTATTTTTCCGTAAGGCTCGACACTTATATTGAGATAATTCAGCTCTAAATCATTAGAATATATCTGTAAATGTAAATATATGAAAATGACATAACGTGGATAGAGTTATATATATTATTGCATATTCTATATTTAGCAATATAGACTAGTCCTTTAGACACTATAGATATGTAAACAGATAAGAATGCGTTATAAATGTTCTAGTTACTATAAGCTCAACTATTCGTATCACCAAATCAAAGTACTTTAAATTGAGAAATAAACAGATTAAAATGAATGTATTACTTGGTATATATCGTTCATACACAGCAGCCTACTTTTAAATTATAAACATCATAATCTGTGTCACACTTTGTCTATTATTAGGAAAGAAATATAATGCTGTCCCAATATTAAGTGAAATATGCCATTACCTCTGCGCCACTGCGAACATATAAATTCTGACCAGAGAGTGTTGTTATTGCCTCGTTGTCCGTTAGCACCAGTAATTTTCCAAATGATTTGATGTCCAGGTTGTTTATCTCATTCCCTATTGGTTCTTGACGAACAATAGTCATCTGACAATAGCTGCTGATAGTGACGTTGTCCAAACTATTAAATATACCTAGTAAGAAGATTAAAACATATCAGTAAATGCTGCATCAGTAACACGTCACATAAACGTCCAGTAAGAAAGTAAACCGAAATATTAAATCAGGGGTCGCTGTTAGCTACGATTTCCATCAAATACGCCACTGAACAAACGATGAACATAAAGGTTAATTTCTGCATTCAGAGAAATATAATCAGATTGTACTGCATGTATTATAGAAGGCATAACACCAACATACAACGATGTACCTTTTATGACTATATCCAGTTGTCTACAGTCTATTTTAAGAGGGAGGTGTACAGAGGAGTCTGATTGTGTAATTAAAGCATGCTGCATCAGGATACGATCAGCGGTGATCTCTAATGATTGAGTGCGTCTAACAGTTAAGCGGCCACTGCCATCGCCCTCAGTGGATTCACAGGTTAGTGTGGTATCTTCTCCAGCTGTATTCAGACCAGCTCCACCAGAAATAACAACCTAAAACATAAGAAGGCAATTGTTGTTCAGATAAGAAACAGTGTGAATCAATAAAACAGTACGTTCGTTTTACCACCAGACTAAAATATAAGAAGTGAATATTTGATGAACAAAAACCTGCATCGAAATTATATATATACACTCAAAACTATATTATACAAAACATGTATCAATTGAGAAAATTAACAATTTGGTAAAAGTACAAAATTCTGCACTGCTAGACATAACATATAATTAAAAAATAAGTCTTGCATATATATAGACACGTATATACATCTGACAGAAACAATAATTATGCTTAGACTTACGTATTTTAAGGAAGTAATATTAAAACTGCAGTCGAATGTCTTCAAATTGTGTGATTGCTTACCTTTTTAATAACATACCACTTGTTTAAATACATTTACTCCCCATGGTTATTATGAACAAAAAGTAATAAGCAATAAATAGGCATAAGTTCAATTTATATTATAAACACTCATTGCATATAAATACCTTATCAATATGGTTTGCAGCAGACAATTCTTCTTGTGAGATGATCCAAGCTGATCCAGGGCAGTTATCATAAAGTGTCTGATTTAAACTATCAGGATCTTCAGCAATTGACACACTTAAAGAGTCAAGAGCAGTATCACCATCTTCATTAAGCAGGTCTATGTAAACCTGGACACATGAAATTAAAATGAGATGAAGCTTGAATATATTTTTAAAGTAGTGGTCCACTGTAAAATATTCACGGGATAAGCGTATACCAAGGAGAAAATCACGTTGTTACAGATATATTAACGATCAATGCCACCCAGTGAAAACATATAAACTAATTCAAACTAAATCAGGACCCTGTAGTCTGTCCGACGGTGGGGGATGTTCTAAAATGAAAGATAGTTTTTCATTGATTGAAAATTTGATACCATTTTATCTAGTCATTGGGCAACAACCTTGAAAATTTCGCAAAATTCCATTAAGTATTTCAAAAGGTAGACCATTCGACATGTAATACGCAATTCTGAGAATAAACGGGAATGAAGTTAAGGTGTTTATAGAGGGGGCGTCTGGCGTCATAATTAAAACTTGACTACATGGTAAATGGTCTAACTTTTGAACTATGGAATATTTTTTTTATGAAATTTTCAGGATAGATGCCAAATAAATAGAAGGGCTTACAAAATTTCATGACAATCGCTTATATATATATACAATCAGCCATTTAAAACCCTATACACATTGATCACAACAACTATGACAATGTTTTAATTAACCCTTTGACTTCCAGGCCGGGGTGCATGCCAGGATCCAGATAAACTGGTGTAGGAGTTCTATTTTTCGTCATTTGAAGCTGGAATTGCTAACGCGATTTCCAGCTTCAAATGACGAAAAATACATAAATGTAGTATATATTTGACGAAAATGTGTGTCATTTTATGGTTACGTTCATTGACGAATGACGACGGAAATTTCCGTCATGTATGGTAGTGAAAAGGTTAAAGGAACAAACGTGTCCAAATAAAAAAAAAACTAGGATAAATTAGCTTTAGAAAGCACAACAACTGAAATAGAACACTCTGACTTTATAAACCTAAACACAGATGACATAAGCCTACTTTTTTCAGAATATAACATAGAAAAGAAGTCAATTCAAATAAACCACAGCAAAAAAACATTCACCATTATATACGACTTGTACATACGAAGAGATAAAACAAGACTATAAAAAGAGAAAATATTAATTTCATGAGAAAAACATGAAATCTTGTGAAGAAAATATGGGCATAAATTTGGACCACATGAACTAAAAATATGATAGAGCATACATGCTATTTTAAACGGCTCCAAATAAAAGAAAACGTCCAAACTAAAATAGGAAATATTACTATAAAACCAATTAAAACAAATACAGAATGTATAAGCATCAATGCCACAAAATTAAAACTTACAATCTGGACATTTCGTTTAATGTTTATGTCAGCATAATGATTCAGACTGGCCTCACAGTGTGATGTTGTCAGGTAACCGTCTGTATGAAGAATTTCATTTCCTACAGCGTCCACAGAACGAACTCTGTATGATGTGTACAAGTAACTGTTGATATAAGAGAAGTATACCATCATATTAATCATGTGAGATCGTATGGACGTACATTGCAGCTCCCTCTACTATTATGCAACAAATCTAAGCCTGTGCATTATGTCAAATCAATGCCTATAGTTAATAAGGAAAGAAATCAGGATATAATGCTATATACTACATAGCCTGCAAACTACAAGTAATTTTAAAAATGGATGCAGAAGTTTTTTCATTATATAATTTTAGATTAAATATGTACATTAATCTGTGTATGATAACTTACATTTCGTCACAGTGTGGAACAATTGTCACGTGATGTACGTAAGTTGTGAAGGGTAGGGTAATTGTAATAGTTGGATTTGAGTCTGGACTTCTATAGAAGTCGTCATGATTGAATAAGTGATGGAAACGTCTATAACAAGTATGTATATGCCCACATGTGTGGTAAACTGGTCCACTTGTTGAGAATTTCACACCACTGTATGCTTGTAAATCGGTAGCTGTATGCGATGTGCTTATCAGGTGTATCTGCATTGGTTCCACCTCATTCACACGTTCACAGGTGGTTTTACCATTGTTATCAGCTAACAGTCTGGAGTAGGACATGTTTGCTTTCTCATCGATGGCCTTCACGTAGACTGTGCCAGCGCCGGCGTATTCTTCCGTTCCAGTTCCACCGTGGGCATTAAGCTGACCACCAAAATGATTATCTCCAGTGTGGTAAAGAGCAATACGACCTCCACCACCCCCACCACCATCTGTACCTAAATTAAAAAATTAAACTTGCATAAATTTTATTTTTTACAAAGACTATTAGAAAAAGAAAACAACTAATCAACTAATACCACAATGTGCTATCATAGCATCAAATTAAAAACACAGTTAAATGAGTGCAATTGACACCAAGCAAAGATATTTTTGTATTTTAATGCAGAGTGATCAATTATGTTGATATTGCACCTACTGGGCATTATCAGCAAAGCTGTAAGATTATTACACAGCACATCTTACATTAACCCTTTAAGTCCTCACGATGCATTAAAGCATCATTTTACATCCCTGAAAACAGTCTTTATTTTCCGAAAATCAAGGGTTTTAATACGAAAATTTCCATCAAAATGGTTTACCAATACATGGTGATTTTCTTTAATTTTTAAGCCACACAAGTCATCTTCATTCACTACAAGTCGAGAATTGCGACAGCAATTCGCGGCTTGTAGCTAATAAAGGTGACAATCGTAAACTCAGGCTTGAAAGGGTTAAAACACAATGGTATCTCACACACATAGAGCTGTAAGTGTGACATTAGCATAACAATTCGTCTAAAATGTATTAAATGATTCAGAAGATAATAAATAATAATAGATTACCTGGGCCGCCGTTAACTTGGAGAATACCTTCACCGTCAAAGTTGTGTGTATATACCAGTATACTGCCACCAGCCCCTGCACCACTTGTTCCTTCTCCTCCTTCACCATTACTTTGTAAAGCACCCTCTATTCGTAATGTCTCCATAATCTCAAGACGAAAAACTCCTGTAAACAAAGCAGTAGTGAACAACTAAAATACTCATATATTAGAATATTTTTTTGCAAGAATACATTCCCGTCATTAGCGCTCAATGAGACTCTAAACACGAGCCTTAGATATCTTGGTGGGACTTCATGTAGGTATCACATTATTATATTTTATGTATCTGCAGTCCGCAATAATCATGTTCTTGATATAGTTAAATCTTGCCACCTTTGCGTTTACACAACTCAGATGTTTTGTCGCATCTCCCTACACCCTATACCCAACATGAGCATTTTTGATGTCTCCTTTGCATTTTTATTCACTGCATATATGTTTACCACTACATAGCAGAAGATCTGAGTGGAGATCACTGGGAAATAAATGATATCCAATGTGTACGATGATATTCAATGTAGATTTCGACATCATATAATTATCTGTGTCTAAAAAACAGAACCTGAGCTCACTTACACAGTGATCAGTATTTTTCAGTAAAGATGTCTAGAGATCTAAACCTCTTTTGTCACACACACTCCATATTAGGTATGCAGCAGCCTACTTACCACCTCCTCTACCTCCACCAGCTCCACCACCACCACTGCCAGGCTGATCAGGTAGAAATGTAGACCCATAAGAATAAGCGGTATAAAAACCAGAGTGCGACCTTCCTCCGCGACCTCCATGACCTGCACCAGTTCCATGTATAGGCAGTGGTAAGCCTGCTCCCGGCCCACCAGCTACAGGATGTCCTGAGCTGTCAGCGTGCATTAGACCTGCAACATTTGTAAATCATCAACATCCAATGCGAATATATCAATGTGGGCATATGAGAGAGATACAACATTCCTACCAAACTGCGTACACTCAAGAGAGTAGCAGATATATTTACAATAGGCATTATATTTACAATACAATGCAACTGATCTGCAGATTAGTGCATAGTATGCATCAAAACCAAAACATCAAAATAATGTAATTAGATGATCATGTACATCAATATATGGCATGATGGGTCATTGTCCACATGCTCTACGTTATGGTAGTGTATAGAACCATAACCCTAACCCTAACAACAATATATACTTAAAACGGTATGAAACAATACATGCATAATAAAAAATGATTAGGGTGACATCTATGACATGTGATAATGTACATACCAGCCACGTCGACAGTCAGGTTATGTGTTGTGATAGTTATTGTATTGGTTCTGAAGTAGCCCAGTCCGTTAACGGTGAGTGTAGTGGTACGAATCTGCATACGCTCTGCAGAATCAGCAGTTAAAGCCTCCATCTTTCCTCCAGCTCTGACACTGATAGCCTTAGCTGTAATCACACCGTCTGGCTCGCCTGTAGAATGTGCATGTGACCAGACCTTAACCTCTCCTTCATCTTCCACTGTTAACTCGCTGGCGCCTTGTAATGTACAGTTCAGCCACATCCACACCTCTCTTACTATGATGTGCTCGGGCACCTCCATGATACTTACTCTGCAATAATACAGACGTGCATCAAGAAATATATTGATATTTTAGTGCGTTACAGCAAAACCATAATGTGTAAATTGTAAAGTAAAAACAATTGTCATTGTGATAGAAGTATCGGTATCAGCCAATTTCACAACCAACTGTTGTTGGAATTGCAATCGATGTTACTTAATGTTTTACAAATGGTATTTTTTAATTTGAATGAACATGGTAGCATATTTATGTACACATTGTGTTAGGTTTCCTTTCACACACTGTACCATATTTATCAGAGAAAAAGTTGAACTTTAGAAGCTACATACCTGTATGCCATGATGTTAATGGGAAGATATACATCAATTTTTCTATAGCGGAATGTTTGTCTTTGTCCTGTGTGTAGTATTCCAGAACGATCACCATTCAACACACCTATACTGACATCTACATCCTCACTGCTCGTGTTACTCAGCACAGCAACGTGAGCGTTTCCCGATATGGTCATCACATCAAACGTGTAGCTGAGACTGTCATGGTAAAGCCATGTCACACCTCCTACTCTGTGTATGTCTGCATAATCACCATCCAGTAGACTCCGTAAATCACCACCTAAATAATCTGCACCGTGTGGGTAAGCATGTCCCTGGTTATCTACAGTGAGGTCTCTATGCTCTGTGACTCCCGATGTCATGTTCCTCTTCTCTTTGTAAATAGTACCAGCTCCACCAGATTCATAAAGACTCACACCTATAATGTAAAAAAACACGTTAACGTGCTGATACATGCACATGTAATACAACAAAACTATGACTTCACGTAACTGATAAAGAAGACTAACCTATATAATATTACAACACAATCACTCAACTCCACTAATAAATGCTGCCACAGACAAACTTCACATAACTAATAAAGGCCTAGATATATGATACAACAAAAATATTACTTTATCCGCCTGATATATGATAACAAAATATAATACGAACCTATTATTACACGCAACACTAACACAACACACTAACACAACCATCACTAAGCACAACAGAAAACTGGTTAATACAATAAAACCATTACTTTACAGTTATCCATGTAGATCACACATATTGAGCTTCTTACAAGTTCTTAGTCATAAACCTTACCTCCTGCAGCTTCTGTTGTCACATTAAGATTGACAAGATCTTCAGAGATGACAGATATTCGTCCACCTGCTCCTCCGCCACCATAACTAGCTGCATTCCCACCGTTAGCAGTGATGAGTCCATGGCCAATAATCCTATCACATGTAATCCACACTGATCCGGCTGCTCCCCCACCTAGTCAACACAATCCAATCATTATCCCCATAGCTGCTCTCCCACCTGCTCAACATAACGCAATCATTATCCCCAACTAGCTAACGTAACATAACATTTCTTGAATGTCAGTCCTCCACACTATTGCCATCTACACGATTGGAGCCGTCCAGTAGAACATGATGACCCACTATTTCAACAGCACCACCTCCACTTCTGCTTAGACCATAAGTCATTATCCCCACCTAGTCAATGCAACGCAAGTCATTATCCCCACCTATTCTCCATACAACAAGTCATTATCTACCCCCAGTCAACCCAACACAATTCATCATCCCTATCTAAAAAGTATAACACAAGTCATTATCCATACCTAGTCAACCCAACACAACACAAGTCAGTATCCACACCCAGTCAACAAAACACAATTTATCATCCCCACATAATCAGCACAATACAAGTCATTAATACTACCGAATGAACACAACATAATGAATTATTACTACTTGATCGCTGAAGCAAAAGACCCACAAAATCACAAGTGATAATCACACATATTCCACCCAACAAAAGTGTTATCATAACCATGTAGTATATCTAACTGGTCAGCACAACACAAGTTATTACCTCAACGCAGAATAATTATTACAAACCAATGTCCAAAGGTAAATATAGGGTAGAAAAATAGAAAGGTCTCTAACAGAACAAAACGCACATTCATAATCAGAGCCAAGCGACAGAAGCTCAAGAATTGTTTTTTAATATAATTCTGTCTGCGTAAGATGGAAAACATGGGAAAATAACTGAAATTAGAATATAATCTGATTATGTCATGCCTGCAATTTTTTTGAAAATGGGCTGATATATTACTTGATTGTAACGTGGAGTTACATTATGAACTGGGAGCTATATCAGTCAGAATATAAAACCAAACACATCACATAAAGCATGTAGCCTACATGTATTTTATTGCACCCAAATATGTGTTTTAATTGTTTTACCTGCGTTTTCAGAATGCCTATCGTCCACACTATTGCCATCTACACGAATGGAGCCGTCCAGTAGAACATGATGACCCACTATTTCAACAGCACCACCTCCACTTCCGCCTAGACCTCTATACACTAGATCATTCCTCAGAGGGCTGTCCCCGAAATACAGATCACCTGAATATTGTCAAAACAATTAACAAAATACCCATATATAGATTATATATAAAATAGTATACATATTCTTCACTGGGGTTAAAAGTTTTTTTTTATAGTCGACATGGTTGGATAGTTTATATTCCAGACGTGCACCCATCTTACCCATCCTCCACACCAGGTTATCCAGGTGACATAATACAGTATATTCGATAGTATATTCGAGCCTAGATGACATAATGCACTATATCCCACAGTTAGGTTATTATCTAGTTGACGTAGTGCACTTTAGGCCTGTTCCACTATCAGGCTATCACTTACCCAGCTGACGTCCAAATCCTCCTGGGCCTCCATAGTCAGACGGGAAGTAGATAGAGTCACGAGGCTGACCAACCAGATCATTACCTTTACCACGTCCACCACTTCCACCATGACCTCCTCCACTACCTCCAAGATCAGATCCTGCAACGGATACATGGTTATTATACTATCTTATGGGGTTAGTTTAGTCTACCACATGACAATATAACACTGATTGGCAGTAGCAAGTATGCCCGATAGGTTTGTCTCATGCTGACAGATCAAGTATTTTCTGCCATAATGAGCTAAATGAATGTAAGCTCAAGCATGATAAATAACACTTACAGGGCTAATTAAATTCACCTTATGAATATATTTCTTTATGTTTTCACCTTCTACAGCTATATGACTATTGATCCAATACTAATATTTTATTTATAAAATAGTGTAATATGTGAGCTATCAATTTAATGTATGCTAAGTGAACATTGTTCGTGCTCACCCGAACCCTGTGTTGTTCCAGCAGCGGGATTAGGTTGTCTTGTATTCAATGGAGAATGTCCGGCTCCATTAAAATTGATCAGCCCTCCGGAGAACAATCCAAACAAATTACTACAGCTAATGATCAGTTTACTCTGACTTTGAAAATGGCCACCTCCATAAACCTAAACATTATGACATAAACAATTTAACTAACTATGAAGGAGTGTTCATCTGCCGAAAAAAACACTGAAACATATATATAGTAAAAGAAAAATAAAACAATATAATATGACCAATACATAACCACTCTTAAGGAGTGTACATCTGAATAATCCTGAACAATATAGGTGTCCACATACTACAGCTTAAACAATAGAACATAAACAATGAAGAAAAAACAATACACTGTATTTATTCGAAATAAAACTTGACCATGTTGACAAAATAACCTTAATAGAAAATAACAATATAACATGTCTACATCCATAAAACTACAAAATGTAAAGTAATGTCATAATGCAATTGCAATTATGGTCCACTAACCATAATATCACTGGCATTCAGGTTGAATTCCAAGTCTTTGTGAGTGGTTTGTAGTCTAAATGTGCCCCGGTCCTGAACATGTAAGGACCCTAGATCTATTTTTCCTCTGCTCTGTGTGCCATCATTCCGGACTAGACTCCCGTTAGAACCAAGTACAACTTCTCCTCCATCAAATACATAAAGGTCATCAATTCCAGTCACCTGGAAGTAATATATAGGTCATCGTTAGCCACACAGAAATCGTAATATGCCAAAAAAAAAACTGTGTCATCATCCATGTCAATTGATGATAAAAAGACATTTTATTTTTACCAAAACAGATATCGTTCATAAACAGACTGTATCCTCTCTTAATCCTTACAACGCTGAAATATTCTGCATAAACCCTGGGAATCAAGGTTTTTTTTCATTTTGAAATCATCTTAAATGTCTTAGTTAGCTCTTTCGGATTCATTTGAATACCTATGGTGTGGGTGTACGACCATTAGAAATATTTTATTTTTCTCAGTGCGGGGACCGTCTTTATATGTCAGAATCTGATGTATAAAGACGGTACCCGCACTGAAAGGGTCAAGGTAAGTTTATTGACAACATTATACATGTGGTCTTCAACAAATCGGACTAAAATCATAGCCATCATTACAGTCGCCTAGCAATGCAATGCCGACACAGACATAATACTATCCGCGACAAGGTGTGTGTGCTCTATTGAGGTCATCATTATGATGGTATAATACAATACAGTGGAGTTACTCGATAGTGTAATGAAAATGGCATTTAAAAATATAGGACCTACTAAAATACCTTATTAAGCATGTCTCTTATTACATACATATACTAAAAACTAATACTTACCGTGCCATCAGAAATAAGTTTCGTTTTCTGAAAAAACAATCTGTCAGGTAATTTGACATGTCCACTTTGGTAAACATGTGTATTGATGGGTACATCTGGATCTGTGTCATCAATCACCACTGTCTGATTAAATCCCACATGTAAAAATCCTGGAAACAACACAATTATCATATTAACATAACTACCAGCAACAACTATGCTTACAATACTAGGTATGTACTGGCCGAACATTAAATAAAAGTTGGCTTATTGTCTCATATTTGCTGGGTTGCTGTGACACTGTGCAGTGATATGCACATTATGCAGCATGATGTATATCATAAGCATGCATATAATACTCCCTGTATAGTCTTGATCTCCCTTTCTATAGTCTAGTAATAAGCCACACTTTGAATTTGAAACATGTCAGATTTCTGGTTTAAACCGCTGATATAATCTTGATTATCACGTGATTTGATATCATGTAGGCATTCATGTTGTTGTCACTCTGCTACTTAATAATATTTAAAAAAAATTAAACGCATCTTTTGAACCCAAGTAGACACAAAACACAGAGGGAATAGGAGATAATTAGGTGTGCGGTATTTCAATAAAGGATGCGTGTAATGTATATCTTAAGTATTTAAAAAAACTGTTTCGGCATTTTTTTGCACGTTTGTTGTAGAATGACCTGTTATGTTTCGATGCGCCAATGGAAATTTTTTTGCCACGCGGCACAACACATGTGTTCAATCCCGCAGCAGCCATTTTATTGCGTCAATTGCAGCCTAATACTGGTATTGATTTCTGCTATATAAGCTGTTTTTTTCTGAATGCTTCTCATCACACTTGGGAAATATTGGTGAATGCCACTTACCTACCGTTAACTCACCGCATCAGGCCCTCACCTGTTTTATCTCCATGTACATATCCCGCTTCCACAGACAATGTATTTCCAAGCACGTCTGGCATAAATGCTAGATGAGCTCCTCCTCTGATATTCATCTCACTGAATGTATGATGACTCACTCCGTCTACAGGCTCCACCCACGTACGAGCCCCAGAAACCTCCCGGTGTCTATATCTGTATGTGCATAGAATAAAACTCTCGTAATTAATATTTAGATCTTCTAGTTTTTGCATTTGAAACATAATTACTTTGACAAAGCTATTTACACTGATGTAGACATATTTGCTAACAGCATACCTATCAATATCTGCCTTTCCATTCACATATATCTCAAGCTCTGTCAATGAAGCAAATCCACACCACGTGCTGCTATGGATAGATCGTATGTCGACAGTAATCTGATCAGCCTCCTGCATGACCGGTAGGTATAGATATGATCCCTGGATTACTCCTCCTTCCTTGATGGCTACATAGCTACTTGTTACAGGGTAAGATACACCACCATTGGATCCAGTCACCTGCAAATTATTTTGTTAATGTTCATTCTAAATATAGTGATTCTTTGCTAACAATTTAAAAGTTTAGGGGTGGCGGAATTTTCCTAATTACAAGTGTAGATGAAGCTGGTACTTTTAAAAAAATTGTCTGCCACGAATAAAAAAGTGTTCCCTTCCACAGTCATTGACATTGTCAGAGTTTTTGTCATAGAATTTTTTTTTGTATAATATGATTGAAATAAAATACATGAACGGCTAAGATAGGGAGATGACCATTTATACTTACTTTAAATTTGGAAGGGAAGCCTTTTGTAGGATACACACGAATATTGTTGATAAAGAATGTCTGGTTCAGACTGACTGTAACTGTGGCTTGTCCTGAGTTTGCCAGATAATACTGTGTGGGGTCGTAGTTAATACTGTTATCAAACATGTGTGATAGATGGTAGTACGCTGAGTTGCTATGGACAATGAGGGAACAGTGATCATAATGAATATGTGGTGGAGATGTAGTTGTCAAAGTGAATCCATCCTTAGTGATCTCTTTAGCACTTCTACCACTTGGAGCAGTTGTAAGATCCAGCATCTCTCCGTCATTTCTTATTGCAGAATCTTCTAACTAAAACGACAAGATATATTGTGTTGAGATATACTATTTACCCTGCTACACACAATTCACTATTTACTATACATGAATTTAATAATTATCAAAGCTGGGTAATAAGTGATAGTATTAACTAACAAAGTTGTTGCTCATTACAATATGTTAAATTATTCATTAAGTATGCAATGGACTGGCCACTTTTGCCAAGGGTTATTTTGTATAAAAATATACATCTTTCCCACGAATACTGTAGTGTAATGGATAGGTTTATGTCTAGTGTAATAAATTACCTCAATAAACCCATTAATATTCACCAGTAATGTATTGTAATCGCAGACTAAATGCTACTTTTTTACCTTCATGATCCTATTGTTATTATCGACCAGTAAGGTAGTGTGATCAGTTGGTATATGTTTTATATATGTAGTTCCTGAAGCCCCTGCTTCTGATGGACTGCTTGCTGAGCCTCCATATGTGTTATAGTGTCCTCTGTAACTTGGTACAGTGTGAACAGTGCTGTGATACAATGCTATTCTTCCCCCAGAGCCTAAACATACAATGAAAAAAGTAGATAGCAATGATACTGAATACTGTTCAACTTCTGTATCTGATCCGCTTCGCATTGTAGTATTAGACACAACAGTTAAAAATATATAATGAGTGATTCGAAAATATTATTTTTTTAACAGGCAATAGCGTATTCCATCTCATGCATTATTATCAATTATTTATAATGCCATTATTTTATTATTGTACAAGTAGTTGATTAAAACGTGAACAAACCTCCTCCACCATCAGTCCCCCCAGTTCCTCCTATACTCTCTATAGCTCCAGTGTGACCTCCTACATAATTGAATATTTGTTATCAGTTCAATGCATAAGCAAAGTGATGCTGTGAGCACACATATATTAAACATAAGCAAATACCTTATTAAATGTTAAATCCAATTAATAGAAAACGGTATCTGTAATAACATTAGTTATTTGATATCACCGCAGGACTGGCTGCAACATACCCAGAGCTGAGCTGAACAGGTATGAAAATATTAGTGTTCATTGACTGTGAAGTAGGAATTACATCAGCACTTCGCAACTCAAAATGAATGAACAATATAATAAAACCTGGGTTAAAGTTGAAATTAGATCAGACAATCGACCTAATTGTATAATGTACCTGTGAAGTTAACTGCCTGTATTATGACACTACCTCCTGCTCCTCCACCAGTTCTCTCTGTATCCACGGCTAAGCTGTTAGATTGGATGTAGCCATCTACACTCAACGTACCAGATACGTCAATATGCAACAAACCGCCTCCTGTTCAAAAACAAATAATTCAAGATTGATTGTACCGGTAAGTCATTATTGATTGGGAATGTCAAGTATATCAAATGAAGATGTAAATGTTAGTTGATTTTGTAGCTTGATTTGTGTAATATTTGACCGGCCAAGTCCATTTATCTTATATAATTATATTGTGCTAAATACAATGATAGTCATATGAGTCGCAGCCGTCCTGAAATTGAAATTTGCATCCCCTGCAAGTAGGCCTAGTGTTGCAATGGTCTAGCATCGCAGTACAGGCCATAGTACAACATCAAACCAATATATTTAACAAGTTTTCTGGATCTTGTGTGATTATTTGTTTGTTATAAAATTCTTCCTGATAGAACCGTTAAAACAATATACACATTTACTTTTAGTTTAGCACACAATCCAATAGATGGAAAGATCTCCCATGAGTAGAATGCCTTTGAATCACAACCTTGTCATTATAAGGTGTACCGTTCATTCAGACAACAACAATGACAAAGAATTGTGTCTTGAATGCGCATCTGCTGAAGCGTCCTCAGAACGTTATGCACCAAGTGTGATTAGGCAATGTATATGTAATAGCCTGCTAATTAAAAAATGTTTTTCTATTATGTAAAATCCCCAATAAACTAAGAGACAATGTTCGACCATTTGTGCAATACAAGCCTATTATTAAATTTTGTCAGTTGAGTTATAATGGCAAAATATCACGTTTTCTCACTTGTGTATTGCTTACTGTTTTTTGCTCGTGACTTTGAAGGAACATCATGGAATAGCAGTATTCAAATAAAAATATAGGCCTATGTGTTGCCCACCAATTGAAAAAGTATTTTGTATTTTTTTTTATAAAAATGCAACCTACCGCTTCCAGCATTTGTTCCAGAGCCACCACTACCAAAGTCTGTTGGCCAGTATATATCCCCATAAGGAAGTCCTCTTCTATTAAAACAGGACAGATAACCAGATCCACATGCTCCACGCCCACCTGTTCCACCATGTGACGCACCGGAGCCACCCAGTCGATGCATGATACCAGCACCTGCAACAACACAGAAGTATAGACAAAGAACTATGTTTTGAATGCGCATCTGCTGAAGTTTCCTCAGAACGTTAAGTACTAAGTGTAATTAGGCAATGTATATGTAATAGCCTGCTAAATAAAAAGTGTTTTTTCCATCATGTAAAATCCCCGCTAAACTAAGAGACAGAGACCATTTGTGAAATACAAGCCTATTATTAAATTTTGTCCGTTTAGTTATAATGCCATATATATCAAAAAAGTATCACAGAAGTACCATATCAAATCACCACAAAAAAATAGGGTATAGAAAATACCAGCATAAACACTAGTCATTATGCAATGACAGCTCGTAACTTGTATATAAGTTAGTGTCACTTTAAAGATAATATAGTATTTTATTCTCCTTAGAGGCATACCATGTGTAACTAGACTATGCTTTAAAAGCCATTACCAAATATGATTAAATGCTGAAAATATTATGGTTGCTCACCAGGCCCTTGTTCTTGAAGGTACCCTCCACTGTTAGCTTCTATTGCACCTCCATCATCTACGTTTAGTTTATTCGAATTCAGGTATAAGTTGTTACTTGAAATGAGTCCTCCTCCTTCTACCACAGCAAGATTCAGCGTCACCAGGAACTGATCACTATGAGCAGCTGGTGAGAAGGTCTTAATAGAAGAACGAGCTTTAACTATTGTTGTTCCATTGATGCGATATGTTAGAGGGTCCAGGCTATTTGTTGAACCTGTCTGGAAGAGGCGAAGTTGTGCTCCATGTACCAAAGTTAAATTAAAGATGTGATCAAGAGTTCCCTGAATTTGTATGAATACTTGCTGCATAACTGTATCTGGAGCTAAACCAACATATCCGAATTGGTAAATGTATATGTTGAAGGGTACATCTATGAAGTCTCTTTTTAAATCCATAACTTGATAAGGGCCAATATGAACACTACCAGTTCTGTCTCCAATCATATTCACAAAGAAAAGACTTGCTCCTTCTTCAAACGGTTCTGGTTGAATAGCCAGATGAGCATTTCCATAGATCTGTATCTCATGAAAGAAATAGTCATGGTTGGATTTTGCAAAATAATGATCACCCGACAGTGGTAAAAACCATGCCTTGAAACTGTCTGTTGATAGGTCGGTATAGTCTGACACTTCAGGTTGGTAGTGACTTAACAGACCATCATTATCAATAAATAATGTGGTATGGTTGAACATCTCAAGGTATAAGAATACAGTTCCAGGACCACCTGATTCAGCAGGTATGTCCGTGGTATACTGAGCAAACCCTCCGTGGGATTCTAATTTCCCTAGAAAGGTTTGGTTATCATAAAGATAAACAGCAATCCTTCCGCCTGCGCCCCCTCCTCCAGTACCTCCAGTAAATTGGTCACCTCCATTAGCAGCAACTTTACCTGTTCCAGTCAGAATTCCACATCTAATCAATACACTACCACCACTACCTCCTCCACCAGCCTCTGCTGCTGCATCATTACCGTTACTATGGATCACTCCATCGATTTGTAGTTTATCTGTTACATTAATCCTGATTATACCTCCTCCTACTCCTCCGGCGTATGTCTGACCACCCCCAGAACTACCATATGCTCGTGGTTCGAACACGTGACCATATGGTTGTCCTGTAAAATCAGTACCAGCTCCATGACCACTAGATCCGCCATGACCTGCTCCAGACGAGCCCCCTGCAGCAGAGATACCCGATCCCAGGTTTATACCAAGTGTCACATTCTTGGGATCTGTTGTACGGTATCCTAGACCATCACCATTAATACTACCGCCATCATCAACCACAATATTTACCGCATTGATTTCCAGCCATGTACCCTTCATAGTACCTCCCCCCTCTACCCATAAGTTATTTATGTAGACATGTATTTTGTCTTCAGTCACAGGGTCTGTGATGCCAGATACAGTAGAGTTATCTTGTATTTTAACCCAGTCAAACATATAATGGTTAGACGGGCTGTCTGATGTATGACCATAATGTTCCATAGAGAGGAGACCATCGTGATGTAATGTAAGGAATTCTACATGATCAAGTTCACCATGCATCCAGACACTAACAGAATGAATCACAGTGTATGGTGCCAGACCTGTGTATGAGCCTCTATATGCACGCACACTGAATGGCAAATCTATTTCTGGTCTGTGTAGATCCATTGTCTGATTATTTCCAAGATGTACTGTACCTGTCCTATCTCCGATCATGTAAAGAAAAAAGAGGCGAGCAAACGCATCAACAGGGTCTGTTAAAATAGCCATATGCGCTTCTCCATACATTTGAATTTCTTCAAAATTGTAGTCATAAATGTGTAAATTTGAACCAAATTTGTGTGTTCCTGACATAGGTAAGATCCATGCCCGACAGCCATCGTCAGATAGATCATAGTAGTTTGTGATAATGTTGTATTCATCTTGAGCTTTTAGTCCACCATTATCTACTATGAGCGTCCTATGTTCCTCTACCATATGGTAAATAAAGGCTGTCCCTGCTCCTCCATTCTCAGCTATATATTGGTCACCTGCTCGTCCACCCCAAGAATGATAACCAAACCCAGTCATAGTTCTATTTACCTCGAAGTAAACAGCTAATCTTCCACCTGCTCCACCACTCCCTGGAGATGACGATAGATTAGAACCAGCTCCTCCATTTACGGTAATTTTGCCATATCCCTTTATTTCTGTGCAGAATACCCATATAGATCCTCCACTGCCCCCACCGGCTCCATTTTCAGCTGCTGGTCCGCCATTAGCCGACACTATGCCATCTATATGAAAGGTTCCTGTAACGTTGATCCAGATAACACCCCCGCCTGTACCACCTGGTGTGTTCCCAAGACCTGGTCCACCAGCGCTACCAAACACATATGGCTGATACAGATCCCCATATGGTAACCCAGCCCCTCTGCCATTAACACGCCCACCTGACCCACCATGACCTGCCCCTGCACCAATCACTCCTACATCTGGTGGAATGCCTGGGTTCACATCGCCGTGTAATGATAAGTGTCCATGTGAGTACCGCCTGTGGATATGATGGTAACCTAAGCCATCTGCCATAATGCTACCAGCCTCATCAACAGTGACATTAAGTGATGTTAGAGTCATACGGGTGCCATGTAATACACCTCCTCCCTCCACATATACAGCTTCAGTGTAGAAGGTGATACCAGGGTCTATTACTGGATCTGTAGTCGCGTTTACAGTAGCATCATCTTGAATTCTAACTGTACGGAATCTGTAATGACTAGGTACCTCATCACTTGTGTGACCTCCATGCTTCAGCCACATATAGCCTCCATGATGTAAAGTAAGGTTTACTATATGTGACAAAGCCCCGCTCAGATGAATCTCCACTCCATGTACAATAGTATCTGGTGCTAGACCCAAATGTCCTCCCGCATAAACATAACAGTTGAATGGAAGATCTATTTCTCTCCTCTCTAAATTTAAATCTTGTTGATCGTGAACATGTACAGAACCGGTCCTATCACCTATCATAAATTTGAAGAAAAGGGACACATGAAAGGCATATGAGGAATATATAACGTGAGATGAATATTGTGGCTGAATTATATAAGATGAGCCGTTGAAGGTTTCAGGAGGTGATAGCACCCCAAGATGTCCATTACCATAGATCTGCAGCTCATCAAAGTGAAATTTACTGTTATTGCCTGCGAATCTATGTTCTCCAGATAAAGGAAGAATCCATGCACGGCAGCCATCTTCTGTTATATTGTCCCAGTTAATGTATGTGTTACGTGGATGAGGAGCCATGTTATTGTCTATGATTAGAGTGGTATGTTTATGGTGTAAATGGTAGATGAACACAGTGCCCGGTCCTCCTGCCTCACAACCACTGTCACATCCACCACTAAGACCTCCGCTAGCCAAGTAACGGAACTCACTAAAAGTTATATTCTGTTGAAAATATAAAGCCACTCGTCCACCAGCCCCTCCGCCACCATTAATTTCATAGCCTATGTGATCGCTGATGTCATCATCGACCTTACTGCCTTTCCCACCGGTGGCTGTGATTCTGCCATAACCTGTAATTCTGTCCGTGTGAATCCATATACTTCCTCCGCTACCACCTCCACTTGATGTCCAATAATTGTTCTCGCCCATCACTCCATTAGCAGAGACAGTACCATCTATATGAAATGTGTTGGTAACATTTAGCCAAATGCGCCCACCACCCCGCCCTCCCTTTTCTCCTCCTCCTGCGCTACCAAACTCTTCTGGCTCGTAAATGTCACTGTATGGCTGACCTGAAACTAATACACCTGAAACACAATAAAGAAAAGGTATAGCATATAATAGGTGTAATAAAACATACAAAGCTGTAAAGAAGTACATCACAATAGAAATACACAGAAACACGAGATGCAACACAAAGCAACATAATCTATAGACATTATCAGAGAGACAATATAGTAATGTATAGTTTATTAAGGAATTCATAAGTAAATGTTTCCCAATTATATTAGTTTAGATAAGCTGTATATTAGTTGCATATAGTTGTATATTGGTGGGTAAAAAACTAATAAAGAATTTAAAAATGATTAATATTATTTATAGAATACCTGTCCCTCTGCCTCCGCTGCCGCCATGACCTGCACCAGATGCTGAGCCATTAATTACACTAGTGCCCAGACCCGGATTTATAACACCATGGAGACCATATATTAAGCTGCCATTTGTGTGATATGGGTGACCATGTTCGACACCATACCCCAGACCATCCGCACTTAGCAGTCCTAGAGTATCAACAGTGATGTTCTCAGAGTGAATGTACACATGTGTTCCACGAATCAAACCACCGCCGTCAATGTGGATAATGGTGGTGTGGAAATTAATTCCATGTTCATCAACAGGATTTGTAATCATGTGAAGATAGCCATTATCTTGAACATGAACTTTCTCAAAGTTATAAAATCCAGGATCATTTCCTTCTGTGTGACCTTCAATATTAAGCCACAGTTTTCCACCATGATGAATTGTCAGTCTGTCCACATGGTCTAACGATCCATTCAGGAATATATCTACATCATGTATAAATGTATCTGGAGCTAGCCCTAAGAATCCTCCATCATACACGTGGATGCTAAACGGCACATCTATCTCATCTCTTTCCAGGTCCATTATTTGATTTTTACCAACATGAATTGCCCCTGTCCGGTCACCAATCATATGTCTGAAGAAAATTGTGGATTTATTTTCTGGGGGATCAGTTAGAACAGCAAGTTGAGCATTTCCATATATCTGTATCTCATCAAAAAAGTAAGTGTCACTGCCTCCTGAAAATAGTTTGTGAAATATGATTTACACCTTGGCTGCTTTGGATACATATTGATCTAATCATTCAACTTCCATTATACCTAATCAAATTCTCATGAATAGGTAAATAAACAATTTAGAAGCTATGTAGGTATTTAATACAAAGAACTGGGTTACACAGAAATGATTCAAATGATTTTCTAAAACAAGAACAATTAATTATACTACAGGAACAATGACTATAAACTTCGCATATAGCAACAGTTTACATCTCATATTAAATACAAACAGACTACAATGCTGGGTTGTAAGTGTTAACTGCTCATCATTAGGCTGGCGTAATTACCTGCAAACTGATGATCACCGTGATGAGGAAGAAACCATGCATGTCCCCAGTCCGCTGATAGATCCGTGTAATCATCAATTACATTCTGGGATCCTACAGGCCCCCGATTATTATTATTCACCATCAAGATACTGTGGTTGTGATCTAAAATAGCATTAATTTAATTTATTTGAGAAAATACGGAATTATTCATCATCAATGTGATATAATGTACAATGATATATATTACAGATAACTCCACCTGAGTGAACTTTCAACTACCCCAAAAGGATGTCATAGTCTCAATATGAACATTGGTCTGTGGTGACAAAAGCGACATCGATCTTGTACCCATACAAACACAAGTCGATCACAACTGGAGACATACACCAACCTTAGGTTCGTATTTTTTTAATTTTTTTATATATGACTAAACCTGAGACTGGATAGTTGTAACCTGTTTCCATGTAAGTAAAATAATGTTGGGTGTAATTATTTTTATCCAGTGTGCATATGATGTGGCAATAGAAGACAATGTAACCCATTGCATCTGTATTACATAAATTATTTGTAAATCTAAATGTATCAATTTTATTTAGTTTTAACAAATTAATTGATTCCTATGTAGGGCCTATCCATTGAAGGTGATCCTTAATTTTTGTCTTAAATTTATCACAAGGACACTAAAATTAAAACAATTCTGTCTGTATACATTTTATCTGTCATAACTTTCTGCAACATTTTGAGTTTCTGAGATGTAATAGATTTACTTCACACTAACTTTATATTGTATGTGATAGCAGAAAATTCGAAGATTGTTTTTAAATCTATTGTTATTTTTCTATGCCGTGATGCCTTGTGCTAGTATATCAAACTAAAATAAGACAATATTCACTGTATATAAATTGTAACATGGGGACCTCACATATAATTATAGAATAACATTATTATTGCATACATTTTGCATTAAACATTTAAGCCAATATGATCATCGGTACATATGTTTTAAGACACCCACCCGTATGGTAGAAAAACGCTGTTCCTGGACTACCATCTCTGTTTAGTGCTCCACCCAAACCGCCATATGTGTCAAACGTTCCAATATATGTTTTGTTAGAAGCATAGTAGACAGCAATACGGCCTCCTGATCCACCACCTCCATCTGGATGACTGGTGGAAACTCCATCTCCACCAATAGACTGGATATGTCCATACCCCTGTAACAACCAGAAGGTAATAGCTTAATGCTGGTATATGCCTATCCTGCACTATCCCGCCCTTCCCTGTCCTGCCCTGACATTGCCTGTTACTGTAGAATAACCACAATCTCTCTAACTAATCATACCAATAACAAATGTTCCTATGAACTTGTAAGTAACCTCTGATGATTTTAGATCCATTTTTGCCCTACCCTGTCGACATCCCGCCCCGCCTTGTTCTGTCCTGCTAAGCTCTATGAGACATACTTATCTGCATTTTATTACACATACCAGTAATCTGCATATTATGAATGACTATGTGACATGCATCTTATGAGTGACTATATGACATGCATCTTATAAGTGAATATATAACACGTAGTATCAGTGACTCCAAGATACATGCCTGCATGTTATGAGTAACAACGTGGATGGTTCCGCCGCTTCCACCGCCTCCACTACTGTGCCCTGAGTCTCCATTACAGCTAATCTCTCCATCCACCTTTAGATCTGTATGCACAGTAAGCCTGATCACTCCTCCACCACGACCACCACTACCAGCGGCGAACCCATCTCCACCCCTACATCCCAATGACTCTGGCTCAAACAGGTGTCCATGACTCATACCAGTCTGATTGGTACCATGACCTTGACCTCCTTGACCCCCATGACCAGCTCCTGAAAGATTGAAGTCATAAAAAGTAGCATATTTCTGTTACTGTGTGCAAGGGATTGAATTGGATACATTTACTCACCAGCAATGGCTATTGTATTTTTTTTAATTCTTTCAGCGTGGATACCGTCTTTAGACGCCAGAATCTGACCTCTAAAGACGGTTAAAGAGCGTCGGGAGGCTTATTTTCCCAGTTTATCTGATTTATCAGATGGTGAAGTGTTACATGTTACCTGATGTACCAGGTGGGCTATCATTACATTTTACCTAATGCTACAAATGGGCTATAGTTTCATGTTACCTTAAGGACTATTAAACAATTTTATCTAATTTTATCTAATGTAAACACAAACCATTTGTATAACATTTATACAACGACGTTGGTCCAACATGGTATAAATGTCATACAAATGTTTTGTGTTTACTGGGCTATCACCTGATTCGCCAGGTTGGTTATTGTATTATTTGCGCCAAATGAATTTTAATAGCATTTTAAATAAGGCACCAGATGGTTTTTAGTAGTTTGTTATATACCTGGAGGTGCATCGGTTATCATATAATTTTACCCGGATTTTTCCGATTGGTTATTGTAGCATTTACCTGAAGCGCCGGATGGGTTTTCAAAGCCTTCTCCGGTTGAGCAGCTTAAGTCGTGAACGTCACCCACCAAACGGCCTAAATCATCTACTGTGATGAAACTGCTGTCAATAGTCACGTATGTAGAATGGAGATGTCCTAAGCCTTTGATATGCAGCTCATCGGCCTAAAAAAATATATTAAGTAAGATTAGGTGCCATACTCACAAAAAAGTTCTTACATGTTATGCAAAAATACATACACCACACATATCTTTCTACATGATATATCGACCAACAATCAGGGTGCTGTATGTGTCACTCATTTGAGGCAACATACCACGTTCACACTTGTACCTGTATTCTCAGCCTCTTCTCGCTGTCTGTTGCCCATGGTAGATGTGTGACCTCCCCATTGGCAGCTACTGTCAGCTTGGTAAAGTGGTAAGACCCAGGTGCATTGGCATTAGTGGCGCTAAATGTTGTCCCTGTGTCACCCAGGTAGAGATGGCAGTCTGAAGCTATCGTCAGCTCATTCACCTCAATCACTCCCCTAAAACAATATAAATGTACTTATTATTCCACTTAATATGATATTGAAATGATTGAGAAACAATCTGTGTGTTAGACAAGACAGAAAGACAACTTTCATATCTTTATATTTTATCTAAATTTTACAGTTTATATGCCAACACTATGTTGACTATCCTAGTAGTTAAACTTTGGAATATATATGTTGTTTGAATAACATATAAGACATATGGTTTCCATACAACCACAAGAAGAAAATATTTCCAATGTTAGCATTGTAGTATAGTATATGTACTGCCAAGTGTTAAAGATGTATTATTACATTATATATAGTGACACGCCACGACACTCAATGTTAGGAGGTAGGGTGAGCATTCCGTCCTCATACACATAAATGTTCACCAGTAATTCACTCTTTGGTAGGTTATTCACATGTATGTGTTGACCAGGTCCTATATGAAGTACTCCACTAGTGTCACCAATTAACATCTCCGTCTTCAGACTGTATCCACTGAAAGCATACTTTATTATTCAGCTCAATTTTAAATATGATGTGTGTTATCAAGTAGTTATACAATGATATCAACCATCGGAAAATTTAAATTAAAAAAATCATCATAATTTATTACTGGTTTTAAATTGCCAACTTTGATAGTATAATCTCAAGAATTCTTGGTCACTGTACAATTTAAAATTGGACTTAATTATATAACAATACTACCACTACTAAGAGCGTATAAGCAACTGTACCTGTCGACTGTGAGACTTGGATGTAGAGCCATATGACCTGACTGTACTATATGGATCTCCTCTAGGTATGACGTCACATTATCTATGAGCCATGTACGTCCTCCATCTATCAGGTGATCACTATATATACCATCAGTGATCCTGAACTTATCATCCCCCATCTCACGACCCCCATTACTCACAATCAGTGTGTGATTCTCAACTCCAGATCTGGTGTCCTGAACCATTATAGACACATTGTAGCATAGTAATTTAACAATCCATCTTACTCACCATTTTGATTGTTTGTTATGTATAGCTTGTTAGAATATCACATAACAACTTGTGAGTAGTAAGTGCATATTTGAAACTGCAACGTTGACACATCTTGGTACACAAACTTAAGAAATATATTTGATTAATGTGTGAGTCGCAAGAAATGTAATGTTCTGAAACAATTCGGACTCATTGTTGTTTGATTATTGTAATTTAATGATATTTCTTTATATTTTTATATGCCAGTCCCAATTGTTGTCGCTTGTATAACTTATTTCCTGCATGAATAGCATAAAATTCTAACGCGATCGCAAGTGTGAGAAATATCAAATACACTATTTTATCATTGGGAAACACACCAACGCAAAGGCCATCATGAAAGCCAACGTGAAAAGATTCAAACAGTCTTGATTTTTTCGCGTTTGCGCCGTTTATTTTTATGGAAAATAAAGTAATCTTACGTCGAATTTAACGGTTTTTTTGCGTGCTGTTGTCAACTATGACATCATGTTCTTGCTCACGGTGGGCTTTTTGTGAATAAAATGCCCTGATATTATTGAGTACTCAAGCCTATGCTCAAGCCATCATTATTATGATGTACTATACTATTTTTCATGGAATTATTTGTCGTCAAAATATCTCGTGCATAAATGTGGCAAGGGAGCTTAACCCTTCTTACCAACGCTGAAATATTTTTGCATAATTCATGGCGACCAACGTTTTTCTTTTAATTTGAAATCATCACAAAAGTCTTAGTTAGCTCTTTCTGCCTCATTCGAATACTTACGTTATGGGTCTATGGCCATCATATATTTTTTTAATTCTTTCAGTGCAGAGATCGACTTCAGACATCAGACTGACATCTGAAGCCGGTCTCCACACTGAAGAAATTAAAGGGTTAACCCTTGTCCTGCTGAATTGCTTCAATTGCGTTTTTCTTCATTTGAAGCTGAAATTGCTAACGCAATTTCCAGCTTCAAATGAAGAAAAATATTACTATTTATGAAAAATAGACATGTCTAAAATTAAATTATTGGATCAACAAAGCATCTATTAAAAATTATTTTATGAAAATTAGGTGATATTTTTATTGATCTAAAACATCTTTAACCCTTTAAGCCCTCACGATGCATTAAAGCTTCATTTTACATCCCAGAAAACAGACCTAATTTCCTTATCACTGAGGGTTTTAGAACGAAAATTCCCATGAAAGTGGCTTACTAATACATGGCAATTTTCTTGAATTTTTCACCCTCTATAAATCATTTGCATCCACTACAAGTCGAGAATCGCGGCTTGTAGTGGATGAAGATGACAATGATAAATTCAGGCTTGAAAGGGTTAACCCCGTATATATCCGGGCATAGCAGGACAAGGGTTAAAATATAACAATAAATGTACAGCTTTGTCATAGGTTTAGTTTTAAATTGAGCAATGTGATTTTCACTCTCTTGAAGCATTTTAAA
Organism: Flabesymbios commensalis; assembly: GCA_964017125.1. Classification (NCBI taxonomy): domain Eukaryota; kingdom Metazoa; phylum Annelida; class Polychaeta; order Terebellida; family Flabelligeridae; genus Flabesymbios; species Flabesymbios commensalis. The sequence continues at coordinate 59,236,096 of OZ024918.1, forward strand.
TATTATTACCCAGAC